>JASXSY010000242.1:0-596156 GCA_034509805.1 Sipha maydis
AAAAAAGTACCGCCACTTCTTACACTACCACCGTATTACTACTACGATTGTCCACTACCTCTGTGTACCGCTTGGTTTCGATGCGGTAAAATAATTATTCATTCGTGGCGCTGCGAGAGACGGGTGCGTGTCATTTTATGTTCAGTGCAGTGTGCATTTACACCGCTATTTGTCGTTTTTTGTGCGTGAGGATTAGAAAAATTGAAAAATAGGCGATCGCTGTGACGCCAACGCATCGCACGATTCGAGTTTCTCTAATACTAATAATAATAATTTGATATTCGACGGACACGTTCGATGACAACAGAGATTATTGATTTTTTTCACCGAAAAGAAACATTTTTGTATTAAAAAAAAAAAAAAAAAAGAAGAAGTTGCCTGCAACCGTTTCCGGAATAGACGTCGGTCGGCGACCACCTCTGGTGTACCGTTGTTACTTATGTATTTATATATTTATATGTGTATATATATATATATATATATATATATATATATATATATATATATATATATTAAATATATAAAGCGGTCGTCTCGGGTGCGCGCGCGAGCGACGTTGGCGGCCCGAGCAACACCGTCACCGGCAACGAATCAGTTCTCCCCTCTTGCGTGCACAACATACGGCAACGTCGCACGGCGTGGCGGTGGCTCGTTTGTGATGACATCGTCGCGCGCGCGTTATATATTTCATTTCGGTGTTATTGGCCTCTTTCTTCGGGGGCGGGTGTCTTTTTTCCCGTTCGCCGTGTGTGTACCAACCCAGTAAGAGACATAATAATAATAACAATAATAATATTAGTAGTTTTAATAACAACAATAATAATAAACCGACAGGACAGATTGAGTGAAAGAGTGTGACAGAGATCGATGGTGAGGACTCTACGGTCAAGAAATAGAGACACATGGCGAAATCGAGGTATTTGGAATATACCGTTCAATCGTATCTCGAATGAATATGCACAGTAACATAACCGTTGCGGTCCCGCCCCATGTGTTTGCTCTATTAGTTCGATCGCCGGCGTTTTAAAGGTCTTTTACGTTCAAATCGTGTGCAATTATTATTATTGTCCGTATCTATCGGAGTAAATAGGTTTTCCGCAGTGTAAAAACCATGTAGTTTTCGCGACGGTTAGTTCACGAATTGTTATTATTTTATCAACTAAAATGCGTGCATACTAGTTTTTTCTGGGAAATTATTCACCACCGTGCGGACGGTTTAATTGTTGCGAACGTGCATCTAATCATTTGTCTATACGTCAACGTCTCTCTCTACCTATGCGGACGTCTTACGAATATTATCTAAACAATGCGGAGTGATATTATTTGCAATCGCGACAGAAAAATGTTAATGCTTTTAACTTATTGATGTCCGCCCCTGTTGTCGGCTGAACCACGTGTAGTTTTTTAACAGTATAATTTTGTATCATTCTCGCGAATCTGCCCATGTATTTACAATGTTCGATTTGTAATCCTACGTTTTGAACACAAGTTTGATTTTTTTCTTTTTTTATAATATATAAGATTGAAAAAATCCCATGTGTAAAATCGCAATTGTAAAATTTTTATTCTGGTGTAATTCCATAACTACATTATAACATTTGGCGACCGTTCCATAACGACGACAGTTTGTGAAATAAACCTTTTAAATTACGTCGGAATTTTCAAAACAGAACCAACTGTATTTAATATTCGGAATTGACATTATTTTTCTTTATATGTTTTTTTTAGTAATGTGATGTAATGTATATATATTTTATTTATTTATGTATGGGGCCTAAAGTATCATATTGAATCCCGCTATAGTATTTTCAATACTATTTTTGAGCCCAACTTTATGTGTTGTTGTAAGTGTATATTTTTTTATTTTTTGTATTGTCGATATTCTATCAATATGATAATAGACATTGCAATGGGTACTAAATGGAAAAAGATCGCTATTAAAAAATTTAAAACATATTAAAAGTATTAAAACTGTATACAAAGTGGTACAATATCAGATTCTTATATCCACCGTTTTGTTATCTATTTTATTGTTATAATCGTATACCGTTTTATCGGCACATATGTTGCAATTATTATTTGTGTTTTGTAGTGCATTTGTGTTTTGAAACAACTTATATTCTATTATATGCACAATATTAATTACAATATTTAAATAAATGATTTATAATTGATTATATATAAATGGAATTTCTGTATAACATTGAATGTGTGTACGTACCAAATTAATCTAACCTGTTCAAAATTATGTGTAATAGATGTGTTATTCATGATATTCATGAATCACGGACAAGGACTTACAAGGTCATTTATTGATCAACGAAAATTATTTTCTAAATTATTATAATTGTTATATTTTTACCTTTTAAACAAATTATTATTTATAAAAATAAATTATTGAACTTTCCTTATCTATATCGATTGGTTTTGACTAAAATCAATAATTTAAAATCAGTATAGTTTGATAAGTATATATCATTTATTTGTTCTGGATTTTTATATTTAATCATTAGTTTATGGTAAAATATTAAAAATACTATAAAAATATTATGTAGCAATTAGTTAGTAGTAAGTTTCAAAATTAGAAATAATGAATTGTACTTTTATTTGTTATAAAAAAACCTTGAACATCGGTTATCAGATAGGTCGTCGTTCTTCGGTTTATTTTAATTGATATAAAACTAAAAATCATTGTAATTATATTGTATCTATTGATGTAATTTGACTATTATCAATATAAACATGTTGGCATTTTATAAATTTATTTTTAAATATTACTTAAATAAAAACACTGAATTATCTTTGGGCAATTCAAGAATTTGCATTTAATTTCTCTAGAATTTCGTCATGCGACGAGTATTATTATTATTGCGTATGCATTTTTTGCAAGTTTCAATCTTTCAAATTTTATACAAAATAAAATAAATTACTATAAAGTATAATATATCAAAGATAGGTATCCATAGCAAATATTTCAATCATTTCCCTTCAATGTATGTGTGTGTGTGTGTGCTATAAATTATTTTCTATGATTTGAAAATATATTTTAGCTGATTGAAATATGTTAATAATTTTTGTTGGCATACATATTTATATTAAAAATGTTTTTCTTAAATTATTTTTGGGTGGGTTCCAAAATATTTAATATGTATATTAAAAGTATTTTAACCGATTTTTGTTTTAATATGTAATTGAAATGCATTTAATTAGCAAATTAATTAATTTTTAATTTTTTCCATGGCTCTCATTTTTCATATCATTACTGCTTATTGTCGAGACAACTGTTGAACTAATACTTTATTTTCTTTCGCTCAGCATAAATTTCAATACTGGCTTACATTTTGTTACAAATGTATATATTTATTTAATGCAATAAATAGTGAATTTTAGCGTACAGATTTTTTTTTTAATTAAATATAAAAACTTCTCAAATTTCTGAAATTTGATTACACTTGCTCGTTTATATTTACAAAACTAACATAGTATGTTATATTGACAAATTGGTCATCTACGGCGAAATATATACAACGTAAAGATTGAAAGTGTAAATAGCTTGTCAAAAACAAACGGCAAACGTGATTTTGTTTACTTTTCTCGAATCGTTACAATTACGCATTAATAAAATTCCTTTTCTACTCGTTATTTTATTTTATTATTAAGTTACCATACTTATTATTATTGACTATTTGTATCGGGTTAGTGTAGGTGAACAAATAAACAAATAAATAAAGTCATTAAAAACGGTGGAAAAAAAAAGAAAAGCTACCGCGTTATTTTCTATACTAAAAGAGTCGTGTTAGTTGTGTTGTATAACTTTGTTCTTGTGTCGTTTGATTTTTTTTTATAAACGCATATTTAGCGCATTTCAATAATAAATTAATTGACTTTGATTATTATTATTTAATAATATATGCTTAAAAGTTGGTAGTAGTTACGCTATGTAATACCGTGAAATACATTCAGAGCGAGGGGAAATTATAGTAGTGGCGGGGAAGATTATCTCTTTTATCACCGTCGCGTCGCTTTGAACCGCTTTCATGGTGAAAAAAAAATCGTTCATATATACAACATAGTATGTGTTTATCAGTCCGGATCCTTTTTATCCTGCCCGCATCCGTCGACGACGGCATCATCTGAACCACGGCAGGTAAATAGTTGAAAACAAAAACATTTAATTTTTTTTAATTTAAAGGGTGTGTATTTCATCTAAAAAAAAAAAACATTGCGTACGTATGTGTAGTGAAGGTTAATATGTAATTTTATTCGTAATATAAATACTTCGCTTCTCAGCGTGTAATTTATACTATAGTATTTCATAATCATATATCCAACTAGTTGTTTTCGTCGTTTTTATTACATATAAATGTTATCATTATAATAATTGTGGAGGTATTTTAACATCCTATTCATATGTTATAAACATGTTATATATGTTATTCTCGATGGTTTTTTCCAAATTATTTGATTGAAAAAACATACCAAAGTCTAAAATTTTATTTATAAAAATAACATACTGCTATTATTATAATTATTATTATTATTAATATTAATATTATTGTTATTTTGAGCTCTGACACTATGAAGTGTTTTTGTTTTTTCAGCATTATGTTTAATTGAAGATTTAGTATATTATCACGTTTATTTTTTTTCATTCGAATAATACGTAAAACAAATATTTGTCATCGTTTAGAATCTCTGTACATCATTTTATTTACGTTTAGCCGTCGCATTGTCGCCGTAATAATTTATTAAGATGACAATTTGCGTTTAAAAGACTCGCGAAAACGTGAAGAAAAACACCGGAGTTTTTATTTGTTTCTAGTTTATTTTCGTTCTTTATAGTTTTTTAAGAACATTGTACGTGCATGTTCAGTTTATAGTCTGTGGGTCACACTAGAGATTTGGATCGATTTAAAACCGCCGTTGCCACGTTTTATTTCTCGTGTCATTCCATGTGGTTCGTCGAAGAAACGTCGTCCACTTATTGGTTCGAAAACGCGTACGTACGCGTCAAGCGTTGCGCGTAAGCGTTTTTATTTGAATTTACACTTTTCCCCGTCATTGGGAACCGTACGGTACGAGATTTTCGTTTTAACCGTTTTTATCACGACACATTTGAAAACGCCAAATGTTTTTAACGGTCAAACTTTTGTCCACGCAACATTATATATATATATACACCTATACTATGTATCTATTGCATTGGGTCGTCTCGGACGGTATACGTAAAAAGGAAAACTCGTGTACTTTAACGTGCCGCGTGCTCGATCCGAACAAGGCGTACGCGGACGCGGTCGGTGCAGCGCAGGGCGCGAAGACGGCGGGATTTGGGCGTAACGCGCGAAGAACGGCGTCGTGTGTTTGTTGCTTCGGCGTCGACGGCGGTTGCTGCAAACGAAAAACCGACGTCGTCGTCGTCGTCGCTGCTTTCGTTCCATCACCGGTGCCGCCACAATGGAGGTCAATGACCATTGCCAGCGGAGAGCTCTTCTCCCCCTCGTCGACGTGCACTGCACACCGTGCGCCACCGACCGACCGCGACTAGCAACGTGTGTGCGCGCCTCGACGCAACCGTATAATATCTCTTTTTTTTTCCCCCAATTCTCTCTCTTTCTCTCTGTCTTCTTATATGTTCTCCAGAGAGACGAATAATATCGTACATAATGGCCTTTGGAATGTTTTTTTCTTCCTTTTTCTCGAAAACCGTGCACCGTAACCGTGCCGACTGATATAGGGGTCTGTGTGCAGACACCGTCCGATATATATATATATACACACAGTGTATATAGTGTATATAATATGTATTGCACGTTTTCTGTGATTCTAAATACTATCTTATTTATTTGTTTTGAATTCATTCGTATTTAATATTATATTTCGTGTTCAAAAGACACGTTTAACGAACACGCACGTAATAAGTGTTTTACCGATTTTTCTTGATATTTTCTTTGCGTTCTCCCGTTTTTTTTTCTTTTTTTTACAAAACAATATAATTCAGGTATAATGTTACAATCTGCGGTTTGCCACGCTACGGACACCTGTCCATCAGCTGTTGTGCGTGTGAGTGCGTACGTGCGAGCGTGCGTTCGTTCGATTCGACGACGTCGTCGGTTATTGTTCGATCATAATTTTCCCTTCATATGTATTATAAATTTTCATACGGCCGCTGCAACTCTATACATACGTAAACATTATATTATACAGCGTCGTCGTCGTTAGACCGTTTCGGAGTCGTTCCGAAAAATAAATAACCGTTATTAAAATTACGTGCGTGTTCAACTGAGATGACGTCGTGACGATGAGAACTTCGCCGCGTGTCGTCAAAATCTGCGTTTTCCTCCGCCGGCGCGTGCGTTATTCCTTTTTACCCGCGCAAATTCTCGTCTCATGCTTCGCTACGAAACATTCTTCTTGCGAAACTCATAATATTGTTTTCATTAATTCGCGTTTTGAACAGATTGATGCGAATTCTCATGCACATTATTATCTATCCACATCGTTTCTATTCCGGATCGCCGTTAACTTGAAGTTAGAATATACCTATACAGTGGCGGAGGAGAGTTGGGTGTTTCCGAAAACAATTCCTCTATTTCTTCGATTTATATACGTTCATTTGTTGATCGAGATTTTTTTTATCTTGGATACGCGGTAACGAAACAAAATGAAAACGACATTAATCCTTTCGTACCGATGTCGACTATATAAACCATAATTTAATTTGAAGCATTAATATATCGTTGTAAACTACACGATGTCAAAGTAAACCTTTGTAATATAATATGATTCCTTTGATCCAATAACAACGTCCATGGCGTGGGGTAGGGCGACAATCTATCGATGAAATAATAATTGCATAAGTCCATAATAATCGCTAATCCAATTGTATAATTTGCAAATAATGTTAGCAAAATTGTTAATTCTTCTGTAGTATTTTATTTTTTGTACAGCTCGTATTCGCATATTATGTTCACCTGTCTTCTAAGTATCGTTTGCCAACAATTATTTCTCTTTCTCAACAATTATTATATTGTTAGAATATTTTGAATATTTCATTTATATATATATATATATATATATATATATATATATATATATATATATATATATATATATATATATATATATATATACATACATACATACATACATACATACATACATACATACATACATACATACACACGGAAATGCGGAAAACTTATATGATACTGTCAATTGCAGAAACAGTGAAAATCCGTTTTGCAGATATACGAATTAGTTATGAAAAGCCAATGTTGAAAATTCTTGACATGTAACTTACGGCCTATGGAATTAGTAATTGATTACGTGTTAATGTGTAAACCTTGCATCTCAGTTCGTTTAGTTAAAAACACATTTATTGTTTCACTTTTTGTTAAAACAGGCGTAAAAAATGACGGTAATTTTTTGTTGATAAAATTAATTAAATATTTTTTACCACCATAATAATTTTCATTAATACCATCGAACTGCCGCGTTTATAATGATCTAGTATTCCTAAGAGAAAAGGAGGGATAAAAATGAGAAGACTATGGGAAAAAGTGGGGGACTGGAGGAACCGTATTGATGGAAATTGTTGTGTGCAACAATCACGTTTGAGGGTGTTCGTCGCCAATGATATTTTAGGGTGAAGCAAAAACTGCTGTACACATATTATACATGTAATGTAGAAAACGACGAATCCCCCTGTTGATTTGATATTGTGAAAAACTGTACGCTGCCTTATTCTCAGGGACTTAGAGAATAGGTGGTGGACATGTTCTCCGTTTATAGGGATACATACACGCACACACACCGCTATTGATTTTCCGCATGTCTTCAGGGTTCGTATTCTCTCTCGACGTGTATATAGTTGTTCTTTATGGCTTCATGTGTACATACATTCATATACACGAACACTCAAACACACACACACGCACACACATATACATATATAGGTACATATAAATACACATTCACACACTTCCTCGCGTACACATTTCGTTTAGCCGCACCCACACACTGCTCTGTAAAAGTCCAATTCTCGTCATTAATTATTACCACACACAAGCGCGGCGCGCACGGGTATTTACGTATATATACATGCCGACCGCCTCCGCTGCTAACACCACCACCGCCGCCATATAACAGACACTTTCGTCTACCCGTCGCCCTCCTCTGCACTCGGTTGGTTTTGTACATTGTGTGCATATTAAAAGCACAATCGATATTTAGTGTGGTATTTATATGTATATACACCACATCGGTGTAAACGACGGTGGTCGTCTGAAAATATATGACCCATACCGTTGTAGTAAACATCGTACAAAGGGATTGCACACATTATTTATTCATCATTACCAATGATGGAGAACAGCGTGTAACATATATCCGGCTGGGTACCTTGAGTGATGCCCTGTACTGATACGTGTTTAGACTCGCACCCATATGATTATAGTATACACGATTTCCAGACAAATTTCGCCCCCGATTAATAAATTGACCGTAATGCATTACGTCGGAAGTGGTTTTCGTCACCACGATGATGTATACGTAGACGCAATGTTTTTACGGGTTTTTATTCTAGTCTTTAATCACGAATCGTATTACGGTTGAAGTTTAAATGCGTATGTATATGCGTGAGTGTTCTCACACACAACCGACGTTGCAACGAATGCTGTTCTCATAACTCCACGGATATTCTCTGGTTCCCATCTGTTACTAGTGAAACATATTATTATTAAGCTTATTAAGCTTAGTAGAATGTTTCGAGGAGGTACGCGCGTACACACATTCTTTGTCGTTTCAATCTCTTGGATGCCGCAAACTGTACCGAGCCAATAGAGTGTACAGCACCGAGCGCGCACGAAAACGACATTTCATGAACTTTCGAAACATATGCTCGACGAGCACGATCGCCGATTAATATTTTATTGCTCGTCCCTTCGGACGAAAAGTTTTTGTACACACGTTGTTTGTCTACGGTCACACACCGGCGTGTTCGATTAATATTCGTGTAGTAACTGTATCGTTTTCAATTGCCGCGCAACCACGGCGGCGTGCACGCGGTGCAGTTGTGTATCCTTTCCGTTCGTCGTTCCATCCGCTGTACCGTAGTTTTCGTTTTACCCGCCGACACTGGCGTCTACAGGTATTTAATAGTCCCGTAACACGAATATCCCGCAGTACGTATAAAAATCCTATTGCGCGTCCCGTCCGCGCTGTGCAGCCGCAACCGCCGGTAGCGGTTCCGGAGCGACGATCGCCGACACACGATCGACACGCATTGCATACTTACGTGTCACACGGCGTACAACATTCATTACGGTCCGTACGATTTGACACACGTACGGTGGTCGTGTTGGCAAAACTATCGCTGTACTGTACTCTTTCTCTCATTCTCTGCACAACTATCGCACCGCGGGCGCTTCAATGTTTCGAACGGCGGAGTGCGAGGAGATTCGACCCTACGATCAGCATCCGGCAAGCATGTGCGCGCGTGTATCCCACCTGGAAATCTTTATACGTGCGTGTACGACATGTGTCAGGTGTGCGTGTGCCGGCAGCTGCCCCCGTGAGCCGGTCTGTCGCCGATCTGAGAAAGGTTACACCGGCGGCGACGACGACGACCGTAGTCTAGCGATTCCCCGACTACGGCTGCGGTCAGGGTTTCTCAATGGATGGAAAAATAAATAAATAAAAAAAAAAGGAAGGTCGTCTCCGAAGCCTCTCTCCGTGTGCAGCGCTCCGACTGTACGGGGGTACGTTTTTAGTCGCACACACACTACCTGTGGAATTCACTGGAATCTTTTGCGCACAATGAAAACATTACCTGTCTCGCCCTTACCAGATGTTTACTGTGTGCGTTCACGTAGGGTCGTCGGCGTCTAGAGCTGCATTGCGTACGGGTATCGTCGCGTATTAGTGTGTTACACAATTCGGTTTTTTTTATTTTTATTGTCTTATAGTAGTGACGTATCGAGTGGGTACCATCACGGAGAGTTGTGCTTCCGTTATTATTGAGCGATGGACTGTACTGCACTGTACTGTACGTACACGCGCTTATGTTGTTCGAATCCTTTGGCCGTCCGGTTGAATACTTTTAAAAATACGGTAAATATTGGTTACGAAACGAATTCCAATGAATCATAAATGATTGGCATGATCGTAACCGATGTAGATTTATTTTTTTTTTGCGGTACGCCGAAATCTTAATAATTATATAAACGATATTAAACGTGCATTTGTATGTACCTATTTTATATGGTTGATGTACGTAGTCAACCCGGGGGAATTGTGTCGTTTCTATATCGCTTAAACGACAATGTCCATTCATCGCTTTATTTTTAATTAGTAAACACTTAAAAAACAATCCAAGCATATGTAATATATATAAAAATTTTTTGTTTTGTGTTCTTATAGGATGGAACGCGAAAAACAACGGGAGAAAGAAAGGCAGTCCAGGCAGCAACAAGTATCTGAAAATAACGTTAAAGATAAAAAAGAGTTGTTCGGTTCACCAGTTAAGGTAATTTTTCGTTACGTTATTTATGTTCTATTTTAGTGTGGTTTTGTCGTCGTCGTCGTTACCCGTCTCAATTGCGTTTGCTCGTATATTTCGTGTACAGTGTTGTACTGTACTCGATCGTCATTTTCGGGCGTGGTGTAGATTAGTCCGTCTTCCGGATATTGCGAGGAACCCAGGAATTCCCTTTCTCTGCGGAACGGAGAAAATAGACAATTTACTTTTATTTTCGTCCCCACCGCGCGTGGTCGTGCAGTCCTTGCTTCTGTACGGCGTTGCCGTCGTTTTCGCCGATATTAAAGGGAGCTTGTTTAATTATCCGTCCGCGTGAATGTTTACAATTCAAGACCAACGCATGGATATAATATATTATAGTCTTCCGTATTATATTGGGCACTTGGACTTTCCACGGCGTGCTACGCGAAGATATAAATCTTGGTTGTGATACATGCAGTGAGATAGATGTATTGTCTAGAATGTTTTGGGAAAAAACATTTTCCGCGCTTTTTCCCGCTGGACCACTATTACAAACCATCACCGTTACCGTGTCACTACTACGACGTGCAATATATCACGCGTAATGGAAATTAATACGTCGTGTTCGCATTGTACTAACGCTTAAATAACGCACTCATTATAGGTGAGCGATAAGAAATTAATATATTTTCCATGCGCGGCGCCAACGTGTTATCGTCGCGTCGCGACGATTGTTTTATCTAAAAAAAATTCCTCCGATGCATTGTTTTTTCGTCGTGCGCAACTACCGCGCGGATAACGTATACATCTCAATACGGGCCTACATAATATCATAATAATATGCCCAAGATATTAGTGTACAAATGCGAAATTGAAAATCGTTCAGTTGTGTCTCCTGCCGCGATGGCTATGCTCACCGCACGATTTGCTTACGCGTGTCTACATACGCACACTCTATACAGCGTCGAGTGGTAGTACCGTCTTCTATGCTCACGTTTATTTATCTTGTGCCGTCGACGAGATCTCAGCTAGCCGTTGACCTCTATGTGCATAATATGATGCATTCGCTGTGGGTTGGGAGGAGGGGACGATCCCTCAAAGGATGTATTTTATTATATTGTATGAAATACGTTTTGGTGGTAGGTATAAGTATAGGATTACACGAGCGATACAGAGAGATGACAACGGACGATAAAACGCTGCTCTACTGCAACACGGGAGAGGGTTAAAAGAAATTATATTCGTCGCCACACACACACACACAACTGGTTGCTTGTCCGCGCGTGATGAGAGAAAGAAAGGGCTGCGTTTGTAAGGATTGTGTTTTATATTTACCGTAACATAATGTATCGAGGGCGGTGGCGTATAGTCCTGATGATTGTTCTTTTGCACTCTCGCATATTCGTTCCTGCAGCGAATTCAAATGAAAATATGCTCGGACATTATTGCACTCTCTTGTCTTGTTCATATATATTTAATACACAATAGTATTTTTCTCTACCGGTGCATTACTCGAATCGATTTTTATATAATATAATACATTCAATATAAACAGCTGACTCGCCACGATTGTACGATTTTATAATGAAAATCCCCTTCGAATAACCCGATGTTTACCAACATATGTATATACCTACTTTCTAGCTCGTATACGACATATAGTTGTGTTCGTATTACTACTATTATTATTATTATTATTTTTCTAATGCACAACATCTAGATCTTTACCCATAAATGTATATATATACATTTATAAAATAAAACATCAGACCGTGTCGAGAGCCACACGCAGGGACCGTGTGGAGAATAAACGTATTCAGTGTCACGCCGGGGCTCGTGATCTTTTCGATTTAAATACGCACACAATTATTTGTTCTTTTATCCGACTCCCGGTTTCTATTTTTATTTTATTTTTTATCAGCAATAATGTCTCCGAGTCTCGTGCCTGTACAACGACACAGTAAAGTTATTTTGTCATCCTGCACACGTACCACTCGTTTTACAAAGACGGTAAAGTCGATCTCCAATCGCATTGATACATCGCGTATATAATATATATATATTTATATATATATACACTTATTATGTATATACATTTATGATAAAATACTATGTATTTGCTGTAAAAGCTAGCACTGCCATTACTGCTGTTGCCATACCACATATTTGAAGTTGTATAGTAATACGAAATCAGACGTTCGTTCTGAACGAGAATTATAAGTCGATATATTGCGCGAAAAAGACGCGGAAAAAAAGTAATCCGGACTTAAGGTAAACGGGAACGATTTTTTTTCTTTAGATTTATATATATAAATAATATATATGTTATATATACTCACCGCACACACACACACACACACACACACAGAAATAAATATTTATTCAATCCGTTTTATTCTGGAGTTATTGAGTATCAGCGTTTTATGTTTTTAATCGACGTAATCATACATCGTGTACAACTATAACGTCTTATATTAAAAAGAAATCAAAATTACTTCTTAATATTTTTCGTTTGTATGATATACAAATTTATATTATGTTACAATATATTTGCAAGAATGTTTTTTTTTTAAATTGTATTCATAATGATTTTAAAGTTTAAATTTAGACTTTATGCATCCCAGCTATTAAGATAAATTTTATAATATGAGTATAATGTTCTATTTTTCATTCGTCCATTTCCGTATCTAACTTAATTTGTCATACGCACTTATCGGTCTTTTAAATTAATTGCTTTTGTTTGGATAATATTCCTATAATGGATTTAATCTGTTTTCAACCTAACATACTTAATCAAGTGCGCAGGAAAGTGTAGTATTTGTATATACAATATTGATTCTACCTACCTTAATACATTACGCAATATTAATGATTATTATACGCAAACCACATTGTTGTTGAGATATTACACCGAATTCTATGCATTAAAAACCTTAATAGACGTAGTACCCTAATAGTTTGTATATTTTTATATTATTATTACCATAACCGACACAGTGCCATATCTTTAAGTAATTCATGTCAATTGATGTCGACAGTTTGTTGGTATTAATATTTTAGAATTTAAATAATTATTTAGAATATGTGCATTATGCATTTCATGTAAAAGATCCTAGTTGTTTTTCAAAAATATTTCCTAACCAGGAAAAACGATGAAATTCTCCTCTGACAGCGGTATCCGTAGTTTTCCCCTTGACCTACTATTGTGCTTTGTGCAAGATTTTTTTTCTCCCTTGCAGGCTGTTATCTAATTATCTGTTGTTTTCGTTGTCGTCAACGGTGGGGCGCGGCACATAAATTACTTTGTCTAATGTCAATTCATTTATACGAAACGAAGTTAATAGAAATGTGTCACGGAGACAACGGCGGCTTAATGTTATTAAAACCGGAAGCCGTATCCGAACTATGGAGGCAATTTTAAAGATTTCTATTTTAAGACGCAACTGCTGTTCCACTGCCAGTGTATTTTGAACGGATAAAATGCATTCCTATTTCTTATGCTTCTTAGGTTACCGCTTATATGATCGTGTTTTCGTATTATTCTAAAAAACATTATAACGTTAATATAGAGTAATCTAAAATAAAATTATGCCATATCGACCAGGCGCGTAAACAAAATAATATTTTAGGGAGGGGCTTTAGATTGTACATTATTTCATACTTTATAATCTATTTATCATTTTTACTCTATAAAAACAAATTTAATAATATTTTTGAATTTTGGGGGGTTAAACCCCTCACACCTTCATGTGTATGCGTCCGATATCAGCTAGTGTTACATTACTGAATCACGCTGAAAAATTGTGTTTATTGGCCAAACAAAATATAATCGTTTACGAACGAAGTTTACAGCACAAAAATTGCTATCAATAACCATGTTAGTGATGGATGAAAATTATATTTTCTTTATGTTTTCGTATTGAACATTTTAGTATCAAAATAGTAAAATATAATTATTAGTTGTTTTCATAACAATATATATATATATACGATGGATATTTTGAGGGTGTTCTGTGTACCTGCAAATATGTAGAGTTACTCAAAATCTTAAACAGACCGATTCTATCACAAAAACACGCGTGCGTGCGCTTATTCGGTATATTCGGTATAGTCTGCAGTTACTATAATGTATAGTATTACACTGACGGCGGAAGTCGATAGCATTGTGTGTGGGACGACAATGATTATGTCGAACTGCCGCGTCCTTAGCGCACTGGGGAAATTGACTGTTGACACAGTTCAGTATTATCTTATACCTTGTGTCTGATTTATTTATACTTAAAATATATATATACGTGTGTTTTTTTTGTGTATGTGTGTGTGTGTGTGTGTATTAAAGGCGTAGGTAAAGATTATTTATGAGGATTTTTGATATATTTAGGTACTTAATAAGTATTTACCTATTTATTTACCAGCCAAGATTTTTGCAATGGGAGGGTTTGAACCCTTAACCACCTTTTTCTTACTTCCGCCACTGGTATGTGTGTGTGTGTGTGTATGTGTGCTTATACTATTATTAGAAGACGACGGGAAATGTCTTATCTAACAACTCGCTGCTTAGCGTTTGAAAATTGTAATTTTTTTTCAGTGTAACATTAATATTCGACCCTATGATTTACCGGCAACAAATTTATCATTATGGTCACAGAGACTCACTTGTAGGTCATTTCTGTTTTTTCGACCCGTCGCGTCTCGTCTTCCGAACTTCGTCGTTTATCATGTATTCGACGTCTGCGGTGGTTCACATGCTTCGGATTTAAGTGGGGCAATCGACCAACCACGACGGTGATACATATAGCTATTATAACACTTTACTTTACACTACTTTATAATATAAACTATTATAACACTTTATATTATAAAGTATGTACATGTACTGTGTAAAAAATCTATAGTCTGTTTCGCTCGCCGTCTGTCAAACTTCAAATTGTTTCACCTATTTAAAAAACAACTATATACATGGAGCACATCCGCTTTATAGGTATTATATTCCTTGTAGTTTAGCCGTTTCTCTTTCGTTCATAGGTTTTAATTAAAGTTGTTCTGAGCTTCTAATTTTAAATAACTTATATACATTTTCCGTCGTATAAGCATGCGATTGTAAGTATGTGTGTGTGTGTGTGTATGCAAATTAGTAACTACTACCCTGCACTCTGTTCTAAAAACTTTTGCTTATAACTTGTAATCGTTAGTTTTAGTTTACAATCTTCGTAACGCGAGAGAAGAGCTGCAGCACCCCACTAATACTTTTACGAATTTTAAATAATCCGTTTCAATTTAATCAAACGGAAAAAGATTATCGGAGAATTGAATAATATAATAATACAGTGTTTTGTACACGATGATTAACCGTGAACTTCTAGGAAATGAACAGCGTGAATTCCGTACATTTAATCCTTGTCTCTTTAGAAAAAAACTTCTTGGGAGTTTGTTGGAAAATAGTTTTTATTGTTGGCCTCCTGACTTTTATTCGTGCTGGGTTTCTATGATTTGTTAATTTTTAAATTGTTGACGTCTGAATGAGATCAAGCCAGTGCATGTTTTTATTCGTATTTTTGTGTGCATAAACTGTATTATAATATAATGTGTAATAATAATTAATAACTATTAATGGAAATTACCTATAAGAGTAAGGTATAATGTGGTACGATGGTTTGTGGATGAAACTACAACATTAGACGCGTGTTCAGTGAGCACAATATACAGCCTTTAATGTAAAATTATCATTAATTTATTTATTATAAAAAAAAAAAAATCGTCATTATTGTAGTATAATGTGTACAAAGTAAAAACGTTTAAATCGTTTCCTTATTACGTTGTGTGTGTGTGTTTATGTGCTCATGAGCCTTCGGGGAAACTATGAAAAACTGTTTATTTTTTGTCGACCGCACGTATACCTATAATCAACGGCCAGTAGCGGAGCGGTGTGATAATATAACCACGTAGTGTTGTTCGTATATACATTGATATTCCACTGATGCAACAAATAACAAAACAATTACGTTAATTTACTTATCAGCTATCACAAATCGTCAAACGCGTAATTAAAATTGAAATAAAATTGCTTATGCTCGTTGTAAAAATTATATGATTAGCTTTCCACCCCTCGAGTCCTATAAATCTTTGATTGTTTACTCTATAACGATCGAACGTTTAAACAGCCCTTGCCTTGTATTCTATTTTCGCTTAAACACGTGTACGTAACATATTTGTTCTGTATCCCTCTGTTAAAAAATTACAATAACTTATAATAATAATAATATCAATAATAATAATAATGTTGGTATACCGTCCATCTATTGAAACGCGTTGATCGTAAAATTCATCTTTGACTGTGTAGCGTAACGAATTAACCGATAAGTCCACGGTGACCTCTAAATAACTGGTATATTGTTAACTGTGTTTAGATATAAAATCGGTTTTATTTTTAGTGGTTATTTCCTTAGTTTGCACCCGTAAAATTCAATGAGAAATAAACGACCTTGTTGTTAAGTCAGATCGGCAACGTGCCACATCAAAGCGCATAAAATCAAAGGTCTTTCAACCCAAACGTGAAAAATAGAACAATAGATAAAATATATTTTATCAACTTTTCGGTACTTTTTGTTTAAATATTCAATTTGTGTATATTACGGTGTGACGTTTGTCTACGTGTGTGTTCCGTTCTTATTAAAAGTATAACAATTGTAATAAAACACTTCAAACTTAATATCCAATCTGTCCTTGTAAAGAAATTTTATTGGGCGTTTTGCTGTTATTTATCAATATTTTCTGTTTTTGTTTTGTTAGTGGTTTCGGATACGTTCAAATGTTATTTGTATTTTTATATACAGTATTATGTATGTAAGGCGTTCTAATTTGTAAAGAAGTAAGTAATAATTGAAACGTTGCAATTTATTGGACACATTTTTTTTTTTTCAATTTTGAAAATTATATACTAATTGACAATCTCTTTTCATATTTAAGTATTTTTATGTGTTTTACATTTATCATATTATTATTATTTACAACTTTCTTATTCAAGCATATTATAAACACGGTTTTGAAATCGCTTTAGTGAATACACATACAGTTAAAATACTGATTTTTAAATAAAGTCCATAATTTTTTTCAAGGTTATAAAACATTTCTATGACCATTACGATGAACCCACTAGAGTGTACACAATTAGAAGTAACAACGTATTTTTTAACAATTTTCCTGTTCGTTATTAAAACTGACGATACTTCTTATGAACCATAGATGAAATCACTCTTTAAATTCCGTTGAGACGTCGCTTTCCGATTCTTCAGTTTTTTTTTTTTTCTATGCTTTTTTCAACTGGGTTTGCGTACATTGCTCATATAGAATTCATTAAAATCGATAAAACGTGGTGGACCCCTCCAAGAGCTTCACACTATCAGATTGATGTTATTACCATTTGAAAACGACGGCACTTGCACGTTGTGGGTTTATCAATAGCCGCGACATTATTTAAATAGCATTTTGGTAAACAACAACAATAACAACGTATATTTTCACAAACTTTTTGCTCCCACCGTTGGCAGTGCTCTACAAATGTTAATTAATGCGTCGCAATATTAACAATATTGCATCGTCATTTGTGAGTATGATCACCACTACCAATCATTATTGTGATCCAGTCGGTAATCTTATTTATAAACTCGTACGGCAGCAGTGGTAGTTCGAATTTTATTTTTGCGCTTAATTACGTCGATAAAGCAGTTACAGAATACAACAATCTAATTACCATCATCACAGGTGGCGTGTCATTGTCAGTTTGTTTTTATCGAATCCATTTTAAATAAAATCAATCGTTTCCAATCGTTGGAAACTGATCACGACGATACAAGTTTGAATTTCTTATTGATTTAGTGTCGATCACTTGTATTAATACTTTACATATTATATTAATATAATACCGTTGAAGCTACATACCTGCTGAAAACCTTGTCGTAATAACTATATAGTCCACGAAATTCTACTAGTACATGTTGTATGCACAGTTGTCTCGTATACCGGTTATAAACACACATTGGATATCGTTACTTGCGGTTCGTGTCGTTTTATCTATAACAAGGGTCGGCAACCTTTTTACTTGCGCGGGCCATATATCTATCAGCATTTCATTGATAACGCTGCATACAAAATTAGAGTATTAAAAAATACAATTTTAACTAAGTTCCGAACAATGTTTTTATATTTGGAGACAAGTTTCGCTGAAAGATTGGCTCAATGAGAAGTCTAATGGTTTTTAATGTGAATACGTATAGTGAAGTAAAATCCGTACTTTGAAGTTGCGCAATTGCCTGAAATATTAAGTTGGACGTGAATGTGGCTGAGTTATCGACACCCTCATAGTGTGAATTCCAATGTGACTGAGAGTCTAAAGAAATTGTATGATGTAATTTGATTGGTGGAGTTTGAGGGTGATTTGTTTGATGCGGAGCGCTAGAAAATATAAGCGGGAGTAAAAGGGTAAGAACTTTTAACATTGTAGGCATAACATTGAATCAAAAGCTATTGGTTATTTTTTTGTAGTAAGATTTAAGATAAGCGTTAACACTTCGGCCGCTCACCGATTATGCTTCAACTAAAAAAATGAATAAAAACGAAATTATTTTTAGATTCTGAACGGAGTGAAGAATGTATTGATTTTACAATGATGTGTGTTTTTTTTTTTTTTTTTTTTTTTTTTTTTTGTGTCTTTTTTTTTTTTTTTTTGTGTCTGTCGACACGTTTTGGGGCAGTAAAAATGCTTCGATTGCCTTATGTAGCAACTTTTCTGAAAGGAAAGTGAATCTATTTGGTACTTTGGGGGGTCAAAAGTTAAAAATTTCCAATATTTTTTAAATGCGACGGGAAAAACCATAAAAAAATTTGGGAAAAACGGGAGTTTTTACGCAAAACCAGTTTTTGACATAATCAAATTTTTTATTTTGCTATAACTCAAAAACTAATCGATGTAAATACTTGAAATTTTCACCAAATGTTTAGATAAGCGTTCTCTATACACCATTAAATTTTCAAAGTATTTTGACTTTTATTAAGCTATTTATAGACAATTGAAATTTTCAATATTTTTAAGTATTTTTTTTTTAAATAACGATAAAAATTTTTTGGCTGCCTAGAAAATCTTGAAAATTTAATACAAGGTTTCTTATAAGTTGTTCCTTAACTGATAAAAAAAAATCTAAAATCGTAAGTCACAATTTTTTTTTATAAGTGCTCAAAGTTACAATTTATACGAAATATGTAAAAATCACGATAATTTGCAAGTTTTTTTGTAGTTAAAAATTCATAAAATTTTTTCTGTTCAAACTTTAGGTTCAAAATTTTAACACGAGGTTATGTATAAGCTACTCTTCAAAAATCTTTAAAAAAATTTCTACCGGAATTAGAGGAAAAAATTTTATGACGGTTTGAAATTTAAATATTTACGAAATTGCATAAAATAATGATTTATTCTCGAACGATTTTTAATATTTGTTATAATTCAAAAAGTATAAGTCGCAGATTTTTGAAATTTCTACCAGTTGTTAAGATTGGCATTTCCTTTATGTCATATTTTTTTCAAAATATTATATTGATTTTTAAGCCACTTATAGGCATTTAAAATATTCGATTTTTTTACATTTTTTTTTTATAATCGGTGATAAAAAAAATTTGGCTCGTACAAAATACTTAAAAATTTAATAGAAGATTCCACAGAAGTAGTTCTTAATGTCATTCAAAAATTATTAAAATCCATAGGCACAATTTTTTTTTATAAGCGTTTGAACAGCGAATATTGACAAAAAATTACATGTAAAATATAATATAATGTATAATATTCTAGACTGACAAAGATATTGGTTTTTTTTTAAAATGCTCTAACTCAAAAACAAAAAACCACAACAACTTGAAATTTTTACCAAATCTTTATATTGACGTTTTCTATACATGGTTAAGTTTTCAAAGTATTTTGACATATTTTGATTTATTTATAGACAATTTAAATTTTCGATTTTTCTAAATTTTTCGTTTTTAAACATCTATAAAATTTAATTGGCAGACCGAAAACTCTTGAAAATTTAATACAAGGTTTATAATAAGTTAAACTTATCGTAACTAAAAAATATCGGTGATCGGTTTGCTCAAATTTTTTTTATATACCCTTAAAGCTCAAATTTGTCTAAAATGTGTAAAAATCACGATAATTTGCAAGTTATTTTGTAGATAAAAATTCATAGAATTTTTTGTGTTCATACTTAAGGTTCAAAATTTTAACACTAGGTTATCTATAAGTTACTCTACAAAAATCTTTAAAAAAATTTCTTCCGGACTTAGAGGAAAAAATGTTATGACTGTTTGAAATTTAAATATTTACGAAATTGCATAAAATAACGATTTATTTTCGAACGATTTTTAATATTTGTTATAATTCAAAAATTATAAGTCGCAGATTTTTGAAATTTCTACCAGCTGTTAAGATTGGTATTTCTTTTATGTAATATTTTTTTCAAAATATTATATTGATTTTTAAGCCACTTATAGGCATTTGAAATATTCGATTTTTTTACATTTTATTTTTATAATCGGTGATAAAAAAAATTTGACTCGTAAAAAATACTTGAAAATTTAATAAAAGATTCCACAGAAGTAGTCCTTATTGTCATTCAAAAAGTATTAAAATCCATAGGCACAATTTTTTTTTATAAGCGTTTGAACAGCGAATATTGACATAAAATTACATGTAAAATATAATATAATGTATAATATTCTAGACTGACAAATGATATCGGTTTTTTTAAAATGCCCTAACTCAAAAACGAAAAACCGCAACAACTTGAAATTATCATTAAATCTTTATATTGACGTTTTCTATACATGGTTAAGTTTTCAAAGTATTTTGACATATTTTGACTTATTTATAGACAATTTAAATTTTCGGTTTTTCTAAATTTTTTGTTTAAAAATAAAATATACTTATATAATATTTATAAATAACATTGTATTATATTCTAGACTAACATATCATCTCCGTTCAGAATCGTTTTTCGTATACAATGATACCTATCATTGAATTCAAATTTAACAAATCCATTATAATGACCTATCCTATGAAGAGTCGCAATCCACCCCCAAGTGTACAGCAGAGCGAGGCCCATCCGGTTCTTTTTTTAAAATTAAAAACATGACGAATTATGTTCTAACGTAGGGAATTTTGTTTATAATTATTTTTGTCGATTACTCATAGTTCTGTGAACATTCATCAGATAATAATAATAATCAATATTCACGTATATACAATTTTATTGTAAAACAATACAATAACTAGAACGGGAGAGGGGAAAATGTTTACCGTGATATATTTCAATGCAAGCAAAAATGCAACGTTAATAAATCGTTATTATTTGATAATATAACACAAATACACACACACACATACATACACTTCAGTACATTATTATATATTCACATTCGACGGCGAACGAACGTTGTTAATTAAATCATGGAAATATAATACATATCTTAATTTAAACTGTGTTGTTAGAATACACTAATCGTAACGCGCTGTTCGACATTCATTGCAATATATTATTATCATCTGAGATACTATATGCTTGTGTACGGAAACGACTGTCAAATAAGATGACGCATACCACCCACCCCGAAGTACGCGTGTTATCAAATTTAAATCTATGGTTTCGTTGGATATTTCGACGGTGTTCGATCTGATTTATTACTACGCACGTAGATAGTGAAGTCGGTGACACGAACTTTTATCCATGGTCTACACGAATTTGTTAATTGTAATCTTATTTGCTGATTAAACGATTTATGTATAGAACCTATTGTTTAAACCGTGCGCTTTTTATGATCTAGGTGTGTATTCGTGAACTGTCGCTAATAAACGATGATGTTCGACGGCAATAGAGTAAATCGAAAAAACTATTGTTTTTTTATTTAAATATTAATCAAAACATTTAATGAACACGATAAATATTTATTAACATACTCTTCCGACCATTGGGATGTTAATGTGTGTGGTTTTGAACGCTTCACGATGCATGTTTTCCTTTTTTTCCCATTTCGTCGTTTGACTCTAATAAAAAAAAAAAAAATGAAAATAAAAAAAATACGGTATACACGTGCGGGGTGACATTATATTATTAGCTTGTGTTGTGTATGTGCACGTGTAATTCGTCGCCTTGGAACACAAATTATTTTGTTATGTATCTGTAATTCGCTTTGTCTTTGCAAAATGTATATTTGTGCTATTTAATTTCTTGCCATTAGCGTGCTGCATTGTCCAACTTGCGTGTCCGTTAATTACGTTATTGTCGTCGCCTGTGTGATTTTCGAGAAATGTTTTATTTTCCGATATGAAATCCATGTTTTATTTTGTGTAATTTTTAAATGTATATTTAGTGATTTGAATCGTTTGGCTACAAAACTAGGTAATGCGGTCAATTCTCGTATAAAAACTATATGAACGCTGTCACTCGTTCGCCAACCATTGGATATGAAACGGGCTTATCGTCATTACTCTAATGGTCCCTCTTTTTCTTTTTGCATCCTTCTGTATAATACAGACCCATAAAGTTTGCGTGATTTATATTTTATGTATTATATGTATCCCTGTCGTCGTGTACATAATGATTTCGTCGTTCGTCGCTTCTGAAACTCAACGTCCGTCGCATTAATATGTAATCGATTTTCTTGACATATTTTATTAAAACTATATTTACGTATAATTTTTTTTATTTTCTTTATTCAAAAATGAAATTTGCACAACATTTTTTGGCTTTGATGCCGCCACCAACGCCACCGTCGACCGACCAGCCACCATAATCGTATAAATCTGCTGCCGAGCAAATATCACATCACAAATATTTTATTTTTGTGTTGACTCCTGTATAATTTACCGAAAGAAAAAAATGTTTTCCTTCTTACCTTTAAATCATATTATTTCAATAACACTATTCGTTTCCGATTTAAGTGCTCTTTTGATTTTACTGTAATTTCTCTAATTGAAAAATTAATTGTATAATATTCGTGTAATTTGAATTATATTATTATTTATCAAGTTGATTATACATACACATATGTACAGCTGTGTCCAAAACACATATTGTAAAAGTAGGTATATAGCTAGTATAAGCATACAATTGAGTTAAGTCTTCGATGTCTTTTGCAGTATTTTCATTGTATTTTCAGGCAAGTAGGATTTTCTATTTATTCAATATATGTCAGTACCTAGTAATAAAAAAACTTGCTGTCATTTTTCTGATTTAGAACCTTTGGAATAATAATCAATCATTATTCGGTGTATTTGGAAGTCACGCAACTCTATAATTTTAATGAACATTGTCTATGTCGTTTTATATTTTATATTTAAAAAAATATTTATATTTTTTATCGTATTTTGATGCGAAAAGAAGAAAAAAAATTATAATTCCATTCATGCGAGGATATTGCTATTAATGAGTCTTTTCTCAATAGTGTTATTCATGATAATTTTTATATGTTTATTCAGCATATTTACTTGTTGCCATATTTTTGCACGAACTGTAAATCATTTTGTCACTAAAGAAATTTAAATAAATACAAATTATGTTATATAAACAAAAATTTTATTCATCTAAAAGAATATAAGATTATATATATATATATTTTTTTTCAAATTAAGTATTAGTACAAACATACTTAATTTGTTGCTATTGTTAGCATATAATAAATAAAAATATGTATAAATGTTATTAAAATTTATCAACTTAATGTTTAGTGGGCTCTGTTGAACAAAATTATTTTACTTAATTAAAAAAAAAAAAAATAATGTGATTAACGAACGTTATAAATTAACACTATATTATAAATGTATATTATATTGTAATTATTTCAACAGCTACTTGGTAATATAATCCAAGTTTTTTTGTGTATATATATTTATATTTCTCTATATAGTTGAAAAAGTATCAAAATTTATGGTACGGGTATTGCATTGTAATAATATTATATAGTCACAAGGGAGTATACATACGACGCGCAGTTTCATTAGAATGAATTAATTTTTTTTAAAACAATTTTTCAAATTATTTTTCGTTGAGCGTTGTTATTTTTTCTGTGAAATTTTATTATTTTTCTTATTCCAAAATTATATTCATATTCTGTTACAATTGTCGAAACTCTCATAATCTGTTCCGTCTAAATGTTTATTTATCATAATTAAACGATGGTTAAAAATTAAAAATTATTACGATAAAAATTATTTAAACATTTTTGTTTATAAATGTTATTGTTACTATCTAATAATTATAAGTATAAGTATTAAAAGAAAATTGCAAGCAATGAGATTGTCAGCTACATTGTATTTTTTTACCACGATAATATGTTGTTGTGTTATATTATGTGCATTGCGTTTGTGTAGTATATAAAATAAAAATTGTTGTTTTATAATGACACCAATGTATTATTTAAAAAATCGGTAGTTGCTTATTGAGATTCTGTCATGTAATGGTTTTATATTATGTTGAAAATTGTTTGCAAATTATATATTTATTAATAATTTGAAATGTTTGTCAAAAATGAAATTTAGATGAACAATTTATCTATATTTATTATAATACTGTATTAACAGTGTTGTAAATGTATTATTGAATAACATCATAAAAAAGTGTCCTCTTTAAAACTTTCAAAAAGTTAAAAATATAAATGTCATGACAAATTTGGTTATGTATCACGTTAGGAGAAACCATTGGGCATAATATATATAATATGCTATAGCATAGCATATACATACCGGATACTTAAACTACATTTTCTAAATTTTTAGTGTAATTTTGTTCTATTAAAATGGAATACATTGAATCTTTGACCTATCACATTTTTTGAAATTTTTAAAATGTACTTAATTTCAATTAAATAATATATATTAATTATGGGTTGAAAAAATAATGTTAACTTTGTTCGTTTACTCAAATTCTTTGTACAAATATCATACTGACATAAAAATATTATTGTTATGATTATTCTGAAAAAAGTATAATAGTTATTATCTATAATAATTTATTAATAGATACGTTTTCAAGCTTATAAATATCCATTAATACCGTTCTTAAGTAATCGATTATTATTTTATTTATGTACTCCCTAACATTTTATTATGATTCTGACGTAAATACATGACTCCTTCAAAAAAATTGTTCTATAATAAAATTAAAGTGTATAAACTATTCGATGAGTCACTTAAAAAATTAAAGTAGTAGTGTTCGTAATAGTTAAAAATTTGTGCAAGCTGTTTGGTTTAGATTGACAAAAATGCCATTTTTTAAGTTAACGACGTTCATCTATTTTTATTTTGAAAATTGTATTTCTAAATAAAAAGTAATTAGTTTATATAAATATTATATTAAATTTACTATATTTTTGTGTACATTATTAATAATAATTAAGATTCGGATTTAGAGGTAATATAATCAATAAAAAAAAACCATTTAAAATGTAAAAAGGGCATTTAATTTATATAAAAGTAATTAAAAAAATTACTACAAAATTAAATTTACTAACTAGTTTGTTTTAAAAAAAATGACTATTATACACTTAAAATAAACTGTCTTCAATAAAAAGTTGACGATTTGAGCTTAAGATGTTTTTGTACATAGAGAATGATATTAGGGCACACTTCATACATAAATAATTATCTAAATCAAGATTACTATTTATAAAATTTTCATCGCTTTTTGTTTCCTCAATTCAACAATTGGTTGATATTTTTTATGTTTTCTTATCCTTTGTCATGGATGTTTATTAAATTTATTTTTAAAAATTTTTAAAGATATTAATTTCAGAAAAAAACTGATCTCATTTTATAATGTGCTTGTACTCCTTCATAAACGTTACGACATGCATGAGCCAAACAAGTTAAATTAGTACTATTCGGGTACAAAGTTTCAATTGAACGACCAGCTTTATTCAAATAAGGAGAAGCATCAGATATGTAAAGCAAAATATTGTCGTGTTATACATTATTTGGCTTCAATATATGCATTGCTTTGTCAAATAGCTGTGTAATTGTACTAATATTTATCTTTGTAAATAGTCTGTGCGGAGAAAATTTCCAGGATTTTCCGCTCGTAGAATTCCAGCTATTACGTTAGCCACGTTTCGGCGTCTAGTATCTGTGGTTTCCTCAATGCACATCCATATTTTATGTTCACCTACAGCAGCGGTTCTTAACCTAGAGGGTTCGCGTCCCTAAAGAGGCATGATAAAATTGCAGGGGAGGCATGAACATTTTTAAAACACAACGAAATATGAAAACGTTAATTTTGATTATTTTGATATTTAATTGAGGCATTAAAGTCACAATTGATTGGAACTAAGCAATTCCAACCCTCTCATTAATTTGTATCATCTTAATAATAATAAATTTAAAATTTAATATTTTAAAAAGTGACTAAAATATAATTAGTTTTAGTAATTTTAATTCATAATAATATTTTTTTTCCTAAAAAATAAATTCATTAAATATTAAAAAAAATTGTATTGATTTTCCTTTTATCGATTAATCCAATAATTAGCATTAAGGGTATGCTGTATATATTAAGACATATAAATATATATATATAGGTATGTATTAAACATAATTCGATCTTATTATGGTGAGAGGCGCATGACATCATAAAATAACATGAAAGTGGGCATATACCTTAAAAGCTTGAGTACCGTTGACCTGCAGCATCACCAATTTTTGACAAAATCTATTCGTAGCATTTATCAAAGTATCCTTTCCGTAATGTTTATTCACATGGAATATTTTTGTTGCAATATTTCGATAAAAAGGATCTATTGTTGAATTTATATATAGGGATATTTTCCGCAACGTGTTACACAAATCGTAATTGAAATCTGACTTAATGGTATTTTTATGAATGAAATGTTGCTGTTTTTTTTTTAATATTTTCAATGTTTGTAAGTGTATTTTTGTGTTTATCTCTTCCAATATGTTGCTATACATGGAATTTTTTTCACTTGACACTTTGACGTCACAAATCTTGTAGTATAAAATTTATTTACCGGTTAAATAAATATTTTCACCAAATTCTCTGATATATTTTATTCGACCGGGTATTTTATTTTATTTTTTTAACTTTCTGCATATTGTAAAACAAAATTAAATAAACGTGGAACAATTATTAAATGGCAATTGCAATCTATGAATGCGGACTGACGAATAATCTATGCAATATGATCATATTTTAATCTTTACATAGGCTCTATGGGTATTTTGATAAACGTTGAATTTACCGGCCATACCAAATAATCGATAAGATGATAACGGATGGAGTATTTAGCGATATCGATAAATATTGCCAAGAATAAAAACACATACAAAATAATTTTAAACATTACATCGACAATGCACAGTTTTTGGAAGCTTTTATCAATTTGTACCGATAAAACCTAAAGCTGTGTATAAAAATTTTAGATCAATTGTACATCAAACACAAAAAATACATTTATAAGTAAAAAAGGCAAAAATAAAATAAAAGGTATTTAAAAGTAAAAAAAAGCAAAATAAAATAAAGCCATCGTCTTCAGTATAAAACGAAACACATTTATAAATAAAAATTATTTTTCTATTATTGTTTATTAAATAAAAAAAAAAAAGGATTTTGCCTTCGAATCTGAATTCTTATTAAAATAAAGTATCGAGATCAATTTTATTTCTAAAATATGTATTAAAAAAAATTATTTGCATATGAATATATGTATCAGTCGGCTTATATTTTGGATGGTGAAATTTTATATCGTGAAATCATAATAATTTGAATTAATTATTTTCTATTTCACTTATGTGTTTTTACTTTATTTGTACTTATTTATAAGCAACTAAACAACTTAGAATTTCCAAGTATTGTAATAAATAACAGTTCCAACGAAACGTTCCATTTCACTTTAAATATGGTAATTAACGAGGTAATTAACTTTATAGGTAATATATGAGGCACTAACACTTATACTATATTGGTTGCTTTATAGTAAAAGGTCTTAATTATTTTAAATCAATAATACTGGTAATATGGCTAAATTGAATATCAAGTGCATTTTTTGTTTAAATAATACCGAGTCGGTATAATATTTCGTATAAAGAATACATTTTATTTAAATACGAAAAAAATGTGAGTTTTCACTTGTATATGGTGTTGGAAATATTTGTGATTAAATGCATATTATTAATTATATTAGTTCAGTCACATTTACTATTCGTGATGTAATGATTCTCGTTATAGAACATTTACATTATTAATGTGATATTATTTTTAGAATATAAATTTACATGTACTATTTGTTGCTTTCAAATCCATTACCTCGACATTTTCAAATTTATTTATGAAATTGATTAAAAGCAATGATTTTTCGTTCAACTATCGGGTTATACGAGTAGTTTTCATCGTTAGTGACGAAAACAACTACCTATTATCGTCGTAGTATGCTCAATATTACGCAATATTTTAATATCTGAATGTAGAAAATGGATTTTCTATTAATATTTTTGCTGTCGTTCAGGTCGAAATTCATGTCTTTGATTTAAGAAAATATTGTAAGGTTGTTGTACGCATTGTAATAATAAAACAGACGGATGGATCAATGGCGAGGACGAATACTTATAACATTGCAAAAAAAAAACCCCTGCTTCATTGAACCGTTTCGTTTGAAGTTATCGCGTTGTTTATTAATAATATTTTTGAGCCTCTGTGTGTGTGTTTATCTCGTAAAACTTTTTTTTAACTTCCCCCTTCCCTAATCATTCACAAAAACCGTCAATTGTAAATCATAATATTATTACTGTAAATTAAACATATTTATATACATATATATATATATACATGTTTAATTCGCACAGTTATGTAGTCTGAGGAGGGGCGAATGTAATATTTCCGTATAAGATACAGGTATAGTGGTTCTTCTACTCGTTCGTATAACAATGCAATAATGTATAACGTGTTGTTATGCATGCTCACGACGCACGAGAGAGTAATAAGGCAGAAGAGAGTGGAAAAAGAGAAAAAAAAAAAAAAAAGGAAACGATTGTCGCGTCCCCTCTAGAGTTCGAACGGCAAAGTGTAGCAGTGGGGGTGATTATGGGGAGACGCGGGGTTAACGGCATTGGCCGGTATGTACCCATGTGCAACGCTGCTCGGAACAACCTCTCGTTCACGTGCGCACCGTACCCGTACTTCCTACCGCGGTCTAATTTTTCTGGTTACCGCGTGTTCCAGGTGGACGACGAGCAGGACGACGAGCAGAGTCAGCTGATCCAGAGCCAGTTGGGTTCGTTCGACGACGCCAAACCGTACTTGGACATGTTCAGCTGCGGCATTACCGGCATGCCGCAGAGTCCCGCTCCGCCGCCGACCCCGCTGTCGTCTTCATCCGCGCTGTCTGCGCTACCCGTTGCCGCCGGCATGATGCACCATCATTCGTCGTCGTACCCGTCCGGCGTCGCGGCCGCGGCCGCCAAGTCGCACCATCACGCCAACGTGGCCGCCGCCACCGTGGTCGGCCAACAACAGTCGTCCAGGAGATCCGTATCGCCTGCGTCTGGCGGCGGCGGCGGTCCGGCGTCGGCCGCCGTTGGATCGTTCAAGAAGCCGACCGTCACGTCGCACGCCATGGCCAGGTCGTCGACGAGCAGCGGGTCGTCCTCTTCGTCCGCACACTTTCAGCCGCCAGCCAACCCACCCAGGTACGTACATCCGCCAACCGCGCACCGTACACGGCGATGGAATTACCGTGACTGCGGTGCGCGTATTGTCCGCGCGACAATATTCAAAACCGTGCGCGGGTTATTATTTCGGAATTATTATATGATTTTTTCCCATTTTCCCCACAGCTCTATAACCTCGGGATTTCTAATTTAATCTAAAAAAAAACTTACTTTTACCCCAGTCTCCCTCACACACGTACACACAAATGTTATGTACCGTGCTCGCTAATCGTGTGTCTAATTCCCTGTGTCAACCGGCTTACTTCTCTGGGCCGGTGTCGAGTTAATTCTGTTTTAATTAAATTCTTATCTCTCTCGAATTAATTACACGTGTATTATTTGAAAAAAAAAATAAGGTTCATTTACCGAGCCGGTACAGTATTTGAAGTGTTTGTATCGTACCGGACTGTGATTTTATCTCGTGTACGGGAAGCAGAAACATATCGATTGCAGTTGTGTATGTAATATGATATATTATAATATCAGCCGGAGGAAAGTGGAAGCGTTTTCGTTGAACTTTCGTGGCATCTATGGTATCAGTACGATTCGCTTTATTACGTTTTATATTTTCCACTTTAATCATCTAAACCGGATTATTCATTCGGCTTTCATAATACACGTATACATAATATATATTATATCGCGTATAGTAATTATAGTATAATGCTATATTATACTATATAAGTATATGCTTTTGTGTGTGAGTTTTAAATCTTAATATTAACTTTTGATCGTCGTCATGTTAACGAATAAACCCTTGGATATCTTTCATATACTCGATTTGTACCTATAATATGAATTTATTGATAATTATTCAAGTATTATACATCATATCTCGGTTGGTTTTATGCCAAAAAGTTATTCTTCAGTTTAATTTCTTTGTTATGCAAAATGCATTACCTACTTGTAAAATATTAATGTTTTTAAATAATAATTACGTTATTAAAATAGAAAAATACTTATATTATCTCCTATAATAACATTTATAATGTCTCAAAATATTGTTTCATCTAATTTAATAGATAATAGTGTTATATAACTCTCGTTTTAATTCGTATTTAGGTTTAGTATAATTTATACATTAAATAAGATAAGAACGTTAATTTACCAGTCAAGATAAATTATTTTTGATAATGTGAATTATAGTTACTATATTATAAATTTAGTTGTTTAACTGTTCATTATAATCAAATAAATTGCTTTTGGTTATTTTAAGTATAGTGTCAATGCTATGTTTAATAATACAATTATTCTTAATAAATTCAATCCGTATTTTATACGTTGATATCATTTTATATAGAATGGTCGTTTTAACTGCATCAACAGAAATAAAAACATAAAAGTAATTTTTGTCTCATAAAATTTTTCATTATTAAATTTAAATTTAATTTGATTCCAAAATATAATTCTCATTGTTATGTATTTAAAATCTATTAATAAAAATTCAATGGGTACAATTTTAATTATCAGTTGACCGTAGTACATTTCGAGTATGCAATTAATTTGTTACCGAATGGGGAATATATGTATTGTAATTTAGTTGACCCAGTTAGACGTTAAGGTGCGTAAAATTAATCTCTGGCGGGTATTCTGGTATAAATAATGAACTCGTTTACAGCTTAGTAATTAGTTTGGTGGTTAGCATAGTAAAAACACATTATAGGATATACTTAACATATTTAAACATGTCACCAATAGCGTAATTGGAAATTATCATCAGTTTTACCTTTTTTTTTAAATATATTTATTGAGGTTAAATGAGAAGTACCATGTCTAATCAGTCGATTGGTTGAATTAAATCATTTTAACGATGAACTCGAACATTTATCAATTTATGTTCGATAATTAATTTATTGTTTGTTCTTTTAACATACGTATGTAGTTATATTCTTCTCATTATTATGCACTTATTATCTACATGGCTTAAGAATTCTAATTTCATTTGCAGTTTTTATCATTTTTCTTACAAACTCTGATTATTTCTAGTTTAAAGTCCGATAAATAACAAAATCTTTTCACAGTGGGGGGTAGTGTGATTAAAATATACAATATTCTTTTACAGTTTAAATTTATTTCTGAATGCCGAGCCAGTCTCATATCGCCTTTTACCTTAAGTTACGCATTATTTACTAAATTTGGGTATTTAACTTAGTTTGAACTCGTTATGTCTCAGGAAACTACTCTATTCGTATTAATTTCCATTAGTTTTTTTAATTGAATCTTAATTTTTGATTTTTTGATTTTTGATTCGGTTTTTTATTCGACGTCGTTGAATAGAGAAAAAAAAATCGACCAAGCAGTGTACGAGGCTTTTCCGTTAAAATATTTATACGGATATAGAGAGAAAGAGAGAAAATAACGAAGTGAATGAAAATAATCTGAAAATTGTTGTGTAGAATGAGCGAGAAAATGTTTGAAACTAAAAGTCGTTTCGAGCATAAAACTATTGATAAATCTGAAACAATGCCGATGCTTTATACCAGGTAAGTGTGCAGTACCGTACACCGGAAACACTTTATACTATACATGTGATGGGCAGAGGGACAAGGGATGGTGTTGGGGAATGAAAATGACCAAATAATAATATATAGTGGAATGAAAAGTTTCGTGTCAAAGTTGTTATTATTATTATTTTTTTATTTTTTTAGTTTTAATGTTGAAATAAATAATAAAAAACGAACAATCAATAAAGGAGCACATTTATCTCATTTAAAACGGCGAGGGAAAAAAAAAACCAAGCGTAATTTTCACGTGTGCGAATTAGAAGAACGACTCGACGTGCTGCGCGCGTGTATAACGTCGATTGTTGTGCAACTTCATATCTCTCCTCCCCGTTTTCGCCCCGCCGACTGTACATTCGAATGCGATTTGTAATACCAGTTATCATCGTCGTCGCCGTGTCGCAGTCTCGTACTTGCGTGTTACTATTATTGGTAATTATTGAAATTCGATATTACAAAATTTGTTTGCGAGACGGACTAGACGTCGCTGGGATTGTTGTACGAGCGTTCGAAACAGCTGAGTATTACCAGTGTCGACCATGCGCGTGTAGTGGGTTTCGTGTGCTTGTTGACGTCATATTTCGTTTCGATAAATTAAATAAATTACCTATCAAACGACCGTTCGCACTGCACGAAAATTGTGCTAGTCGTTTGCGAGTGTGTGTGCACAAGTCTCGTGGCAGACCGGCTGTGTGGCGACCGTTGGAATAATAATAATCGACGGTTCTGCTGGTGTCGCACCGAAACCGTATACAGACCAAGACGAGGGAAACGTAATGTAATATGAATAATAATTATTATTTTTATAGTGAGTTCACTACCGCGTGCTGTTTATATACATACGTTAAATTAAACTATTTCGTAAAATGTCTTGTTATTGTGAAACACTTGAAAATGCTGTCTAACAAACAACTGTAGGTTGTGTAATCGGCCCGGACATGTAAATATAATATATTCATATATCATATTATCAATGTTGCGTGAACGAACGTTTGTATGCCGTCACTACCGCAGTCGCACTATACCTTCGTTGCGTTTTGAAACGAAGGGGAATGAAAAAAAATAATCCTCGAAGTTACGTGATCGTTGTCAAAACAATTATTAGTTTATCGTTTTTTAGAAAATTGTTTACGTCTGCCGCCGTCATTGCCCGCCGACGTCATCGCCTACCATATATTATACTCAACAGTGGCGTGTTCAGGAATTATTTTCACTAAAGGCCAATTTATCATCAGCATAGGTACAACTAAAATTGTTATGGAACCAGGTGGTTTTAATTATAACATGAATAATACTAATAGAGGTTATGAAATTTTAGTTTTTTAATATATAAGTATTAATCACTGCAATATATAATAATTTAAGCATTTTTTTAACACTATGTAGACTCAAATATTTTTGGAGGAATGCACATGAAAATTGTTGCATATTTTGAATATTATGGAAAATTAATTTTTCTATTATTTTTAATAAATATATTTACTATTTCCTTAATACTTACATATATATATCGATGAATTGTCATTGACGCAAGTCCTGATAATCTAACGTCCTTTGTCGATTGCTCAAAAATGTTTTAAATCGACCTAGCGTTGAAAAATCTTATTTATACCTCATAAACAGTGTAGGTACGGGCCATGGTTGTTCGTTATATAATAAAATATACATGTATGTAGAATAATATGCATAAAATGTTTTAATTGAATCTGAAATTTCACTACGGGCCCTGGTATAGCGTCCCCCCCCCCCTTTAAACGCCGCTGATATCATGCGTACAACGATTCCTCGACTGATGCGTATCGTCGCGCACCTTTGTTTACTCATTTTATTTTGATGCGGTTTAAATTTTTATCAAGTGAAAGCGGTTTTCTCGTGAATTGTGATTGACCGCCGTCGTTTCGGTGATAGAGACCTTGGCCCGGTTCGCGCTTATAGCAAATAATGTTGTCGAAGGTGGTGGTTGTTGTTGTTGTTGTTGTTGTTGTTCATTGGTGAAATTTAACTGCCGTGAAACCAACATAAAAACAAGACAATGACACTTTGAAAAACAAAATTTTATTAAATTACTTCCTCAGAGTCTTAGTTGCTTCTATTCGACATGTGGTTGCCTCGGTGACTTTTGAATAGAAATCAATAGGCTCATCAAACTTAAGTACCTTCTTCTCGGTAGTAAAACGGCTATTTGGTCATTCGTTGTTTATGACGTAAAATAATGATCTAATTGATTGTTATCTTTATGACCGTTGAGTCGGATTCCGGTCTAGCATTATCAGTTGTACATGGAAAAAATGCCGTCGATTAATTTGCCCTACACCAGTCTTATGTTATTTTTATTATCACCGCTGCAGTGTCACCTTTCTGTTATTTTTTGTTTCATAATCGTTAAAGTGTAATAGTGTCCATTTGGACCGAACTGCTGTTTTAATTATTCGTCGGTATAATGCATTTATTAGTTGAAAAAATTATACTGAATGAAATTTTTGCTCGGTGTATTATTATTTGAGTTTTTTTCTTAAGTATTTTTAATTATTATTAGAGATTTGATTAAATTTTAATCACGTAATAACAACATTTTCGCGCATATTAATATACAGGGAACCCCAGTTTGTTCTTCGCTAGTCTACGGGCATGGATTCACAACTAATTCAAGAGAGCAACCCTGTACATACGGTGAAGTAAACTATGTCCAAAGGGAAATACTTTTTATTTGACGTTATAATAAATTTTCAAGTTTTGTCCAAACATTAAGTCGTAAGATTAAATGTAATTCAACTGCGTCTAATATAAATTTAATTCCGTAAGCCACGCCACCTGTTTTTATAAAGCATCCCACGTTCTTACACAGTATCCGTGGAAAATGTCTGTGCTCGTTACCGGTTCTTAATAGTTTTAAATATTTTACAATATACATTATATGCACTGTACGCGCGCTCCTCACCGTCTGGTACGTATAATTAGTCCAATCGATTTTTAAACGATTGCTCGTACACGAATTATGTAATACCGTCAGCAACATTGTCATGCAACTGAGAAACGAGAACATTATAACATTATACACGAAGCTAAAACGTACAACTCGTCGTTCTCTCGAGAATGGCGTGTATCCAATCGTAAACGCCGTATGCCGCCACAACAGTATGATATATCGGTGTACATGTACTTCATTGACACCACGCATTGCATACATATCGGTCGATTATGAAAACTCGATAGTGTACTAATTCGCAAGCGCGTTAATAATGATTTCCGTCGGCTTTGGTCGTTAGGAGTGAGTGAAGTAGAGGTGGTGAGCATACAGGCAAAGAACATTAACTGTAAATAAAATCGCGTTAGTCCGGTGAAACGACTGTTCGAGGGCGCGTACGATTTCCATGAACATCGTTAACGGTGCAGATTGCGACTGCGGCGTAAAATTTATAATAATATCGTATTGTAACATTCTTATTGAAGATAACAAAAAAAAAAAAAAAAATCAAAAATTCAGCCAGAAAATACGTACGTAAACAATAACGTTCGATTCGACCCCTCGCCTCTTGCCGTCACATCAGTCCACAAAAGATGATTTATAATGATAACATTTTGATGCGAAGACGTTGACGGGAATGGGCCTGAGGGGAGTTGTGAACCTGATCACCGCCAACGCCGCTGTGTTGGTTCATCGGGTTTGCGGTCGTAAAACAACACAAAGGTGCTGTATGTACGTGTGTGTTTGTATGTGTAGGAATCCATTACGTTATTGGACCTTGGTGGATGACACTATGTATAGACATTGGACGTACAGCGTAGTTAGAGTAACATTACATCACAACCGTCAGGAGGCATGTGCAAAGATGTATAATGTATTGCTGTGGTCGTATACGGTTTATACCACGACGAAGACGACGACCACCCGGTAACGGTATTCGTCGTCGTCGCCGCACGCGTTACGAAATATACCGCGCCCCCTCTCGATATAAATGTATTGTCGCGTGGGGGTCGGCGTCCGATTCATATCCGGTCGCCACTATCCGATTAATAATATACGCGAATCCTCCAAAACGGGCAACAGCACGTCTCCCCCACTTCCTCTCACTTGATACACCGCGATACGCACATCCGTATCCGATAACAATCGGTTGCTGCGGGGGCGCACACTTACGAGAAAAGGACGGCTCGGTTGTGGGAACGAACGATGGAAAAAATAAAAAATAACGATGGCATTACCGTTTCACCGCAGATTTAATCCGTGGTTTCTCCGTGTGTTTTATTTTTAGCGTGCACGGATAATCGACGAATATACTACTATTCTGATTTTCGATCGTTCGGATTTCGAGCTGGTTCCGTTTTTATCGATGTTAAAATCCACGGTATGATCGGATCGAATAAATTGTGTCAATCGTCATAGCATCGAGTGCGTTACGGATAGGGTTATTTTTTTATCGCACACTCTAATATGTTGTTATCGGTACCACCTAGACGGGTTATCTTATACCCATAAGCAAACATATTCTTTTAGCTTTTGAACATGTACACGATAAAATTCTAAATTTCAATTATATCAATGTTATTAGAAAACTCAAAACTAAACCATTGTTCGCATGCTTGTACATTATTATTGTCTATATCGTTCAGCTATGCGCGTATAGTTGCCGATAATATTGTCTAGGGAGAATAAATAGCACGTTTACGAAAACATAATTTAAGTAAAACGGACGTTTTAATCGATTTCTATGAAATCGTATTTCCGTCGAACGTACAGAAGGAATATAATAATAATTTACAATCAATGTTAGTATTAATATTTTTTTTATTCGTTTCATTGTAATTTGTCGCTTATAATTTGATAGTTCGTTTGACCTCTAAAAAGGGTTTTATAACATTGTGCATATCCCGAGGGGAGCGTTTGAATTTTTTTTTTTCATGCAAATGTATCTGCGTATATTATTATGTTACTTGTATAGTATATTATTTTAATCAAAATCACATACGTTTCACGAATAATTCTTACTATATTATTTAGTATATTACTACTATATCCTTACGAAAAACAAGTTGTCGCATGTACATATATTACTACCAGGAACAGGTTTAACATGAAATTTTAAATCGTGAGTTCTTAATGTTATGTTTTTTATTAAAAACATTAATCTGTTAAATTATTTGTTTTATTTGTAACAATATAAGTTAAACAAATCAGTGGATGGTAGTTGATGTTATTGTTATTAGAGCATATTTGCGTGATGTTCGAAGGTAGTGTATAATGTTGTTTCAACAATAGATATTTTTACAATATTTTTGATTTGAGAACCAGTCTTTCATAATGAGATATAATAAGACATAATAAGATATCGAATATTTCTGTAGTCTTATAGGTGTTGACGATATCTACGAACTGGATACTAAACTTTATTTTTTTAAATTCTTAAAAAAAATAATTAATATTCGACCTTATGTTCTTGGAAAAATGAATTCATAGTCAGTATACAACTAAAAACATAAAGTTATGCAATATCGAATTCGAATTGAATATTACCAATTCTACATACCGTTCTGATTATTCTCATTAAATGATTATGTTTTTACTTCACTGTTGAGAAACAGCAAAAACAGTTGATTTATCGTTCAATTTAAATAATAAGCAATTACAATTGTGTGTGTGTGTATATATAATATGTGAACTTATCTTGAATTATTTGACTCAACTATTTATGCAATTTCTGACTATCAATGTCTTTATTGTATTAAAAAAAACTGTTTTTGCATGCCATACGATCGGTGTCAATTAATATCGGATGTCGGTATTTTCATTTTTTTTTTTTTTTTAGCGATATATCGGATTTCGTCAATATTGGCTCGTGGACACCTGCGTTTTTTTTCTTTACATATCTGATGGGTTTCATTCATATCGGTTGCCGATTATCTCGGCTTACCTCTAGTATTTCAGTTTCAAGCAACTAACGTCGGCAATAACGTGTATTAATAGGAAATTCGTTGTTTAAAAGTACTAAGCAAAACTGTAGTACTGTTATTCACAGTAATGTGTTTCATATTATATTATATTATATATATACATTATTATTATGTGCGCATTTACCCATTATTTTATAATAATTTGGTTTTTAAAATTATTTTATGTATAATTTATGTATAATATGCAGTTCAGTAATATTTTGAGTTGAATTTTAAAAGTTTAATTTTTTTCAATGTAGGTTATAACTAGGGCAGAGGACTTGTAGCTCTAAAAAAGCTCTAAATATGCAAGCACTTATGCACTTAAAAATTTTTTCAGCCTTTTTATTTAAAAGAATTTATAAAATAAATAGTGTTTAAAACAAGTCAAAACAATTACATAATTTAAATATATTATATACCATAGCCAAATAAACAAAATATATTTTACTTAATTTTCTTAATATTTTGTAAAGAAACGACGTTAGATCATTATCGCTTCTAGGAAAAATATGTGCTTGTAAACAGTCAAAAACCATATTATACTGCAAAAATTAAAAATTAATACATTTTTATGGAAACATTTGGACCGTATTGTTTGAAATAAAAATGTCACTTTGGAAAAAATTGATTTAAGTTAAATATGTTTCAAAAAGTGTAAAAGTGTAAAATATGACCTAAAAACAAAAAGTAGTCGAAATATGCATTTATATGCAAAATTAAATTTCAAAACTAGCTTTATGAGAATATGAAACGTATTTGTTTCGTACTCTGCTATTTTTGTAACTATGCAAAACAAATATGCAAATGCTTCAAGTCCTCTGCCCTAGTTATAACCAATGAATTTCATTCAAAAATAAATGGTTTATTGTTATAATGGTATCGAATAATATATGTTAATTGTGTATTTATTTCTTTTGAAATTGTCTGAATTGAAAGATATTATAATTAATATTATTTGAAGTTGAATAATAAACACAAAAGAACCCATAAAGAATAGTAACAGCAGCACCCTAACTGTTGTCAAATATCGTTAGAATATTGCTAATTTAGTTTAAAACAAGTTTTTTCTCCTTCGGTATCCATATTTATTAGAAACACTTACAATCGTTAAGGACGTTTGAGGATTATAATTTACATATACATCTTATAGAAATACATATGTAAAAATATTTGTTGACATTTATTATATGTACTTTATTATTGTTTTAATAAAAACAACATAGGAGAGTGACCTAAATAAATTATAACGTTCCCGTACGATGGAGCCAGGATTGTTTAAATTCGTGTTTTCGTGAAAATAAAAATAATTTTTCAATACAATAATTATTGTAAACACAATGAGAATCCAATATAAAAAAAAATTCTTTGAAACTCGTTTTTAACATATTTTACGGAATTGTTACACACTAATGTGGTTGGTTTGATTGCTCTAAGGAAAGGTTTATTTAAGATCTTTTTTATAATACCATTATAATTGAAACATTTAAATTTTAATAAACGAAAAAACATCTTTGTTAGGGTTTTATGTTTGGAATAATCGTTTGGTTTTGTCTAAAAAGTTTACTTGTAGTCACTTGACTGTTTTCCCCGCTACACAATTATTGTGTCACATTTCGAAGTATTCAAATCTCTTGTTCGAAATTTAAGGGCATCTATGTGTATAGGTACGATAAAAAGTAATTACTACGGTTTTTGTGTGAATGGTCTATTATTCAATCGTCTGAATAATCTAAAATCCAGGTCACATATTATGAAGTTATTTATCATCGCGTTGTTGTTGTTTATAACGTGTTAGAGTTTATAATTTATATTTCATACATTACCCCTACCATGATTTGGAATTTGTCATTGTTATTGTTTCTAAAACTAAAAATATGTTTACGTTTACCGCGAAGTCGAATAATAGCTATAACAAGGTCAATTTTATGCCATATTTTATATTCTGTAGATTACAATGTATGATTTATTTATTCAATAAGCTTTTTCAAAAAATAAGCAAACGATGTACAATATAGATGTATTTCATTTTACAGGAACAGTAACTTTTTGAAACCGGGTGAAATGAAACCACCACCATACTCATCGATGAGCCGATCGACTAGTAGCAGCATGCGAAGTAACCATTCTTCGCACCATAGGCCGACACACAAGCCCAATCTTGCCATATCAAATGTAAAGAATGTAAATCGATTTTCGTTGTTACACGTCCCTCAGTTCGATATCTTTCCCTTATTGTGCTCGCAGAAAAACGCCGAACATTCGTAATAAGTTTTTTTTATTTTTATTTTTTTTTTTTAGAGTCATAACTCAAATGATACCAACACGCCCAGTACGATCGAAGACATTCTAAACGTGAGTTTTATTTTTATTTTTTATTTTCACTGTTAATTGATTCTCCGTGTAGTCTTCGTGTTGTCTTATACGCTTTTGCGTTTCCTTCTTATGTTGCAGGAAATGACCGTCGGGCTTCCACTCGTGTCGGACATTGCCGAAACGCCGAGGGTCACGATCGTTGACTCCAAGTATACCGCAGACGGGAAAGTGGAACCGCAACAAAGGATGAGCCCCAAAGGTAAGCCGAGCGCAAACATGATGGTCTTCCACCCGGTTGACGGGAAAGGAGTGACGCGAACAGTGGTTCCTACACTACCTAATTACCAATTATGTATATCGGTTCCTAGTACTACCGACAGTGCCATCTACACGCGCGCGTCCCGAACTGCCCTCGCGTACCAAGACCGTCTTCATTAGTCCCTAAACAGCAGGTTAGCATTTCGTGTGTGTATGCGGTACAGGACCACGGCGCCATAATGTTCTCGTCGTTTCTTTGTACGGGTTTCCGCGACATAATATGATTATTATGCACGGTCCCCGTATACTGTACTTATAGCGCTCCCGTGTGTTTATGCTCCCTTTATGTGTAATCTTGTAAAAACACTTGTTTCAAACGAATATAAATTACAAATTCGAAAATTCGGAAATTACCGTCGCGCCATCACGACCGTCTCAGATATTAAATGGTACAACAGTAGATTATTATTATTATTATTATTATTATTATTATTATTATTATTATTATTACACTGCACTCAGAATTTATTGCACGCGTAAAACTCTCAAGAACTGCCAACCTCTTGCTTCGCACCGTCGCACTGCGACTTGTTAAACATTGTCGTTATAACTACAATATCAATTGACGTGTGCGTTTGTACTCACCTAGTACCTAGTACCCACCATCACGCGTCTTGCGTACATTAAAAAACTTGCGTTTACTACAAAATCGATTCCTATGCATGATAATTTACAAGCGTACATTATAATGAGTAAGACAACATAATTCATTGCAATGAGTAAACTGCTGTGTTTGTTTTATGGGTGTTCCGAGAGTTCATGTGCCGTTTACTGGCGGCCTCGTAAATCCCATTCCCGTGGGCCCCGGGATACTTCTAACTCTACCCATGTCCCCTTTGGAAAACACTAGTTATTCGTTTTGTTCGTTTTCATTTCGATTTTCAGTCGCCACGTTGCAATAACGGTATTTAAGGCCCTTTATATCCCGTCAACGCGCGCGCTGTGCAAACATTAACCTTTTGGCGTATACACAAGTGCTCGTCGCCGATAATCACGTGGCATGTTCAGGGGCGATAAGAACGTTTTATTTTTCCGAATGAACAAGACTTGCGCTTGATAACAATCGGTGATGATGCCTGCGGTTTTTATGTGTGTGTGTGTGTGTTTTTTATGAGTTTGGCTCATGCGGCCGAATGGTTTATTTATTTTTTCATTATTACCATCGTAAACACATACTTGTTCTATAAATACACATCCATAAGGCGCGTATTTTGCGACGTTGGATGTCCATGTCCGCCCCTTCTCCTATCTCCCATTAAGCATGTTATCGTTACCGCATTGACCTACCTGACGCCTTTTCGCGTTAGCCCACATTATCGGTACAATCGTGGTCGCCGTGCCACATCGCTCCATCAACTCAATTCAGTTTTAGCAAATATTCGGATTTCGTATAATCGTTTGCGCACGTCTTTCATCTTTTTCCCCGACCCGTGATATAAATTATTATTATTGACATCATGACACACACACACATATATATATATATTTAGTATATTACATGTTCTCTCCGCCATTGTAGTCAGCTCTCTAATCGACGTGTCAGATCCCATTCACGCCACCGCCGTCTTGTCTTCACTACGCGCGTGTTATTATTGTGATTTATTATTCTATTAAATTTCAAAAACTCTTTTCCGTTGGCCTTCACCTTTTTGGGGATTTCCCCCCTCAAGTAGTTTTAAAACACATGTCTGCTTCAGCTGATAAGGGTCGATGGTGTGTATATATGAAGCAGCGTGGTAGCTAAATTTGTAGATCGTAAGAAAGAGAAGAGCAAATAATAAATCCAGAAAATAGTAAATAAATCTGTCACGCTCAAGCAAGACTTTGGGGAAAGATGGGTATTTTTCTATATATCCATATATATATATATATATATGATCTATTTAAGCGACAGTGTTTTGGCGGGTGTGTATAAACTTACTTCTGGAGAAGAGATTTCTTTTGATATATGTGCATAATAATATAAATGTACATGTATAATAAAATATTCCATGTTGCAAATAGTATTTAAGTTAATTACAAGCATTAATAATACATCATACATTATTTAAAAAGGGCACAACCTGTATTTAATAGTAGTAAATAAATAAATAAATAAAATATATATAACTCCTGACGAACTTTGTCCATTTGTGATTATTGATTTCTTTATACGAAACCAATTACTATTGCAAACTACGTTCTTGTTTAATTGCATCATAATATATACATATACGCACGTGTAGAGTTCATATACGTATCGAAAAAACTTCTGTCGCATAATGTGTAATAAAATCGTCGTCGCCAGTCGGTCGACCGTAATTTAATTTGCAAACAATCGACAGTAATTTTCGTAGATAATTTTTTTAACGATATCACAAACAAGGCCAAAAAAAAAAAATCGCTAAGTTGACGTTGTTCAGTTTATATAGTGTAGTTGGGTCATATTGTTGCTATCGTTAAAATATTTAAATTTTCTTTTCCCCCGGAAAAGTTCGTCGCTGTGATAAAAAAAAAAAAAAAAAACTTCCCCACCATCATCCCTCGCTGTGACAATATTGCCTCGGCTACCGAACGATACTTAGTCGCTAGGGGTCGCATACAAAGTACGCGTACCATGCCATTATTGCGCACACACGCTCGCGCGCGCGTACTACAATTTACTACTACTGCTGCTACTACTACTACGGGTATAAAATATATTATGTATATGGCATACTATGTACATGTACACAGTGAGCGTTCCTCTGCGTGTGTACACAGTAGTAAAATATCGACGACGGACGTCGACGCCACGTGTGTTCCGCGTATGGAGTCTGTGCGACGGCGCGGCCACGAGGGGCGGACGCTTTATCGGAACGGTTATCCCCCTGCACGTGACTTTCCTCCGTTCCGCGCAACGTCGGAAAATAACCAACCCGCCGTAGGTAATACGATAATATAATTGTAACTCTTCGGCTTCCCTTCGCCCTCGCCCGCTGCGCCTTTCCCTATGTATGTTTTTTTTTTTTTTCCATCCTACTACTTAACTGTATTCGACCGCGTTTCATCCCGTTTTACTTTTCAACGCCGACAATATTCGTCCGATGTATTATTTAGACGCACTCGACGGAGATTATTTTCGTTTTCATCGATGTTCGTACATTCCAAAGCGAGCCGCGTTCCGTACGGGGTTATGCGGTCGGTGATTTATGTAACCCTGCGCCGAACAAAACGCCACACCGCCTTCACCGTCGCAACCTTTTCCCGGAGACTCGGCATCGATGTGTACGTGTTCATAAATATATGCGTATATGTGTATATGGGCGTCGTCGAGAGTAGTTGTTTTCTCGTTTGAAAATAGTTATCTTTATGCAAAAGAATTTAGTTGCCAGAATAGTTGTATGCGGTCCCCGCTCGCCCTTCTCCTTGCATTAAACGTAACAATTTCTCACATTTTATTTCGTTGCAGTATTTGAGATCGTTTGTGTTATTATTTCGGTCAGCGGGTAGAAAAAAAACATAATTGCGCGTGTGCCAATGCTCGTTGATAATGTGTTCTTTGTCCAACTGAAATGAACCTCTTAAAACTGAGATCTATAAAATTATGGCATAACATCACTTTATTGGTTGATCTGATGTTAATATTTACCGAGTGTCGTAAAAATGACGTAAGTCATTTATTTATTTCTCAAGGACTGTTTGTTTCTTAATCTTATCGAAGTTATTTCAATATTTAAACATTACATTTTGTCCGAAATCCGTATAATTCGTACTGTTTTTTAATTGTAAAATTAAATGTTACTATCGTTATGTCTTTTACATATATTTTTTTATCCATCTCATAAAAAAATTATTATTAATTTGACCCTTGAAAATGCAATTAATTTAATCGTAGTGACGTATTTAAATGTGATCGTATGCACGTAATAAAATAATAATAGGATTGTTGGAAGTTTTGGAAGTTTTATAACTGGAGTGGTTATTGTTGAATTGCCCTTTTTGATAGAGACCATTGACGGCACTTGTGTTAGTGTGAGAAGTGTACCGAACAATCATGCACTGCCGCTCTGAGAAATACACTACGTGTTGTAGTCTTACCGAAGTATTTCATTAAATATTATTATTTCATTAATAAATTAACTTAAATATTGTATTGACAACTCGCACCAAGTGGTACGTTAACTATACACGTACATGTGTATGTGTGATAAAACGAATTCTTTTATAATTTAACGATTATTTTATACCGAAGAATTTAAATCGTTTTCGATCAATGCATAGGCACCACACGTTGATGTGCTCATCATATACATAAATATTTATTATATAGAAAACCGACTACGATAGTGGAAATAATCAATATAAATGTTTTGCATTGAAATATAGTCGATCGCGGCGGGAGAGAGGTTAAGTTAGTTCATCTACTCCATTTTTACATTATACAGTTTGGTGTGTGTCCTATACTGTTTTTGTGTGTGTTACGTATACGTGTACGACATCCTTTGGCCGGACTCGGCGACCTTTCCGCGTAAGCAATAGGCTTCCATGCTGTCGGCGAATGATGTTAAAGCACATTCGATATGATCATAAAAACCTTATCCGACCGATATTATTGTGTGTGTATTAGTAAAGACAGGGTCTGTCCATTACTAACCAGTCTCGCAATGGTATAAATAAATTACCCTAACCAAGAGATTATGTAAGTATATATTAAAGGTCAGGGATGACCAACGATTATAGACTCCTGATCGACTTTTGAGTTTTTCTACGTTGTCACATTTATGTTACCCTTCCTTTAATTCCTCTAATTATAATATTAAGAAGTAATACATTTAATTTGTATCAACTTATACTAACGCAATATATACTGTTATTTAATATGGAATATACATTAGATAATGTAAAATATATCTACATATCTACTCGAGCTCATTGAATAATTTAGTTTTTCTTTGTTATTTATAACTATATATTGTCATTATTAATTATTATTATTCTAATTTTTATACTCGGGGGTTTAACAAAAGTACAAAAGTTTACAAAAAAAAAAAAATTAAAAAAATCGCGATCGACCTGTTGGTTATGTTGTTTATTACCCTCAAATAGGTAATATGTAGATGGTTGGTTTCTCATACCGTTGCGCGTGCACGTATAATATAATAATACAATATCTTTCGATGTTGCGTATTGGAATTTTCTAATCGATCTATCCCATCGTATTATCTACTCAAATATTCCGTAGGATGATAGGCACCTACATTGTATACCTATAATCCGGAATACGCGAACAAAATATTAATTAGTAGGATAGAGAAACAAATTACTTAATTACAACACGACCTAGTTGGACAACGATTTACCGTCTATTGAAATTTCGATCGAAACGATCAACGTTAACATCTATATGGATGTAACGCGTTGAATGGCATTGTGCATTTGTTGTATTGTGTACAGATTCTGATTATTCGTATTTGCGGTCGTATGCACACAAATGTTGGTATCATCGTTTCCGCGAACACTTGCAACTATACCCGCCCCGTGTGGTGCATACGCGTACAACAATCGACGGAATTCGTGCGGCGCGCACGGGATGTTTCAAGTTTGCCGTTGGTTTTTTTTCTTTTTGTAATCATCTCTAAACCTGCACGTCCGGATTAATTGCGCGCTAGGGCAGTTAGTGAATGGTAGAGGGGTGCAGTAGTGTTGTGCGCGTCTCGTAGACGGCCAAAACATTGCAGCTGTTCTTGAAAAGAAAAAAGAGTAAAAAAAAAGAACAAAACCAGATGCCTGTTTCTTTTTTTTTTTTTCTAGTTTTTTCGTGTTTTGTTTTCTCGTTTAACATTACGCATGCACAACAGTCTAATAGAAAACGCGCGACGACCAACAGGTAATAATAATATAAAACTAACGCGTTCCCGCGCAATTCTCTCACACGGTGTGCATAAATCTAGCGGGGTAGCACCGGTTCACCCTAGTGTACACGCTGTACATACTGGTCACCCCACGATGTAATAATCGATCCCTATTTTTCGATATTCTTTTCACGTCTCCCTCCCTGTCCCGGTCTCCTCTCTCGTTCACTCTCACTCTCCGTCTCTTTTTCTCGATCTCACCCGTTTACAGTTCACGCTGCACACGACGGGGTCGCGGTGCGCACTACGTATCCGTATATGTATACACACACACACACGCACGCACACACATGCACGCACATGTATACGTTCAACAGTGGTAGTTGGTAATGGTGGTGGTAGTAGTGCTGTTAGGGTCGCGTCGTGCGTCGTGTGATTCATATGCTCGTCGCCGTCGCAGCCGGCCGTCATCGTTGTACCAGCAGCGTAGCATACATTTTTATTGCGCGTCAGTTCACTAACGTTATGCTCCCGTTTCAGACGCGTCGGAGAGCCTGAAGAAAATGCTCGGCGAGCCCAAACCGCTATTCGCCGAACCCGTGCACAGGAACCTACCGGCGTCTGCTTCCGCTTTGCACGGCATGTCGCCGGACGGTGCGTCCAACGCAACCGCCGCAGTCGCCGCCGTGCCCATGGACGCCAAACCGTCTGGACCGTACAACCATTCGCTGTTCGCGTCGTGAGTATTTTACGATTTTACGGACTTGCCCCGTCACGCGGGAGGGGGTGGATATTGTTCGGTTCGCACCGCGCAGGGTCTTGCAGGAAAACGGGACATTTCGCGAGAACGCGCAGAAGTCGATAACCGCGTCTGTTTGCGCAACCCCGTTTTCGTCGAAAGCAAAATCTGTAGATTGTGTGTACGACATTCGGAGCGCAAAGGTTAAATATATCACGTCTTAAAACGTACGTAAGGTGGGCGTCCCTCTTGTAACCGTGTCTACATTTCTGAAGTGTACATGTGTACCTCGTACCAGACTTTTTTGATCGGTTTCGATCGAACTATGTGGATTTCGGTGGCGTCGGAAAGAACGATGCACAGTTTCGACATTCTGGTTCAGAAACGAAAACGTACGAATGGATACACCAAATTACAGATGTTAATTTTAAAACGTGATATTTCTATCTTTTGCACTCGATGGCATAGAGTGTAGATTCTGCTATCAATGTCAAACCTATGTTATTACATTTTTGGGTTTAACTTCTGCGAGAATTATTTAAAATGTTTCCACTTTTCCTCGGAAGACTTTGTGTACGTACAATCGCATGTCTACGCTCCCTCTCCTCTCTTAACGGCGCCACTGTTTATCATTACGATAGTACGCCGTACAACCGTTTCCGAATCCTCGTCGTCGCGCACTGCACGTCACGCATACATTATGTAACGTACACAACGTGTGTGCCTGTATCCGTTTTATCTCCGATCCTCGCCTCCATCTTATCGTACCGCCCGTACCGTTGCGGTAATACGCTCGGCCCACACAGCATTACACGTGAGTGTTACTAACGTACGGTTTTTGTATGCGCCGCAGGTACATGGTCAAACCGTCCGTCAGAGGGTCCAACATAATGCCACAACCGCAACAACCGCTGCTGCAGGTAAGTCGACATTTTTACTCTTATTTTTTTTTTTTCTCACGCGATCGTCGCGCGTGAAAGGTAAAACGTAATAACGCTGATGTCTTGCGCGCAGGAATCCCAGCAGTTGACATTGTCGCCGCCGACCGACAAGAACCGACGGAGTTCCTCCACGTCGACCAACGTTATCTCGTCGGACGCGGCAAACTGCAGTTCCGCCAAGTAAGTAACCCTGATGCTTTCTCCTCGGTCGCGCGCGCTGCACTGCGCCGCGCTGCACTGCACTGCATTGCACCGCGCCGCCGCTGCGTGTCGCCCGACCGGTCTCTGATAAAAAAAACCAGTGAAAGTCTATAACCGCCGCGTCATTGTGTGTGTGTGCGTAGGGCTGATAAGACCAGTAGTGATATGTCCGTGGACGAAGACAGCTCGTCCAGCGAGGAAGGCGAGAAGGACAGCAGTTCGGACAGCAGTTGCAGCGACAGCGAGAGCAACGACGAGAAGAAAGACAACCCGCCGGCCGTGTCGCCTCCTCGTCCGCAAGAGGAACAGGAGGAAGAACAGCCCCGGTGGTACCTGAAGAACTTCTTGAAAAAGAGCACGCCCGACACCAACAACACTACCCGGACGTCGCAACAGGTGAGCACTTACGCGAACGTCACACGCCAATAATAAATTAAGTACCTCGTAGTGCGCGGTTTCGTGCGTGTCCTGAACGACGGGCCGGCGAGCGTACCGCGAAATCCATTGGTCCTGTGACCGCGGTTCGTTAGATCCTTCGGGATCTGAAACGAAATTCGCTGCTGCCCCACGATCGTTGACACGTACTCGCAGACGTATTAAATATCGTTAGCTGCCGGCACGGCATTTAATGTATCCGTAATATTTATGCGTTTCTTATGGTCACGTGATACTGTGCCTACGGTGTGGGCCAACGTTTCTCAACCTTTGTCAAACGTTGTCGCGACCCCTAGAATAGAAAAATAAATAAAACCAGTCAAACCCCTCCCCCCCACACACACCCTATTTCTTATAGTTATAACTAATTTATGCTTTTATCCGTTTTTTCTCTTACAAAACATATTATATCGTTTACGAAACAAAAACATACGTTTTTGAATCGCTAGATGAACGGTTTGAAGTTTGAAGTGTATTTATACTACAAACTAACTTTTTAAAATGTTATCATTGTGGCTTAATTTTATATTTTTAATGTAAATAAAAAGTTGTTTTTCTACATCAGCGTTTAATTATTTCTAACGGATGCAACTCCTTATCTAGTAGTTCGCGACCCCCCTCAAGTTGAGAAACGCGGGCGTAGACCATTGTTCTACAGTTGCATTTTCATCATCAATTACGGTTTATACATGTAAGCACACACACACACACACACACACACACAAACAAACTTCTATGCAATGTATGCAACATTCAATGTGAAAGCAATTCGAACATAAAACCGTCAGCGATTATTATGTAGCCTATGTTGATAAGAAGGTTAGGATAGAAAAAACACCTTTCTGAGTTCATCATTATTTCTATAAATTGTGTACATTATTATTATTATTTCACTCTTCTATTGTAAAATAGTTATATTTTATTGCAATTTTTCTGAAATTAATAATTTAATTCAAAATCGATCATGGCACAATAAGTTATTATCATCTGAAATGCCCAAAGTTTTAAACTAATAAATTATTACAAAAGAACATTGTTAGTGTTACAATGTACCTAATTGAATTTTAATAAATATTAAGTTATGGAATTTCTAATAACTTGTTAAAATAATAGTGACCAACATTATAAGGTTTTTATTAACATGTAATATTTATATTATATTTTCATTTATCATACCCAATTAAATATTATGCACATTATACACATATTGTTAAATTTAATTTTAACGTTACAAAATTATTAATCGTTGATGATAATTAATAGAAACTTTGTTGATTAATAATGTTTCTTTTTTATGTGTTTTAAATGTTTGCTTTATCTATTGATTGGCCTTCATAGAAATGTATACTACTTAATAACAATAATTTATAATTTTAATCGTTTTATGAGCAATTCAAGTTGTTGTTTAATAGGTATATCATTCTTATGAACTATAATATACATTTATAGCATTTTGGTTGTAATTATTTTTCTATGTCAACTATTTATAAAAAAACATTTACTCAATCATCTGCAATAATTAAAAGTTGTGGAAAATAAATTATTGTTATTATGTTTATTATCAATTATTTCTGTTATTTTTAATTTGTTTTAAAATAAATAATAATAAATTAAATGTTTTAATTTTATAGGAGGAATCTGTCGGGATGACTGATCCCAAATCTAGTCCAAATTTTCCAATTCAACGATCTGAGGTTGTTGAACTATTATCTGAAATGTCAGACTCTGACTCAAACCATAGTGATAAGCAAAAGAGTCAATCTGACTCGTCATCTTCTTCATCTTCGTCTTCTTCGTCTTCAGAAGACGAAGACGATAAAAAGAAAAAGGCTTGTGAGAGCAGTTGTGATAGTGATTCGTCATATAGTAGTCGTTCACATAAATCGTCTAAACCAATAACCGACTTACATAAAAAATACTCAACATTAGCAAAGAGTGAGAAAAAGGATCTCAAGAAATCATTTGAAAAATCAGCTAAATCAGTAGAGAGAAAACCGCCTCCCGTTTTAATTAAAAAAGATGATCCAGTTGAGGAACCAGCTAAGAAAAAGAGAGGTCGAAAGAAGGGTCCTACTAGTTTGCCCAAACCTCCACCACCTTCAAAAATTAAGTCAAAACCATTGATTTCATCGGATTCCGAGGATGACGATGAACCTCCTAAACCTGTAAAGATCAGTGAAAAACGAAGAGGACGACCCCCCGGAAAGAAGTCTAAGGTGATTTTGGCTAGTAGTGAATCAGAAGAATGGACCGATAGTAGTCGTAAAAATCGTAAAAAAGATTTAGAAAAGAAGTCTTCGCATTCACTAAAGAAAACGCCTTCCTGGGAAAAGAACCAACCGCAGAAGCCCGTGGCCCGTGTTAGTGCTGCTCTACGTCCGACTCGTTCAGTTTCAAGTAGTGCGGATTCAGACTCATCAGATGTAGAGTGCAGGCCACCGCCCATGTCTACAACTACTGAAAGTCCGCCTAAACTCGACGTTGAAGGAATTAAAGTACAAGACAAGAAGAAGAATGACACGTTGAGAAAACTTTTCAGAACTCGACGTGAAGAAGGTGGTGCCAAGAGTGGTGGAAAATCAAAGGGTGGTAAAGGCGGTAAAGGAGGTGTAATCATTATTGATAACAATGAAGCGATGCGCAACGACAATGAACGTGTAATATCACCTGTACCAGTCATTCCTCCTATACCCAAAGAACCCGAATGTCCAAAAACTTCGAAATCGTCTTTGATTTGTAGAATACCATTAAGCAAGTTACCCACTAAATTTCAGTATTTATTAAAACCGGCAAGATCTGAAGAGCTGAGAACATGTGCCGATTTGGCCAACACTAGGCAAGAAGAAAAGAAGCACAAACACAGGCACCATAAACACCATCACAAAAACAGCCCATCACAATCCGTTTCGGGATCGGAAAAATCCAAATCAAATGAATCTCCTGCCAATGTAGCTCCACCAACACAGCCGCTACTGCAACAGCCCCCATCCGAAAGCTATACCAAAGGTATGGTGGATAATGGTAACATATGGCGTAAACCACCGTTGTCTGTGTGTGCAGTCATACCAGAAGCTAAAGTCAAACCCCTGGAGCATAAGTAATTTTCTTAATTTATTATTTACATTTATACGTTTGCGTGTGCGCATGTGTATTTATCAGTTTTCTTGAAATTGTAAAACCCATTATTAATTATTATTGTTTTAAAATTGTAGCACCATGTCTTACCTACAACGCCCTGCCGCCACTAGCGGTATTATGCACGGCCCTTATGAAGAATCATCGGAAGACGAAGATGGCGGTCCACCACCGTTCCTTCCTTTTAGTACCACCACGGTTCAAATAATGGACCCTCGGTATAAACGTTCGCTTGAACTAGATCAATACTCTCCTAATGCGACCAAAAGACGAAAGTTTCACAATTCGACAACGTCTTCCACGCTAGCACGATATGCTGCGACAAGGGTAAATTATTATTATAAGTATGATTCGATAACATAATGGAGTCACAACGACCCCACAGTACATGTCATGTTTATCATAGTCGCTTTGAATGTTTTCTTCGAATTACGTTAATTAGCTCGTTGGACCTCATTCAGTATTTTTTGACTTCTAATAATAATAATTATTATTATTACTATAGATTTCTGTTTGACATAAATAGTACCTTTATAAGTTAACACATTCTATTGGTACGGTTAGTTCAACACAGTGATATAAATATTTATTATGTATACTGTTTATTATATGTTGAACGACCGTAAATTTAAAGTGTGCTATAAGATCAATATTATTTTGTAGAAAACAATCAACTTGTATTAACAAGGCTTGCCGTTTGGCCGTAATGTTATTTGTAATTCATTAACCGTTGTTTTTAATTACAATTAACAATTATTTATATTTTATGGATCTAGGGCAAAACACAATGGCCAATACGCCACCGCAAAGAAAAATACGTCGATAAAATAATGTTTTAATAATGTTCACTTATATAGATAAAATGATTAGATTATGAAATATAATTGAATTATATTAAAATTAAAGCATAATTTATAAATTTATTTTGAGTAACACTATTAAAAACCAATTTGTAATTTATTTTGTCTTTTGTCGCAGTACTGTTTTAATTTAAAAAATCGCCATCTGTATAGTTTCGGTTAGCTCGGGTAAAGCATAGGCGCTAACCATATGAAGACATTTTTGCCAATTTTCGCTGAACCTTTTTGTTGTTGTTTGATTGATCAAAAATTATAATCGTATTGTCAACCTGATGTCCCTGTTTAAATTGATCGATTACAATTACATTTATACACATTTTTTAATGGCACACTAATTTTAACATTAAGTAGCCGATTTTCCGTTTCTATGCAGTTTATAATATAAGATATATTCGTATACAAATTATTCTAATATACAGTACTCTCCATCTCGCGATTCAACTCTTCTGGGGTGTTCAATATTTATTTTTTCTGGCCAAGTATGTTTATTAATGTTTTAATTGGCTTTAAAGCTATTAATTTAAAAATCACGCGATTAATCAATCATACAATCTATTTAATCGACTCAGCTGTTTATTGTCAAGTTTGAAAGGTATCATTATCGATTAATTACATTTTTAACGTGGGACGTTGCCTAATTTCGTTAAAATTGAGTTTATTCCTTCTAATTTCTTATAATATAAAAATTATGTAATTCGCGTGTTTGTCATTTATCAGAAATTCACTTGCCCATTGTTTTGTGCCTATATTTAACATTGTTTCGGTGAAATATGAATATTCTGTTTAGTCAAGCTGACATCATATTCGAAATACAGCATACATAATAATATAACATTATGTATTAAAAAGAGTTTATTAAGTAAAACTTACTGAACACAATAACCAGAAAAAGTGTTTAAATAGGTCAAGGTTTAAATACGTATTAAAAAAAAGACAAGTCAATCATTCTACATAAATGCTCAAGTTATTACATTATGCACTGCGTTGTTTTACGAAACCAAAATACACCGATAATATAATTAGTTGCACATTGATCATTATAGCCTCATTACATTTATTTTTTCAATTAATTAATTCTATCGATAATTTTAGTTAAATACATCAACAATGTTACTGACGGTATGGATTTTTATAAAATCATTTTAATAATACATTAGTATTTTAGTATATGCTATTCGAATGATTAAAAACAACAATTTTGTACTTTGTGTTAGGTCAAATACTGAAGTGTATCTAGTTGCTTTATAAAATTATTCATAAAATATTTTTTTATCGATTGTATAGCCCCAATATCATGAAAACGCAAAATATTAAATTAAGGTTTTACGCATTGAACTTGGCAAATTAAAGATGTTACCTCTTTAAATGTAAAACCGTCTTTATATTGTAGAGTAAATAAAATATAATACTAATGAAGAACAATAATATTTCATCTGAGTCAGAAACTCTAACTTAACGTAAATCCAACAGCTGCAATATTAAATTTTGTCAACCGTAGTGTTTGTGTGTCACCCTATGTACCTACTGATATTTTATTTTTCGGTTTCATGTTTATAATATTTCATAATAACTTAATGTTATGGAACAGGGTGACGGATTAATAAACGATATATTAGTGGACCGTATGCACGAAGTTCCAGTACAACCTCCTCCCAGACAACCATCTTGGCGTATGCAGTCCATGCACCACCAGTATCCTCCGAGGAAAGGATTCTTCTCATACTTTGTAACGGACTTGTATCCTGAAAATAAGTGAGTCCACCACAGTTTCTAAAAAAAAAGTAACATGTATTCTTACAGTTTTGTTTGTCTTTTTTTTTCGTTCAGCATGCACCAAGAAGTCCCACTAAAAGAGGCTCAAGCATTAACCAAATTAGCAGAATACGAGCCCGATCCGATCACTCAAGAAATGAAATACTTGGATGGTATATTATGTTTTGTACTCAGTGGCCACCTGATGGAAAACGATGGGACCCGAGAGAGAGGGATTCTCAAGATCTATAATGATACCATAGATCTAATTAAGTTAGTATTGTCAAATGTTTACTAATATTTTCCAGATTTTATTTTTCCTGTATCATTTACATGTATATTTTCTGCAGGGTTATTTGGTCTAAGATTTATAATTACCGAGCAGACTGTGATCACGAAGAGCTTGATGAGTTATTCGAAATGGCTGACAATCCAGAAAGAGACAACAGGCTTTTAATACTTTGGTAAACAAATGTTGTATAATATTATTATTAATTGTAATAAGTTAATCTTAAAACTGTTTAACAAATTTCTTTTATTTTCATCTGTTAAAAATACTTTTTTAATACTATTTTCCCTTTCCCGTGTTACAGGATGAGGTGTCTAAGCTTTTTGCGGTTAAAGTTGTTTAAACTACTTGTGTACCAAAATAGGCAAAATTTCAAGACTGTTCAGCAACATTTCCTCAAGGTAAGCATTTTTGTCTGAGGTATTTGTGTATGGCTCTAACTAAAATGTTTGGCCAGAATGTGGGTTCAAGTCCCATTTCACCATCACCATCACCAGCCAGCTCTGTGGAGAGCCATTCGTCAGGGTATTGCAGTAGTAGCATAACGCCCAGTGGTGGAGTTGCTTCGTCCGGAGCTGCTACTGGTGTGATTGGCGTTCCAATAGTCGTCCACAATGCCTTGCATTCAGAGCACATACTTTACTGTCATTTGGCTGCCGCACATGAGATGTGGCAACGTGCTGACTTGTTGGTTATGCGTGGCAAACACACACGTAAGATTTGGAAATTCATTATCTATTTTGAATATTAGCAATGAATACTTATTGATCAATATGCTCCCGGTTTTCTTATGTATCTTATAGAATTCTTCGTTGAGATGGATCGACACTGCGGACCATTGACACTACACAGCTCCGGTCACGATCTTACATTTTATGCTCGTATAGCTATTTCCCGCATGAGATGTGAGTTCAACATCAAAAATTACCTTCCATGATATTAGATGATCACCTCGGAAGCTAAGTCATTGCACACAACTCTATAAAAAATTCACACCGTACAGTCTTGTTGCATTTTATCATAGTCTTGGGCTTCATTGTGTCGAGGAATTAATCATTTCTGTTTTTTGAAAAATATTGAAACTGCTTTATGTGGTTTATATAAATATTATCTCTGTACATAACTCATGTACAGCAACTTCTAGTTCTCTTGAATATTTTCTGTTGTTTTTTTTTTTTTTTTCATTCATTTTAACGTAAAAGATGAATTATGTTATATTTTTACTACAAATAAAAAGTTTTAACTATACGTACATTTATAAGTGTGTAAAGTATAAATCAATTTTGAAATTGTATTAATTAAAATTTGGTCCTGAGCAAGACTTATATAACTGTCTGAAAAAGCAAATTATGGTTTGGGTATTTAACATGGGATTTTAAATATAAATATGATTATTAATATTATTTTTATGAACTACGTATATACCTACATAAATATATATTATTTATCTTGTAACAATAATCTTTTTATGACATTAAAGTAGATGACTTATTCTTTAAATAATAAAATTTTAAAAATAAAAAAAAAAAAAATAAATAAATAATTTATGCATCTTTATATGATATATGTATGTATATTTTTATAAGTTATAATGTCTGATTAAGTATGTTGTATATAAATAACGACAATTATTATAGTTTTTTTTTGCATGTTAAACAAAAAAAAAAAAAAAATGTATAAATAAAAGAGAGTTGTGTATTTAAAAGAAACAATATATGTATACATATATTTGTATACATATGTATGCATACATATATTTGTGTATATGTAGGAATTCATTCCTCGCTTAGTTAAATGTATATGATTGTTGTATCCGTGATGCTTTTCTAGTGCTCGGTTCAACATTCTAAACAATAAAAGAAAATAATAATCTTTTTTGTTAATTTTAAGAGTTACCGTTGAATGAAGGAAGATAAAATGTATGTAGTAGCCAAATATGTACAAAATGACACCAATGTTTTATTATTATAATATGTAATTTGTTTTTGTTTTTGGTTTTTCTAAAATGAAAGAAGTATGAAAGACTTATCTGGGATATTGGTGGGGTTGACGACCTGTGTTGTCAAGTTTTGTCTTTTTCAATGTACTTGGTTGCTCAAAAGACAAAGCAGTAAATAGTTTTTTTCTTTCTTTGAATGTGTTTCATATAACGTAACATGTATAAATGTTATTAATTCTTCTCTCCCAATTAACTTTTATCTAAAAATCATTTTAGAATGAGCTTTATGAGTTATTATTGAATTTAAGTAATAAACAATCGCGGAAAAAAAATAATATGTTAAATATAATAATAATATATATATATATATATTTTTTTGTTTTTATAAACATTTTGGTGCCTAGATAATTAGTAGTGAATATATTATTATATATACTTCATGTATCTACACGAGATGTAGAATTTTTTTTTAATAGAATTGTGAAAGTTATTTTCTACTTAAGTGGATGTGACTAACAAATTTTGTCAATCGCCTTATGTTCTGAACTGTGACTTGAAATGTAATATTTTGGTCATGGTTAAAAGTTTACATGAATAATTATAAATTATTTAATAACAGTCTAACTATTAGACTGTATAATTTTTTTTTGACAAATATATATATATATATACAACATTAAAAAAAAAAAACACAATCAAAGTCTGAGTTATATTGCCTTAAAATGTAATCGATTTTTATTATATTATGATATTCAAAATGAAGTATATTTAGTGATGTACACATTTAGATTAAAAAAAAATTATAAAAATAATAAATAACCCCAACCCAAATTACCCTAAATGAATTCCAAAAAATTATAAATTTGAAATTTAGAACCATTTATTTTCTTTGTTGTTTTTTTGTTAGTGTTTAATTTATTATCATGATTATAATTATTATTTTTCTTTCATTAATTGTATAATTTATACATTCACGATGTACAATTATTTACAGTTTAACAAAAAAAAAAAAACATTACCAATTTCTACTTGTTTTAGTTTGTAATATGAATTAGTATTGTAATATTTTTTTTTATTATTATTATTATTTTAATAATTCCGTCGGGCACACAAATTTAGTTGAATTATGTGTTTGTATGAAATACTTTTAGTCCCAACAGTATTTTTTTTTTTCTTGCGTTTTGCATGCAATAATGTTATTACTTATTACTATTATTATTATTATTATTATTATTATTATTATTACTATTGATATTAATATATTATATATTGTAAACCCTATTTAGCTCAGCCAGCGCATGGGGGTTGACCGTTACCTTATTTTTTCCTCCTCCGTTTCTTTCTCCTTTCCCATTTATTTACCCCGTATGGTTTACTTTATTAATTATGTATAAAAAAATTAAAAAAAAAAAAAAAAAAAATTGTTAAAAGAAAAAAAAATTGCAATGGATTATTAATTATTCTTATATATAATATTATTATGTTAAGGATAGAAAAAAATTATATTATCATCTACTATTTTTATGTTATACCCATAATTTATAAAATTTTAAAATGAAAAAAAAACTCTAAAATTGTTTGAAAAATAAAAAAAAAAAATTAATAAAAACAATTTTTTTTTTCTTTGTCGTTGTTTGTCTAAATTACTTACCTATTCCATGACGCACCTTAACAACAGTTCGGAGGCGACTATCAAAACGACAACGAAACGCACGTGACCGTTTAAATGTTTACTTCTCGGAGACTCGGGTCGGTCAATTATTATTACCGTCGTCCGCGTAGCATCCGTGTCGAATGATATCGATGGCGCGTACGCGCACGTATATCAGTGCCGGTTTTAGTCGCGAGTCGCGTTCGTCCGTTGACCGTCATCTCGCACTGAACAGATCGTTTTAACGTATTTGTGCGAGTGGGATTTTTTTCCTCCCGGTGAACGAACATCAGGATTGATACATTTTTTGAACACACCCAAACGTATATTGAACCGGAATTCCGTAGTAGCTCAAATGTCGTAAGAATAAAATATTTAATAAAATTCACCCGGATGAACGGTCTTGCGTACACAGCAGTGAGGAGAACGAAGAAACGCCCGCGCAGTGTGTTGTTTGTTTCAAAGAACTATGGGTTTTCGTGAGCGTGCTTGCGAACGAGACGAAACGCATTGTTTGTAATCGGTACTTTGACGAACAAACCATGAACGTATTTTGAGTCGAAATCAAAAGTAATGCGTGAGCAAAAATCGACTTTTTACAAAAGCCTGTCATGATTTTCATCTTGAAAGTTAGCTCATCAAATCTCGTCTGGATGTTTCGGACAATAATTGTGATAAACAATAATAAACATATAACATAACAATAATGAACAACACAATTATTGTGTTGATGTCAATGTACTAGGAAGCTGACCGTTCGTTTCTACATTTTTCGACGTAGAAATGTAATGGAAACGGTATTCGAGGTCGGTGAACAATTGCATATTTTTCTTTTAGATCACGTCACGGAAAGTTTGATGACACTGATTTTCTCACGAAGCTGTCATATCTTTCAGACATTTTTTCAGAGGTAAATGTATTAAATAAATAGTTGCAACGAGACTGTATCCATGTCGTTGAGCTTTAAATTACGGCGTTCCAAAGGAAATTATCTTTACGGAAGACTAAAACACAAGAGAGTGCTTTTAATGACCAGTGCTTGATTTCGAAAAAAAACTAGAAGGGAGATTCAACGGATGTTAGACGAACGAGGGTTCCACACAAAATGAACTGTCACTTTACCGTGGTGTAAAAGACGTCCCCCCACGTCCCCCTTAATCCTAAAAAATTATTATATTTATCATACAAAAATTTTTAAAAGAAAATAACACAAAAAGTTTATCAAATTCACTTTTAAAGTCATTTATATTTTTAAACACATGAGTTGCTTGAATAGTTAATATAGCATTATAATTTCTAATACGATTTATAAAGATTTAATCCATAAAATGTATCAATGGCATAATCACAGATATATAATTATTATGTGGGCATAATACAATTTCTTAGCAATTCAACTATAATTTTATTTTATTTTTCATAGTCGATTCAAATGTACAAATAAAATGGCTATAGGTTATAAAACACTCAATAAAAAAATTGTTCCTTCAGTGCTGATCTTCCAACGAGTCTACCTTATATTGAATAAGAACAGTGGATCGGTACATACGCACTATCGTAACCCAATTTTGGACACATGTTAATGACCGGATTTTCTGCGCTGACTGTAATTAAATCAAAACATCGGTCATCCGTGATCGTTGAGTAGGAGATGAGAATAACTGTTTCTAAACTAGAACCAAGATTCGAATACAATGTGGAACACTAAAAAGCTCAACAATCTCAGTTAATATAAATTTATTTATACTAAGTAAAAAATATTTCGTTTACTTTAATTATGTTTCTGGTTGATTCGTAAATCCTTTTAAATAGTCGTGTGATGAATAATCGTATGTCATAGCATCACAATAATCACATTAAACACACAATATAACCATGGATTTTTTTTTTTTTGTCATTGCTAATTTAGGAGCCGTCGAAATATCTTGCAAAGACAGAGGAGTCATGGAATGAAAAATGTTGAATATGTATGCACTAACTATAACATTTTTTATTAAAAAATAAAATCTTAACAACTTTTAAGGTTCAAAATAATTGTAAGGAACAAGTGTATACACTTAGTCTACAAGTATATGAATGTCTTGTGCATGAGCTTCAGTGCCGGAGAAGGAAAACGTAGCAGTACATCCCTAAATACGTCCACGAGTGAAAGTTTAATAAGTTTAAATTTTAAACGACTAGAATCTTAGAGATGGTCAGATGACATCTTCGTGTACTTTTGCTACTGATATAAATGTATAATAGTAAATTATAACTGTTAAATAATAACTGTGTTTATATTCGTACGCACATGTTGTTAATTGAAATGGATCCGTCTTCATGTTCTTCGGGTAGTGAACTTAAATATTATTAATTATTGTAAATGTTTTATTGAACAATTATTAGTCAAAGTCGTTTGGGTCGTATGCTTTTGTCAAAGAACAAAATATTTTCAATAAAGGTAGACCAACTCCAAGACTATAAGATTTGAAAAATATTGAAAAAAAAATAACAATTCGGTATTTTCAACTTTCATATTACGATTCTAATGAATGGCTATCTGGTTATCTAGTAACTGAAAAATTATACCGTTGGCCTCGTCTATTATTTTCACATGAATTCAATGTTTGGTCGAATATGGTTGCAACGATTTGAACGGTTTTTTTAATTTAAAGCATCGTAATGAAATAAGTATTTCATGTATATATTTTTTTTATGCTTCTTTTAAACAATTTTTTTTTTAAATTAATTTAAGATTCAATATGAAAACTATAAAATAATAATAAAAAAAAAATTCGTTAATATTGACCTCTGTTCAAAAACAAAATTCTTTCTATAACAACATTCTTGAAGACCTTACCAAAGAAACCGAAAAAATGCGATTTATTGTTTACCTAAAAAAAATTATAATCTATTTATATAAAAATGGAGCCAAAAATGTATAAAGGTGGGATCCCACGGCCCGTGGCGCGGCGCGCGGCGCGTGGCGCGGCATTGCGCGGTGCAACAAACGCGCCGTGGGATTGGTGGGGCGCGGCGTGGCTCGTGTAGCGCGGCGCGTCGCGTCCGTTCCCGATGATTGTCGGTGTTGGTGTCCCGCGTCAAAGAAAAACCGGCGCGGCACGTGTATTCATATCCCACGACGTGGTGGCGCGGCTTACAATTTTTCTGTTTGGCACATAATTTGTTTGTTTGTTTAAATTTTATTTAATATTTTAGATTCTGAACGGAGTGAAGAATGTATTGATTTTACAATGATGTGTTTTTTTTTTTTTTTTAGATTCTGAACAGAGTGAAGAATGTATTGATTTTACAATGTGTGTTTTTTTTTTTTTTTTTTATTTTTTTTGTGTCTATCGACACGTTTTGGGGCAGTAAAAATGCTTCGATTGCCTTATGTAGCAACTTTTCTGAAAGGAAAGTGAATCTATTTGGTACTTTGGGGGGTCAAAAGTTAAAAATTTCCAATATTTTTTAAATGCGACGGGAAAAACCATAAAAAAATTTGGGAAAAACGGGAGTTTTTACGCAAAACCAGTTTTCGACATAATCAAATTTTTTATTTTGCTATAACTCAAAAACTAATCGATGTAAATACTTGAAATTTTCACCAAATGTTTAGATTAGCGTTCTCTATACACCATTAAATTTTCAAAGTATTTTGACTTTTATGAAGCTATTTATAGACAATTGAAATTTTCAATATTTTTAAGTATTTTTTTTTTAAATAACGATAAAATTTTTTTGGCTGCCTAGAAAATCTTGAAAATTTAATACAAGGTTTCTTATAAGTTGTTCCTTAACTGATAAAAAAAAATCTAAAATCGTAAGTCACAATTTTTTTTTATAAGTGCTCAAAGTTACAATTTATACGAAATATGTAAAAATCACGATAATTTGCAAGTTATTTTGTAGATAAAAATTCATAAAATTTTTTCTGTTCATACTTAAGGTTCAAAATTTTAACACGAGGTTATGTATAAGCTACTCTTCAAAAATCTTTAAAAAAATTTCTACCGGAATTAGAGGAAAAAATTTTATGACTGTTTGAAATTTAAATATTTACGAAATTGCATAAAATAGCGATTTATTCTCAAACTATTTTAAATATTTTTTATAATTCAAAAAGTATAAGTCGCAGATTTTTGAAATTTCTACCAGCTGTTAAGATTGGTATTTCCTTTATGTCATATTTTTTTCAAAATATTATATTGATTTCTAAGCCACTTATAGGCATTTAAAATATTCGATTTTTTTACATTTTTTTTTTATAATCGGTGATAAAAAAAATTTGGCTCGTACAAAATACTTGAAAATTTAATAGAAGATTCCACAGAAGTAGTTCTTAAAGTCATACAAAAATTATTAAAATCCATAGGCACAATTTTTTTTTATAAGCGTTTGAACAGCGAATATTGACAAAAAATTACATGTAAAATATAATATACTGTATAATATTCTAGACTGACAAAGATATCGGTTTTTTTTAAAATGCTCTAACTCAAAAATGAAAAACCGCAACAACTTGAAATTTTCACCAAATCTTTATATTGACGTTCTCTATACATGGTTAAGATTTCAAAGTATTTTGACATATTTTGACTTATTTATAGACAATTTAAATTTTCGATTTTTGTAAATTTTCGATTTTTGTAAATTTTTGTTTTTAAACATCTATAAAATTGAATTGGTTGAGCGAAAACTCTTGAAAATTTTATACTACGTTTATAATAAGTTAAACTTACGTAACTAAAAAATATCGGTGATCGGTTAACTCAATTTTTTTTTGTAAGCCCTTAATACTCAAATTTGTATAAAATGTGTAAAAATCACGATAATTTGCAAGTTATTTTGTAGATAAAAATTCATAAAATTTTTTCTGTTCATACTTAAGGTTCAAAATTTTAATACTAGGTTATCTATAAGCTACTCTTCAAAAATCTTTAAAAAAATTTCTACCGAACTTAGAGGAAAAAATGTTATGACTGTTTGAAATTTAAATATTTATGAAATTGCATAAAATAGCGATTTATTCTCAAACGATTTTAAATATTTGTTATAATTCAAAAAGTATAAGTCGCAGATGAATTGAAAAATATATTTTTCGTTTAAAAATAAAATATACTTTTTACAATGTTTATAAATAACAATGTATTATCTCCTAGACAAACATATGAACTCCGTTCAGAATCGTTATTCGTATACAATGATATCTATCATTGCATTCAAATTTAACAAATCCATTATAATAATGACCTATCCTATAAGCGAGGTGCACTCCGACCCTAACTGTACAGCAGAGCGAGGCCCATCCGGTTCTTTTTTTATTTGGTGATCTTTTTAAACCTTTAAAATTTTATTTTATAATTATTTTATTAATAATTATGGAATGGTCCAATGATCTCGTTATCGAGTTTTTGGAGTTATACGAGAAAGAACCAATTATATGGAACCCGAGAGATCCAAACCATAAAAATAGGAACTGCATTAATGACGCATGGAAAAGGATTGGCGACAACATCAGTGTAGCATGTACAACGAACGAATTAAAAAAAAAAAAGATTCGTTAATGTCTACTTTTCGAAAACTGGCATCAAAAGTAAAAGGAAGTAAGATGACTGGTTCAGGCACAGCAGACATATACAAACCCGACTGGTTTGCCTATGAAATAATGGCGAAGTTTTTGCATGGAGTATTCCAACCTCGCGTTATTAAATTAAACTAAAACACTGCGCAACACATAAAAAATACAAACAAAAATAACCAACGTCCGTTCTCTGAAAGGAAAAGAAACGCAATGATCAATGCAAAGATTCAAACTGGCACGGAAATTTGCCGCGCCTGGAAACGCGCCATGGGATCATGTACAAGCGCGCTCGTGTAGTGGCGCGTGTAGTGACGAAGTTCACGCGCCGCGCCGCACCACGGGCCGTGGGATCCCACCTTAACAATTCATCAATTGAGAACGGCTGGGCCGATTTGCCTTACATTTTTTTTAAATGTTCGTAAATGCCAAGAGAAGATTCTTATGTAAGAAGAAAGTTGCACTGAAAATTAAAAACTAATATAACCGTGTAAATTGTATACCTATATTTATTTTTTTGTGTGTATTTTATCGGAGTGTATAAATATATATATATTCCCTTGGTTACGGAATACGTAAAATTCCACAGTGTAGTAAGTTAATTGATAAGTGTTAGTCTTTTTTTAAAGAGTTTTGGTATGGTTGTTTTTAAAAATGCTAGTAATTAGACCTATAAACTATACGTAAAGTCGCAGAACTCGCAATTCCGCGAGTCAAAAATATATATAGAAGAGCAAACTGACGAGCGACCCGAAGCGTGGAATGAAGTTGAACAGAATCGATGGAATCTAAATCAACCACATAGTATTATATATAATTTGGTACAGAGATATATTATACCTACTGGCAGAAGGTAGGCCTTATTCTGTAAATAATTACGAAAGTCTAGAAAAGGCAGTTCTAGATAAAAAGGTATAAATTCCTTTAATATATATAAAAATATATTTGTATTTAAATATTAATAATAGATATTGACATTTTATGTCTTTTCTTTGGCACATAGAATCGAAAAGCGTTACATATCATTCCTTAGCAATACCCCTTAACAACCGTCTCCTAGCAACATTCTAATATTTATATATTTGTATAATATTTATAATATAATATATAAGATTATAATATAATTTGGGTGACAAGAGTGGCCGACCCCAAATAGTTGGAAGGAAGGCGAGGCAAAAGAAGAAGATAATATAATCTATATATATAGTTATGTGCTACATATGTTGACAAGGACGGCAAAGACATAAAATGTGGTACTTCATTGTAGACTCGTATGCATTATGGTTTCACGTAGTTTAAACGTCACTTCGAGCACAACATCGCAATCATGAATAACTTAACTTACAAGATAATATAATGAAAATTCCTATAGCTCTGCATCCTTATGTGTATGACATTTCGGTTTTTAAAAACTTTCGAATTTTTATTGATTTAGCTACCATACATGAAAGTTATAAATAATATTCATGCTTTAAAACAAGAGGGCCATTATTACTATCAGATACAAGGGCAATTACATATTACTGAACGTAAAGTCTGCTACTTTTTTATTTATACGTCAAAATGGTCTCATCTTGAAGTAATACATATTGACGATGTATTTTGGATTTCAAAAATGGAGACCCATTTGAAATTGTAAGAATTACATTAAATAATATAAAATTCCATACTGATTTGTTAAGTTTATAGTTAGTTACATAATATGCACCCATTATTATAATTATGCAATAATAAAAATTATATATTTTGCTTTAGATTTTACGAGGAATGTTTGCTTCGAGAAATTGTAAACCCTCAGTACAGCAAGAGGTTATTAAAAAGCGATATTATTGAACCTCCACATATAATACAAAATATGAAACGTTTTCAAAATAAAAATAAATTATAATTCACTGAATGCATATTTTTTCTTTGGTCAATCTTATAAAAAATTACCTATCAACACAATAAATATTCAAGACTTTACTGACTTTATAGTTTTCTTATGTATTCATTCGTAAATGAATTTAAGTTAACAGTACTGATAATATTATTTTATTAGTCTATTGGTCTAAATAATATTTAATTTCATACTTTATTTACATTTACTTATTTAATTTTAGATTTTATGAAGAGTGCTTACTAAGAGAACTGATTAATTAACTTAATTAGTGTATATTCCTAGGCGATCAGTAGCTTTGATTAATAGTTAATTTGACTGTATGCGAAGTACCTAGTAAACATATTGCGGTGAAACATTTTTAACACTTTTACAATTTTTATCTACTGAAAACAGAGGAGATGTGATTGACCGAGTAAAGTGGAGGTGTAGGACAAGGGTGGCCGACCCCAAATAGTTGGGAGGAAGGCGAGGCGAAAGAAGAAGAAGAAGACAATTTTTATCTACTAACAGCGATAGCGTTTTATTTTTGTTGATCAGTAGGTATATAAGTATATAAAGAGTCTGTGAATATCGTAAATAAAATATTCTTATACATTTATGTAAAAATGTGCTATTTTCTGCAATCGTCAAGTCATCACTCATCAGATAATAGATATTATTTTTTTCATTCAGAATGTTTTATTTTTAACCCAAAAAGTAAAAATGTGTTAAACATAATTTTAAATATATTTTAATAATGATTTTATAATCTATATGCTGGTGAAGATAATTAGGCTAACAGTAACTAAATATTTTAGTTAGGTATTCGCGAGCCGCGAATATTAAAAATATTGCGGCAGAGTATGATGTCAGGTGTACTATGCACGTACCTATGCGCCTGTGTTTTATGATACACGATACTCGATGAAGTTTCGTGAAATAATAATTAGTGCTCCCGAACTAGCGCTCGACAGACCGGCGCACGGTCGCCGGCTACGAATGATGGGCGTGTCAACGTACGGGCGTCACGTGCTTGCGCTTCTTGAAAACACCTAACAGCGCTGCCTCTCGGTCGTTGTATACGTATTCGCTTTGGGTATAACGTCCTCCTAAGAGGCCGTCGTACCCAAAGCGTTACGTATGCAACGGCCGAGAGGCAGCGCTGTTTAAGTCACGCCCACGACTCGCAATCGGCGGCAGGCCGTCGATTGTGCTCAGTCGGGACTTCGGGAGCGACGTTCATTATTCCATGAACGTTCGTCTAGGACATTTCGCGTTATTATAAAATGCGTATACGTAAATGCCGACGTAATATTTTAAATGCGCGTACCCATGATCTACTGATTATAATTTAAGTCACAAATTTTTGACTAGGTTAGGCACAGGTATTTAATTAAAAGTGACTAGTTGGTCTTGTAATCAAAATAGTTTATGCATTTTTCGATTTTAATTTAGAAAAGTAAGGCAGGTTCTTTTTAGAACGATCCATTTTGTATCAACATTCAAAATAAATTACAACAATTCACAATTAACATACTCGTCATAAAATTAAACACAAGTGTTAAGGAATAAAAATAATTTAATTTATAAGCAAAAATATTCAAGTGGGGATCAAAACATACAACACACTTGACGTTGACAGAACTATGTCCTACTGCCAGAGACAAATTCATTCAGTACAATTTTTCTGCAAATATAACTCGTACAAATAAATTATTCACGTACCTACGAGGATACTGAGAATATTATAATCTATAAATTACAACGAAATAATATACATTTTGTCAGTTATGGGTATTTAGCTGTGGTTATATTCCGCGTAATAAAATTATAATACGTATTTCGTTCTTTCGATACAGAAAACATAATGTTTGTATTAATTGTATTGTCTTTTTATACATTTCGTACTGGCTACCACGGCTATGGATATCCACGCGCCGCGGCGCATTTGGTTGACTACTAGAGTGGGAGAAAGATTGCCGCGCCGCCTTGATCGCAGTACAGTCTATTCAAAATGAGATGATGACTAGGCGGCCAAGTTGTGCGCATGGGCGTGGCTTTTGTTCCGTGGCAGCGCTTGACGCGTCGCCGCGGATGGGAGCATTAATTAGTCTAGTATCGACTGCTGATGTGTGTGGATAATTTAAAATGTATTGCGCGTATTTTTTGTGTATCTGTCGGTCGCGGTCACCAAACGGTTTACATGCACTGTAAGTTCGGTCACGTGTCACTGTTCGATCACGTGATCGATGCTTGTGGAAGGAGTATGACCGGCGGCTGACCAAAACTGGTCGCCGCAGAGTCATCATCTCATTTTGAATAGACTATAGGTAGCAGCACATTACAAGTCAAAAAAGTTCATTTTTCACCGAGAAACATCTTTTCGCACTTCCAATAGTATAGCTTTCATAATTATCGCAGAATACAACGAAGGATATCAAATTAAAGTTGATATTAATTACTACATGTTACCAGAGAAATAATAAAAAAAAAATTATTTCATTGTCTATTATACACGTTAGAAAAAATAAAAAATTAAAAGTTCATAATACAAATAAAAGTACAAGAGTAGTGTTTTTTCTAAACTTAGACATCTATCTAAATTATTACCCATATTGCATACGAGTCTGCAACGAAGTACCACATTTTATGTCTTTGCCGTCCTTGTCATCATATGCAGCACATAACTATATATAGATTATATTTATAGGGTAATTGATAAAAAATAAAGACACGATTGCTATTAATAATATTAGTATACAATTTTATTTTTATTTTATAACTCTATATAGGAGAATAGAACAAAGTATGAGTGTCGCGGAAATGAGAATGCTTAGATGGTTGAGTGGAGTGACAAGAGAAGATAGAATAAGGAATGAATACGTGAGAGGTAGTGTTGGTGTAGCGCCAATTGTGGACAAGATGAAAGAAAATAGGCTGAGATGGTTTGGGCATGTGATGAGGCGAGAGGAAACGAATGCAGTAAGAGTGGTTATGAAGATGGACGTTGAAGGGAAAAGAGGAAGAGGAAGACCAAAAAAGAGATGGTTGGAGACTTTGGAGAAGGAAATGAGGGCTGTCGGTGTGTGCAGAGGAGATGTGATTCACCGAGTAAAGTGGAGGTGTAGGACAAGGGTGGCCGACCCCAAATAGTTGGGAGGAAGGCGAAGTAGAAGAAGAAGAAGAAGAAGAAGAATATATATAATATTATATTATAATTATTATAAAAATATATAAATATTAGACGGTTGCTAGGATACGGTTGCTATGGGGTGTTGCTAAGGAATGATATGTAACGCTTTTCGATTACTTACAAATCATAAGATAGCCGCCACTGTAATCAATTATTTTCTCTTTATATTATTAAAATATATAAATATTAGAATGTTGCTAGGAGACGGTTGCTAAGGGGTGTTGCTAAGGAATGATATGTTACGCTTTTTCGGTAACGCTTTTCAATTCTATGTGCCAAAGAAAAGACATGTTAAAAATGACTCTGGTAACACGTAGACATTTTCCTAATTAATTTGGTACCATTTGTTTTTTTATGCGATATTTATAAAAGCCATAATATTGGAAGTGCGTAGAGGTGTTTTTAATGTAAAAAATGTTACTACGATGGCCTCTTAAAAAGTGATAGTAACCCTGAGAGGTATTCAAGCAGACATTTTGATATTTACGATGGAAATTTGAATTATTTATTATTTATATTTTATTTATTTTAATAATAATAATTAGTGCGAAATAAATTATTAAAAATTATTATTTAATTATTAACGAATTGAACACACAGTTTGAGACAAATAAGAGAATTTTTATCGGGCCACAAATGTACACGGGTTCAGCTTGTTTATATATAAATTGTTAAAAGTTAAAGAATAATGTTGATATTAAATGCGTAACGTTAAAAAGAGTAATATCTATTTTTTATTTACCAAATGAACGCAATAGTTAACTATAGATTTACGAGTACTTTTTAAATTTCCACACACTAGTTTTTCTGCTTACACTTTCTCAAAAGTTACGCTTCTGGGCCGCAGTATGGCATGCTCAGTGGCGCAACTAGGACCTTGGGGCTCCGTTGATAAGGTAAGACTGGGGCCCAACATCTATTGTACTATTGGTAAATTAAATTTTTTTCAATAAGGACTATACTTATTACTTCCTTATCATTAAACGCGCTATTCAATTCTTTCGCGAAAAAAATGGCTTCCTAGTTTACTTCTATGATTAGGCGTTCTTTGGGTCTTGGAACCCTGATGTTACACATCGCCGTCCACCCCGGTTGTTGCGTCACTGGGCACGCTTCGAAAATCACGTACCCCGTCGCGCACCGTTGTACCGCAGCGGAGCTCGACCATCAGTAACATTTTATTTTTGTGTTACTGCCTCATATATTCCCCACTCCCTATTGTACTTTTGTGAGGTTTGAACGATCAACACAGATTGACGGACCTGCAATGACCGATACAATGTTTTGTGTCCAAAAACGTAATCGAATACATTTCATTTATACCAGAAAAGTTTCCCAAACGATTGACCTGGTTATGGGAAAAAATTGTACTCTTAAATTGTTTGCATGCCCTTAAGAAAAATACCGAAACTTTGCCCTTTCATAAGTTCCATTGAATAGGACTGAATGTATCAAATCGACGACTGTAAAATCGTCCCGGACGCTTGATTTTTATTATTTATGTTTATTTATATTCACTGTACCTTTTTACGTCGTCGGGAGTTTATCAAATAAGAATTATTACACTTCTTCTCATATATTAAAACAATTTATGAAAACTAAAATCCGTTCTATCGGGTCGATTTCCTTCATTTTTTTTTTTATTTAAATGTCTTTAGACACAGATATATCATTAATCGTTGAAATTTACTCAACTCCCCTTACTCAAGTTATACTCAAATGCGATTCTTTCCTGTACATTTCTTATGGGACACATTCACTCAATTCGAACTCTCGTAGCTCCTCTTCTAACGAATGGATCTTGATCGTTTCACTCTCAGAACACTCAGTGGATCAAGCTCTTTCTTTCGATTTACCGTCTGTTTTAATTCGTTGAGTTTAAGGAAAGTTAAGCGTGCACAATTTACTTTATATTCAATTTTTTCAACATTTTCCTCCACTCGAAACTCTATAACTAGAGTTCTAATTAACGTAGGCTGTTAATAAACACAAGTCTAAGAACACTCGGCGGATCAAGCTGTTTCTTTTGAGTTCTTAACTGCTCAAATTCGTCGAGTTCGATGAAGGTTACGTGTGCACAATCAACATTACTTTAAATTTATTCCAAATACTGCATTCTCATTGGCTCTTACCCAGTGATATAACATCAAACGATACTGTATTATGATTGACTCTCAGCTTTAGCCATCGACATAACAACAAGAAACTCGTGCACAACAGTTCATTCTGATTGGCTATACACAATATTTCATTTTGATTTGCTCTCAGCCAATAATATGCCGACAAACAACTCACACGCAACACTGCATTCTGATTGGCTCTCAGCTTTAGCCAATGACGGAACAACAAGTGGTCTAGGGGAAAGTGGGTGAATACCGCGCGTTGGGTAATTGCGCGCAGTGTGATATCTTATAAACCAGTACATTTTAAAATTCAGTGATTGGATTAAAATAATCAGCTGTTCAGTCTCATCAACAGAAAAAATATTGATAACAATATTATCAATATGTGTTGAGTTATCAAGCCGGTCATTAATCTCAAAAAAAAAAAAAACTAAATAAAAACACTGGATTTCTTAACGTGGTAAGTTATATGTAATTAATTATTTTTTAACATAATAAAATATAGTTTTGTAGAGAATTGTCTCTGCTTCATTTAATGTATCGCCAACTAGATAATATTATTTTACACATTTCATTGTATATTGATTATACAATAAAAGTCGATTGGGGTAATGCTGCGCGTCCTAGTCGGGGGAATGGAGCGCATACTTTTAATGCGCGGTATTACCCCATTCGTAGTTTTACTTATTTGGCTATATTGTTTATTAAATATTTATCTGTTTTTCATGTCAAATAAATAATTGTTATTTATATTTCAAGTTTTAAAATGCCAAGACTATATACTAGGAAGACTGTAAAAGCAAAATGGATAGCAAAACAATTACAAGCGGCTATACTTGCCATAAACTCGGGTCGAAAAATTCGTCATGTTGGTCGAACATTTGGTATTGCAGAATCAACACTTCGAGGTAGACTAAAAAATCAAAATTATGGTAAACTTAAACTTGGTAGAAAACCAATATTTTCTAATGACGTTGAAAAAGAACTAACGAAACATGTATTAAAACTGTCTAAATACTTTTATGGCTTAACACCAACTGAATTAAGACGACTTGCTTATGAATATGCTGTTGCAAATGGCATTGAACACAGATTTTGCAGCTTAACAAAATCAGCTGGATATGTCTGGCTAGAACTATTTCTAATAAGAAATCCTGAAATAAGTTTACGCACTCCAGAAGGTACCAGTTTAAACAGAGTTTCATCATTCAATGAAACTAATGTACGATTATTTTATAAAAACCTAGAGGAAACAATGGACAAGTTCAAACTGAATGATAAATGTACTAGAATTTTTAATGTTGACGAAACGGGAATTACAACTGTTCAAAACCCATCGAGGATTTTGGGTCCAAAAGGCCAAAAGCAAGTGGGGTCAATGATCAGCTGGAAACGTGGCAAAAATGTTACAGTTGTTTGTTGTATGAATTCTGCGGGTTCATTTATCCCACCTATATTTATAAACCCAAGGGTTAGAGTTAGTCAGTTGTTAGCTAGAGGTAGTCCAGCTGGTTCTTTATATGAGTGTTCAAAGAATGGATGGATAACAACTGAACTATTTTTTAAATGGATGGAACACTTTGCTAAATTTGTCAAACCAACAACGCTGGATCCAGTTATGTTAATATTTGATAATCATACCAGTCATATTTCTATTGAAATTTATAACTTTTGCAGATTAAATGGTATTTGTATTGTGACTTTACCACCACATACTTCACATAAATTGCAACCACTCGATTTAACTTTTTTTGGACCTCTTAAGACTATCTTTAATCGCAAATGTGACTTGTTTTTTAAAGCCCATCCACATGAAAAAATAACGATGTATGATTTGGCTTCACTTTTTAATAAAAGTTATACAAAAGTAGCTACAATGGACAAAGGGTTATCGGGATTTAATAGCGCCGATATTTTTCCATTGAACACTGATAAATTCACAGCCGATGACTTTGTATCTGCTCAAGAATTACGTGAAGTAGAAAAAGAGTTTACTTTTGAATATTTAGAAAACGAACATGATATTTCTGAAAATCAATTCTGCACTCGATAAGGTAATGAGAACGAACAAGAAAACTCTTCTTTGGAACATGAATTACAGGCAATAGAAGAAGACTTTAATTTCCTAAGTTTACAGGATGAATCAACAAGTATACATGATACAAAAGGAATAGTCCAAATAAATGATCTCCCATCAACATTAACTGGTATTTATCATACAAGTATTAAACAGTTATGTCCAATACCAAAAGTAAATGCCACATCGACTAAACGTTATACATCACGCAAACGTAATTCAATCGTGTTGACAGACACACCTATGAAATTAGAATTGGAGCAAGCAAAAGAAAAACGAGAAATGACAAAAAAAATAAAACAAGAAAAGTTAGTAAGGAAACGAGAAAATTCTAAACAAAATAAAGTAAAAGTAATTAAAGAAAAAAAACAATATAACTCAAAAAAAAATCAATAATAAGCAATAACGGCTGTAAAATCAAATAAAATTAAACGTCAGCCTAACTTCAACACCATTCTAAGTGATGAAGAAAGAGATGAAAATGAGTTCCAACAAAAATGTGTAGTTTGTGGAGAATTTGGTCTCAATGAAGTATGGTATCGTTGTAGGGATTGTGGACTTTAGGCACATGCGTTATGCACATCAACTGACAGACTTGCTTCGTATATTTGTGATTTTTGTCAATAAGTTCCTATCTAAAACTAAAAGACTAAGTTATTAATTAAGTTCTAAATTTTTTAATTTAAAAATTATGTTTCATTTAATATTGTTAAAGGTTTTAAAGATTAGGTATGTTTAAGTTTTTTAATATTATTACTATATATTATTCTAATTTACCTATTTTTACTATTATTATACACTTTTAAGATTTTAAAAATGAATACATTTTATGTTAATTTGTTGTAAGGTTATTATTCAACTGTTTAAGTTTTTTTTGCATATTTCTTGATTTTAAAGGTTTTGTTATTTTAAATTGTTAAAGTATTCAACACTTGAATTAGGTTTTATTTTAATACACCGCTATACCTATAGTATTTTAAAATAAATAGTTTTGAAAGATTTTATAACAATTAGTTAATTTATTTAGTCATTTTTTATTTTAATAATAGTTACCATATGTGGTTTCATGTTATAATCGTTGCGCGGAATTCCCCCAAGCGTTCGTGGCATTATCCCATCACTCGGGTAAATCACTCATTTTAACGTTTTGGAAAACAATTAATTAAAAAAAAAAATAATAATAGTAAACTAAATAAATAATATTTATTAAATAGCTACCATGTTTATGTATCAAGTATCAATATATAAAAACAATATTCTCATTCAATATTTTTCGAATAGTTGAAAGTAACTTAAAGTTGAGTAAGTTGAGCGTTAAATAGATACGCAACTGTATGTTGCCTCGTCAATTTTTTTTTTATTTACGAAAAGAACAACTTTTTTTACTAAAACTATTATTAATTTGTTTTAACTAAATTTTTTCCATGTAAATTATTTTCAATTATGACATTTTACTATAATATTTAATATGTTAAACGTAACGTTATTTTGCCATCTTAGGCAAAGAAAATAATATATTCTTTTTGTAAATGAAACGTATCCACGGTTGCGATCTCGTATACATATTTTATCATAAACAAATTCGACGTTTGGTCTGTTCAAATCTGTTAGCGACTGTTAGCGAAAGACTATCCGATGAGATGATTGTAAAATAAATAAATAAATAAAAAGAAAGATGCATAACACTGCTATGTTCCTGTAAATCAGCATTTCTCAATCATGTGTTATGTTTTGGAGTTGAATCAGAAATATGTGTAATGCCCGAACGAGAATATGACTGAAACATTGAAAATCAGGGAGCAAACAATATTTTTGTCATGAAGGGAAGAGCAACAAATTACAGATGTTGTAGGGTCTGAGATACACCACTGGTTATATTATACCAGGCAGTGCACTCCAACGTTTTCTGAAAATTGACACTATTCATACTGCATTTAATGAAGCGGCACCACTATTAATGTTAAAATAAGAAAATTTTCTTTATGGAAAATTATTATATGTTTGATGAGCATCACTATATTATGTTGTAATGACGCTTTTTCAGTGTCGAATTCGTTCATTTGCGGAAAACTTAAACCATTATTATCGTATAATGTTTGTACAATACAATCATTTCTAAGATTTGTTCACCCTGACCTGAAATTCTTGGTGACACTACATTGAATGTAATCGAATTGACAAGAATTTACGTTGCAGAACAGAGAGTGCACCATCTGGTTTAATGTAATCTGTGGTTATATAGTGTAAGTAAAAATGGATGTGAACGAAAATATAGCCGAATGTGTTTTGAAATTAATTTAAATCAACATTATAATATAAAACGAGTTTGAAATGTTTGAAATCAAGAATCGCCGAAAACAGAGGAAAATTTATTTTAGAGGAAGCCCAAACTTTTTCGAAAAACGGTAAAATACCTTTATTTTTTTACACAAACATCGGTGATGTTTTGGGAACGCGAGATGTAGCATGAAAATCGGATACAAGATTTTTTTTTGTAGCTAAGAAAATAAATTTCTACCGAAAAATCGTATACAAATGACAAAAATCTATCACATTTATCCACTCGACCTATTTCATCTACAACCGTTGTTTCGAAAGCAATGGTACATTGCTTTCAAGTTTAAAAGCCAATACATCAATACCGTTCACCCATCCATGTACCTCACCCGTTCTAGGATCTTCGCTCTTTTTATTTACTATAATCTTATAAATAATACATTTATAGTTAAAAAATAAAATGCGTTCTGGTTCAGTATTGTGACTAATCAAATTGTCAGCTATAAAAATACGTACATCTCCCGACAGCTTTTGCTTGCGCTAAACGTAGTTTAATCATCCGCACAAAGGGTTAGATACGTAGGTGTGTAGGACGCATGAATAATTCGGGGAAAGATGGTGATGGTCATCGGTCATCAAGAACGTGAAGTTCAGGTGATCGCGTGAGATATATGTAAAGTCGGAGAGCAGGATGCGCCTGGATTTTCATTAGGTAATTTTCGTTTTTCACTGTACGTTTTAGTGCACACGTGCTATGTATAAAATTAAAGACCTCATCTATTGGCGATCGAAACAATTACGAAATCATTTGGTGATATATTTTTGCATATTTTACGTATGTGCGGATAAAGATCGAAAAAAAGAAGTTTTGGGACAAAAATTAATATTGTTTAAGTATTTAAAAAGCTTTCGTTATGATTAAATACCTATGAGCGCGTATAACAGTTAGTTTTATGGAAAACATTTTACAAAAAAGCAAGGTTTTTTTAATAGTAGCGCACCATGAGCCAATTGAAATTCGCAACAAAATCACGATAAGAAATTGAAGAAATTATAATAACCGATACGAAAATCTCACAGCGTACACATAAACAACGAATATCATTTAATAAAAATCATCTTTGTTCGGGCTTTAACTTTTTTCCAAATGCTATGACTCTGCGAGTAATTTTCCAATCGATATATTGACTGATACCGCTATGTTCGATCGAATCTAGCAGAAATTTATGATTACACCAGCATCACGAATGTCATTGTTTTGTAGCTTTTACGAGTGTTAAAGTCATGTTAATAATTCAAAATTAATGGTAATCAAAACACGAGAACGGCTTTTACATGCATTCGTTGCAGTTTTTTGCTAAAAAATCGTCAAAATCCTAATACACGGTATCATACGATTGCCATCGGATAACATCTTTATCTCTCTCTCTCTTTTTTTTGGTCCATTATTATGACGACAAAAGACTGCTGAAGAAAAAAATAGAAAATTTATTCTAAAATATGTATTCCATATCAATCAAAGTGCAGATTACTACAATATATGCGAAATTGCGTAAGAATATAATTCAATCCATTATATTTGTGTCGTGTGTACTGCAGATAATATCGATTTACATACGGAATTTTAAATTCAACCATTTTCGCAATAAGTACGTAATGTTTCGAATAAATAAGCCGAATCGTTTGCGTAAGAAGTAGCAGTGGATTGCTAAAACTTTATCCGATTGATCATAACGAGGCACGTGTAATGAAGAAAATACAAGTCAGTTGAATCAGTAGACCCTACCCTCCCGCCGCAAAGAAAAATGTATAGATGAACGATAATCAATGACCGCCGAGAAACTTTTTTGCTGTGATTATTAGATGTATGTAATCTGTGGTACATAGTCGATAAATATATATTTTACATTTCTAAGCATAATAACCTTCCACTCCAAAACATATTATAATTCAATGTAATAGTGTTATTTACTCGTATTTATTTTTTTTTTCTAATAGAAGGTCATCAAAAGGAGAACATGGAAAATTTCTGCAAACTTTGGGTCGATGTAATTATAGAGATAGATAGGATATGTATTATGATTATTCTGTCGAATTAAACCATTGATATTTTATTCACAAAAATAATTCAAACATTAATAGATCAAATAAGATTTATAATCATAACTTATAATAATAGTATTTTATAGTCCGTGTTATTTTATAGCTTTCTCCATACATATACAGTATATAAATAGCAAATAATTTAGTTATTCTTTTCTTTTCGTATTCAACCTTATGGTTTGTTTTGCAGTCGGACACACGCTCTTCACTTTTTCCTGTTTCCAGCTAACCTCTTCCATTCAGTGTAGCTTGGTAATTCACTTACACCCTAATAGGTTTACTTTCGAGAATTTATTTACGGCTTTATACAACAGCAGTGAGTACATCGATTTTAATATGGACGAGTATTAACCTTCATGACGGAAATAATTGAGAACATACTTATGAACATACTTATACCAAGGATAATTTTACAGGAAAAAAGAACCCAAATAGAAATAACAATAATAGTATGTATAGACGTGCAACGATAGACGGTATAACTATTTAGAACGAAATATCATAAGTTCAAGATTGATCATTCTCGATTAAAAAAAAAAAATGTGTTTTATCCATCCGTTTTACTACAATGCTTATTACAATGAATTTACATAGTTTTAATTTTAAATTCATATTCGTACGTGGTATTTTCTACTAAACAACGAATTATTGATTTTCCTTTACACGTAATAGATGCTTTTCTTCGTTAATGCTAAAGTGATATTCATCAGACTTTCAAAGCTGGGCGTTATAACGAGTTTAAAGGTAAAGTTAAATTAATTTTAACATAGTTACTTTAAGAGCTAATTTGTTTAATGCCAGCATGTTCCAACTCAACGAGTTACATTTCACTCGTGTGTACGAATAAATTAATCTGTAAAGTCATGGTTAACTTTTTACTTTTATTTTGTACAACTAATTGCTTTTTAAAAAATTATAATCGGAAATATTTCAGAAGTATTGAATGCACTGTTTTCGGATTCCAATAGAAATCAAAATAACGTTTGTATAGTTATGTCGCTAAAATGTTAACAGGAACAATGAATACCACTAAATATGGTTCTTCGCATTGCCAAAATTTGTTAATGCACTCGTGTACTTATATAATTAGGCATAATAGACTTTATTACTGTTATGACAATAAATTATTGTACGCTCACCATGCAAATTATATTATGTATTATAATATATTCGTACGTAGGTCCGACGCAGCATATAAATAATAAACATCCAAGTAGTTATTATATACGACATATATATATACCTTACACTGAGTTATATCGGTATATAATTGTAATAATGTAAGACCAAATGCTTAGCGCACTGCAGTAGAATTGTGTACGTAATATTGTCGCATTATTTAAGAATACGTCGTAGTACAAGTATATAATTTTTTCCTAGCACAATAATATATGTTATGGACGGCGTCAAGGATAGGCAATTGTCGGTCTCGTTGCTTGATTCGTATTAAATAGTAATAAACAAAATATCGGTATTATTCTGTTGTTCGTGAGATTGTGATGAACACGAACGCAGTAAATGTAAGGCGATTAGATAAATATGGTATTATTGTTAACAATTATCTTACAATGTATTATAGGTATGGGAGCTACGCATTAACGAGTTAAAAATGGAAAATTAAATTACTTTTAATGCAGTTACTCAAAGGATTGAAATTTTTTCTCCGTGGTATGCTATTATAATTCAGGTTGGAAAAATTTCAAAAGTTATGTTAGACGATTTACTTACTCGATTGAAATCCAGATATTAAAATATATAAAAATACATTTCTTGTATAAATTATGTTTAATATGAAACTCAGTTCGTTTTTTTTACCTACTTGACTTGTAACAACTGCGAGTTGTTAAAAAAAGGAGAAATAATTTTGAACTTTAAGCATGACTTACACTTCTCTCGATCAACTCTGACGAATCAAAAAATCCAACTGATTTGTCCATCTTTGGCGGTTAACAGTATTAACACGTATCCAATTCTAAAACGCGAAACGTGGAGCAGCGATATAGATATTATAATTTTTTCCATCCATTAAGGATTTTTTTCGTTTTACGTTCGTATTCTGAACGTTTAGGATACTATTTTGCCGGACTATCGTTTATTATACGGTGACACTTTTTCCATTGTCAACGCACACACGGAACTGAGTCGTTTTAAAAATACTTCAAAATAATAAATAATAATAATAAATTTATTTTAACTTCTCCACATAGTAATTTATAATATAAAAGTAAACATTTAAGTTGAATACCTACTCTCTATAAGCAATAACTTGTGGTGAGAGTAGGAAGTCTGCTATAATATTAATTAAATATAAACTTTTTTATAGTAATAGTGATAAGCGAACATAAATAAAATAATATTACTAGTTTAAATATTAGTATAAGGTAACTAATAGAAATAATAAAAATAAAAAATAAATATGTAACCTATTTCCCGGTGCCGCGTACTAAAACTCCATGTGCTTATCAGTGTTTCATTTAAATTCCGAGCATATAAAATCGTTAAAAAAATAAAAATAAAACTATATTCAATGTCATGTCTCGCAGATAAACGGTTTATTTAATTCTATTTGATATTAAATGAGACTCAGATCGTTTTTTTATTTATAATTATCGTGAATGTCTGTTTCATTAAATATTTTAACAAATTTCAGATTGTGAGGTGGTGTTCACAGCGATGCCATGTCAGAGCCATCCCAAACGTCTCGGGCAATGCATTTTTTATTTTTTTTTGATCATAGACCTTTGGAAATGAAACATTAACGATCTAGTTAATCTTAGTGGATAAAGGACCGAAACCGGTTTCATTAGAATTAAGATTATGTTTTATTTAAATTAGACGGACTAACGATACGATGGAAAAAAACAAAGTCCTCGTTATGCGAACGCGTTTGTGTTTACTCAATGTATTTAGCATTGTTTATGCGCTGTCGCGCTACAGGTGTGTTCGAATACCTACCGACATTCAAACCGTACATTATCATGTTTGTCGAGCGTTTGTACAAACGGGTCTGATTTCGTGTAACGGACATAGGTGTCACGTCTACGCCGTTCGTTTCCTTTACTTGCTGTTCTGTATTATAGCCAAGAGACATCGTAGTGTCAGTCAGACAATTCGTATATTTATTTGTATACACGTCGCACAGTTAAAACATATATTTATATAAGCTGGTATTGGCGTTTGCTCTGTTCACATTTGTTTTATTCATTTATTCTAAGTAAAATGTCACCTAAAAATTGTCTGTACCAAGTAGGAGATTCACTGGTAAAGATGAGTTTGTTATCAGGTATGAAATCTCCTCCCCCACCGATCAAGTAAAAAAATGTTAAATAAAACAAGCTGTTAAATGACTGCGTCTAACTGCAAATGTTAATGGTATGTGTATTAATATATGTATATTATATAGTAACGATATACGTTTAGTTATATTAATTTTTAATTTAGCGTTTTCGTGAACGCAACGGACCCGCAAAAGGGCTCGGAAAAGAAAATTTGAGTACAGATATCTTCTTCTTCTTTTGTCTCGCCTTCCTCCCAACTATTTGGGGTCGGTCACCCTTGTCCTACACCTCCACTTTCTTCGGTGAATCACATCTCCTTTGCATACACCGACAGCCCTCATGTCATTCTCCAAAGTCTCCAACCATCTCTTTTTTGGTCTTCCTCTTCCTCTTTTCCCTTCAACGTTCATCTTCATAACCACTCTTACTGAATTCATTTCCTCTCGCCTCATCACATGCCCAAACCATCTCAGCCTATTTTCTCTCATCTTGTCCATAATTGGCGCTACACTAACACTACCTCTCACGTATTCATTCCTTATTCTATCTTTTCTTGTCACTCCACTCAACCATCTAAGCATTCTCATTTCCGTGACACTCATTTTTTGTTCTATTCTCTTGTTAACCGCCCAACACTCTGAACCATACAGCATAGTTGGTCTCACTACACTTTTATAAAATTTACCTTTCAGCCTCATTGGAATTCTCTTATCGCATAACACGCCCGATGCTTCTCTCCATTTCATCCACCCGCACTTAATCCTATGTTACACATCCATGTCAAAACCTCCGTCCTTTTGAACAAAAGATCCTAAATATTTGAAGCTCTCAACTTCACCTATCACATCATCATCTATTGTCAGTTGTCTTCTCATTCCTTCAACTTCTTGGTCTCTTTATCCAAAATCATACTCTATATACTCAGTTTTATTTCTACTAATTCTCAATCCCTTTTCTTCGAGGGCTAACCTCCACTCTTTTACCCTATTATTGACAACTTCCAGGTTTTCTCCTATCAGAACTATATCATCCGCAAACATCATACACCATGGTATCTCACCCTGTATCTCCTTTGAAACCTCATCCATTACCACTGAGAACAGGTAGGGGCTTAGAGCTGACCCCTGGTGCACACCTACTCCTACACTGAAACCTTCTGATACTCCACACCGACTCTTGACACTAGTACTCGACCCTTCATACATATCCTGGATCAAATTAACATACATTTTTGGGACATTTTTCCTCATTAATTCCCACCTTAAAACTTCCCTTGGCACCCTGTCATACGCCTTTTCTAAATCTATAAACACCATGCATAGATTTTTATTCTTTTCTCTGTACTTCTCTACTTATTGCCTAACACAAAATAATGGCTCCATTGTCGATTTTCCTGGCATAAAACCAAACTGGTTTTCTGATATCGACGTCTCACTTCTTATCCTCTTCTCTATAATATTTTCCCAGATCTTCATATTATGACTCATGAGCTTTATTCCTCTATAGTTCCCACATTCTTGTATGTCTCCTTTTAATTTAAATATTGGTACAATAAAACTCTTTCTTCAATCTTCTGGCATTTTTCCCTCTATCAGAACCTTATTAAAAAGATTTTTCAACCACTCAATGCTTACGACCCCTAACATTTTCCACACCTCTACAGGTACTCCATCTGGTCCTACCGCTTTTTTCTTTTTCATCGCCTTTTGAGTACAGATATCTATTTTTTATTTTTCAAGAGTTTTATTCGTTGATGACGCTTTATTTCAAACGTTATTTTCGGCGATTGACACCTGAAAGACATTGCTTCCACAGCGGGTTACATCCCAGTGAAGTTGAACGATCGTATAATTGTTCTTCCGAACACCGCCGGCCAGTTCAGCTAATGTGATCGTGAAGTGAGAACCGTCAAAAATCTCTGGGATGCCCCAGTCATGCGAACGACATGACGGTTCGTTGTCGAAATTAGCGTCGCCGTCGAACATCTTTTTTCTCGGGCTTTCGTTTCCTCGGACTCCTTCGAATGGACCGAATCCCGTGCCGGAGCACCGCTACCGGACGGTCGACCACGGATCCCGTCATCTTTTTTCCGTCTGGACGATCGTCGCGCGGCGGCTACCAAACGCTCTTTTACCGGTATTCTTCGCGCGCCGGTCCCAATCGCCAGCGAAGAGTGACGGTACGGTGTAAGCATACTAAAATCGTTACGGCGCGTGTAAACGCGGTGCTGCGCGTTGAAGCCAACGTTGGATCCAGTGTCATGTTGGAACGTGGGATGCAAATTTCCCTCCAGTGTACATCTGGATTTATACACATTTATACACACTCAATAACTTAATTTGTCTCGAAAAACTAGTAGAAAAATATGGTAGAAAAATAAAATGCACGACGTGATTGCAACTACTACTACTGTACTTTTACTTTCTTATAGATATCATGAAGCACCTACGAGTATTTACATAAGAATGGAAGTTGTTAGGCACAACATTGTGCAGGTGTATGATAAATGTCGACTTATTTTAATTCTCTATAAATTATATGCATATACATTAACATTATACGGTTTATTGATATCAATTACAAAATACTAATATCATACAAAAAAATACTTATCAGTTACTGAATAAAAGTAAAAAAAGTCAATGTTAGTAAATGGTAAGAAAAAAAAAACAAAAATTCAAAATACTTCACGTGATCATGACTCCAATTAAAGACTGGATATAGCACTCACATCTTGTAGCCGTTCACCAAATGCTAGTTGCAACTTGTTACAACGTAGGATAATCCTTTGACACGGATCAAATATAGCGACTTTCAGCGGGAATCGTTCCAACGTCAACGTTGGCACGTGTAACCAGAAGTGGAACTAGGAATTTTACGCCCGGGAAAAATGTTAAAATACGCCTTATCATAAACAAAGTATCAAATACCCATTTCTATAATTTTTTCTAATAATTAGCATACAATCATACTTATTGAGTCTTAAACACATTATCGTTATGAAAGATAAATATATATATTTACTGTATACATATAATAAAAAAAAATACACCCTTTAAAATTTTACGCCCGGGGATGAATCCCCGTCTTCCTCCTCCTAGTTCCGCCCTTGTGTGTAACACACTGTTCCGCATCGTAAGTCGGTGCGACAGGCTCTTGATCAACGGTCTGCGTATGTTTTCGTGTTTAAAACCGTAGGTTAGATAAAAACTTATCACGTACGCAACGGTAATTGTTTTTATTTGTTTCGACAATAAACGGGGGTGGAGCGACATTTCTGTTTTACAATTAAAAAAACATCAACTCGTCGCGCGTGTTCCGCGTAAAGCAAAAATAAAAACGAAACGTTTATTTCGATATTGAAAACAGTCGTTTCGACATGAAGTGCTTACGAGAACCGTTTGAACTGCTTCTGCAACGCACGTCGGTCCAATATTGATAATACTACACGTGTTATGTGCAGTACATCTGTTGGACTCAATTTTCGGATAAAGTAAGCACGCCGTAGTTCACGTTACGTTTGGTGCGTAAAATGTCCGTCTACGACGCGCGAGCAAAAATGTCAAACGGCATGCGAAATCGTTTTTTTCGTCGAGTTCGCTTAGGAGTGCGGACGCGTTGTTATGAATACAATTGTCTACATATGATGTGCGTTTCAGTTTCGCGTAAAATAACGATTTCGTTTGTTTGGACATCGAAAATAATACACCGAACACACCGCGACCGACCGGTTCGATTTACTGTTTATTTTCGTTTCGTACGCATAAGTATATACACGCACGCACACGATGTAGCAAACGTACGTACGTCGGGCACGAATAAAACGCGATTCGATTTGTTCCGAAGTTGTTTTTCTTAAACGTCCACGCGCACGACTGTGACGTCGTTCTTTCTGTGCACACGGTTTGCGTCAAGTCTTTTCGATTCGAACCGTGTTCGTTCATGTGTTCTCCGATGATCTTCATTAACGCATAAATTAAAAAATAAAAAAATTCCGACACTATAAACCATATAATGTAGCATATAATGTGTACACCGTACTTTTAATATGCTCAATCGAAAAGCCGACTGCAATCGGTACCCGTAGATGTACGGATCGGTTTACACAATACCCTTCATTATACCCCACAATAAAGACGCCTCTGACTGGGACAGTACAATTTTAAGTCGTTTAAGAAAAACCGGCGGTATTTTACGGTCTCCAAACCTATTGATACTTATTTCTATACCCAGATATTCGGGCTGTATAGTAAAACCTCGATCGCTACCTGTTTTTGTATGTCGAGTCCATGGCCATAGAAATGCGGATATAATACAGCCTCACAGCTTCTGAATTACGGAATATTGAACAATCAAACGTACAATATGTTTATTTATCGATACGTGGAGCATAAACGGAACATAAACGGTTTGGTATCCAAACAGGAAGGAAATTAAATGTTTTGAAACGTGTCATTTCCATTGGCAAGTCCGTCAGTGATCGACGATTCAAATATGTCGATTTTTCTTATGAAAACATAGGATTCGTTTGGGTGTATATTTTTTGGCTCCTGTATTATGAAATGTATAATTATTTCTCCGACTCATCGTTTCGCGCTCGGAAGAAGGTTCGCATTTTTGGGAATTTTAAAGTAACTTTACCAGTAAGTCAATACCGTTTGTCATGCGCAGACGTTTTTAAAGTTCGTCCGTTATCGTTTTAATCTCGTTAATGATTTTCTGAATCTATACTTTTCCATATGTCTCAGAATACCTTTATACGTAATTTATCATCAACGTCAATATGTTCGTCTTCTAAAAAAGCTAATTATTTTCTTCTCCAAACCGCTACGTCTCTTTTACTATGGACGTAGATTCTCATCCGGAGATGATCAGTCTTCTGTCCATCACAAATCCACTTCCAGACCAGTGGCAAAGTTAAATACCTCTCTTTTGTAAAAGCGAAGGTTACCAATTTTCCGCACTCAAAAAGGTACTATTCGATATCATTGACCCGTCGAGCATTAGTAACATTGACAATATTTTTTTCCTGATTTCATCCGAAAACTGATAGTTCTGAACTTAAAACACAATTCCAACAACTTTTTTTTGGCCTTAACTCAAAATATGCAGAAACAAATGTTTTCAAAATACATTTAGTTGTGATTCTAAAAAGTTACTTCCTACCCTTCAAATGAAAACGATTAATTTATAATGTAACAACGCATTGAAAGTCAAACCTGGCTGTAACACAGCTATACCTAATCAATTATCCGTATCATTGTTGATTATCCAATTGCAAAATGACCTCATTAACCGGTATGATTTGTTCAACAGAAGAATTTTTTTCTGTGTATTATCGTACGCGCAAATCGGGACATTCTGTTTTGAGTCCAATACATTGGATTACCGCTGTATTTCGCGTTTTATGATTTTGGACGCTATCAGAGCTATAGAATTATGTTTCCTACACGTTTTCGGCCGCAGGCATTTTAATTCGAATTTCCGATCTCATTATTTATTTTTGGTGTGGCTGACATTCGTGTAATTTGTAGATGTATCTTACGAGCTACGACCATCGTTATACTGCACATGTTGTATACATTATGCATTCGTTTGCCATACAATTTTCACGTCCCACTCACCGGACCGCGCGCTGCTACGGGAATTATTTATTCCTAGTCGAATACATGTTCTATTCATTTCAGCGCAACAAACGAACACGGTCTCCGGCATGTACGGCTTGCGCGCAAATTATTCACAGCGATCAAACCGTTTACACTTGCACACGGTCATTGTTCGAACGCTGGTTTTAGGTAACCGACCGTACGCAGCACTGTTAATGTTCTCCGATACTCGATACAGCACTGAAATCGGTTAATTCGTATTAAAGTTCCATCGGACCGTTCTGTTGCACGATGGTTAAACGGTATAACGGTTGTTTCGAAAACTGTTACTGTTACTGAATAGCGCAATAAAGGGTACTCGTCACACGTAATAGTTATTCGTTCACTCTCTTGTTGTGCTACGATTAGTTACACTGGAGTCTGATGATTTTTAATTGCTTTTCAATAATATTTTTTTTCTTTCAATTCCAAAAAAAAGATTATCCGTGCGATTGTTTGTACAGGATTTCAGATTGAATTACGTAATAGATAGAAAATACACGAGTAACACAGAATTTCGCTCGGAGTGAAATTTAATTGATATTAATCACCTTGGCCCTTAGCGTGTAAACGTTTAAAAATTAATAACGATCCGGCCGCGCCGGAACAAATTAAGTAAAACACATGGAACTAAATAGTATCTAAATTATAACATTTTACTGTTTAGCATTTTAATTAATGTGTACAAAAATTTGATTGTGTTTCCGTCGGTCGTAAGATTTATTTGATCTGTTGTGGTGGTTTGTAAATGAATTGAGTTTGTCAATATTTCAGAAGTATAGTTAATGTTTTATTCAATTCAATTTTTTTATATTTTATTCCAGTAATAATTATTCTCGACAAAAATCTACGGTGAAAAAAGGCCAAGTTCCAGACCACCTCCTAAAAAAGTCGGCTTATAAAAGCAATGATATCTATATCCGGCCAAGTTTGCTCTTTTTTTAGTTCATCACTTCATTCCTATATTCCTGAGCACCTGAATTTAACAAACACATTTGGCCTAATCAATATATATTACTTTTTCAATAGTTTCGGTCTAAGACTAGGTATTGAATTAGTAATATACGATCACTTATCTAATGTAGTAGGTTGTTGTTTGAAACTGATAACGATTTTCAACATTTGTGTAATCTTAATACTTTAGCCAGTTATTGTAAAGGAGTGAGCTGACCATTTGTTTTGTGATCAAATTATGATAATATTTTTGGAGAAAAATTATTGTCAGGACAATAAAACGAAAAAAAAAAACGTAACGTGTTTCCCGAATAGGATTATGAAATGATCGATTCTCAGAATTCGAAAAGTTGCTACCGTTGTCGTCTAGAGGGTGCGGTCTTCGTGTTGAGAATTCTGCATTTGTTTCTACGCTAGATGGCACGCCAAGCTTAAAATGAAACCACAAATTTATAACATTAATTTCAATTTATTGCCGTCAACAATTACATAGTAATTACTCAAATAATATAATTATAGGTACCCTAGATTTTCCCATCTTCGTACATCAAGTTTTTCAGAATCAGTTACACGCCTCCGTCCCGCCGATAGTCAATTTTTTCATTTATAATAATCCAATTAGAATTATGTATTTAAGGTTCAAGGTTCTGAGAGAAACGAAGAGTGTACTAGTCTGACCACAATGTTTTTGTTAGTGTATGTTCATTTGTGTACACGATTTCGACCAGAATGATAAGTTCGATCATCGACAAATAAAAAGTGAAAGGTAAGAGTTCAGGTTAATAGTTGGAAGGATGGTCATTTTTTGTAAATTGGTAAATTTCCCAGCATTTATCATGATAATTGCTAAAAATCGATGAATAGTAAAAAAAATTATTGCGTTTATGGCTTGCCGGTTTTCAGAAAATACCCTATTTGCTTTCGACATAACTAGAAAAAAAAAAACATCTGTAGAAACTTTAAATTTTTACTCAATGCGTAATCACTTTTCTTTATAAATGGTATAATTTCTAAAAGATTAGTTTGGTTTATTTATATTATTATAGATAATATTAGCTCCTTTTGTAAAATATCTACAAAAAAAATAAAAAAGGCTGGTTGATCGAAAATTTTTGAAATTATATACATGGTTATTACTGAAAATCGTTGAGCTTGAATTCAAAAAAAAATTATAAGCATTTGAATAATAAATGCTGACAAAATAAATCACAATAAAAATAGTTAAAATCTACTTCATTTTTGTAGAGTGAAATTTATACAACTTTCAGTTAGAAAAAATTGGATACAAGATTTCTCATAACACTTTATTTGTAACTAAAAGAAATATGTTACTAGATAATCGCAAAAATATTTTATGAGCATTACAAAATTAAATTTCAACGAATTTCCATTAAACGATATTAGTCATTTAGTTATCAACCCATAAAACGTTAATCGTAGATACTCAAAATGTTTACTGAGTACTTATACAAGCATTTTAAAGACGTTTCAGGATTTTGAAATATTTTAATGAAATTGGAGCTCTTAATAGACGCAAGTAATTTTATATGCCTTTTTTATTTCGCAAACGTTAGCACATTAAAAGTTCAATATATCTCGTGAGAAATTTCGTTTTACTACTGTATCAATCATCTTTAGTAGCACAAACTGATCTACTATACTTCTTTCGTTCACAATCGTATTTTCGATAACATTGATACATGGGTTTCAGGTTTAATAACCAATACAAGAATAACATGCATCCATCATTGTATTTCACTTGACCGTTTTTTTTATTATTTTAATAAATGCAATAAAAAACTACTTGACTACTGTAATAGTACCGTACATTTTTCAAAGAGTAAATATTTTTTTTTTTTTAGTTTTTTGGTGTTTGCTAAAAGTGTAATTGCTTATTTATTGTTGTGTTAATATCTATAAATTGGATGTGATTTAATCTTAATTTGGAGCGCAGACGTCGAGAATTGTATAATAAACGAATAGCAACAATACCTTCACCGTTGGATTTTTTTTTTTTCTGTAGACGGATTCGACTCAATTAAACGCATAAACTTCAACATTAATTCGTCATGGACCGCAGTATTTGTTTTGAATGTAAGGGCTAATTCATTAGAATAGTCACGTAATCACAAATAGTTAGAGATAGATGTATCAAACGTTTAACTCGATTTAGGAAAATTGTTTTGATATTTTGGTTGGACCAAAGCGAATTAGAATTTTTCAGCCGGCTGTTAAATTAAAATTGCCAATTTTACTTGCCCACCAAACGATTATCGAAACCTTTGACCACCGCTTTCTGAATAGGTGAAACGATCACACGCAAACATCGGTGGTGGTAAACGAACGCGGATATTGATGTCACTATAGACAATCAAGTACGTTGTACAATGCTATATGATATAGCTGGAATAACGCTTAGAGCCCTGATTCAATTCGGTCTGATAGTTGTCGGATGATTTTTTAACGCTACGTCTATGTAATATAATACGAGCGGAATGTTATATCGCAATATTGCGTAAACATAGCGATAAAACTTGAGTTTAGTTCCTGTAAAAGTTATATCTTTACGGTGACGACGTGTCCGATCGATAATTTCTTGCTTTGGTTCAACCTAAGTGGTCGAAAAACGTGCACAATATATTATTAAAATACAACCGACTTGGTGGTAGCTTTAAAATAAAAAAATCAATCTTAAAGATGTCGTTTTCAACTTGGCAACTGTCTCGTCACATATTATTGAAATGTCACAGAAACCCCGTAGTCCGCACCTGGTTGCTGTGAACGAAACTTCTGAAGTTCGAGAAAAAAACATTTATCCTCGTTCCAATTTTAGTCTAGTTGATTACACACATTGCCGTCGCTCAGGATGAGATTCAACAGTGAGCATCGGAGGGCTGCGCTGAAGCGATACAGCATCAGGACATTTTAACTGCTAATAAACCATTCAGTCAGCAATGTTGAGAGCGAATAAAACGATGAAGTTTTGTCCCTCAAAAAATAACTGCTTCAATACCAGAAAAGCGTTGAATACGGTCTTCCAATGGGCTGATGATAACGTTGAAAACTGCGAAGAATTAATGTTGCTTTGACGTTTGCGGGACAACAAGACATATGTGTTCAATATAATTGTTAAAAAAAAAAAAACAAAAACAAACTAACTTTTAAATAAATAAGTAAGGTGCGTAATATAGTTGTATATATATATACACATTATCATGGTTTTAAAAATATTCGTTTAATTTTTCAATTACGTTTAGATAAAATTTAATTTCAAAATTTCAACTGAAAGAAATTTAATTTTTTTTATTCTTAAGTAATCCAAATGACGGCTTTTTTTTAAACTCTACTGTGTATATTTTGGAAAAAAAAAATTTTATTAATAAAATTATTTTTGCATCCTAAATGTCATGAAACGGATTTCACGCGATATGCAGTGTGGAAAAAAATAAAATAAAAGTTTCAAAACAATTAATTACCTTCCGATTCGTTAAAGATCGTTTATTTGAAACAAGGTGAACAAAAATGTGGTGGTATATTATTATAATGCATAGTAAAATAATAAAAAAATTCAAAATTAGTAAATAGAATTTTTATTATTATAATGAATTATATTAAGTGAAAGTATATTTTTTTTTTTGAAAAAAAAAAAAATGTTATGTGTTCTGTTGTTTTTTCTATTTGATTTTTTTGTTTGCGACTTCCATTGCTTCCTATCTGTTTATATGCCTTCGTTGTATTACTCATGCGGTGTTATAATAATAATAATAATAATAATAATAATAATAATAACAACGGTTATCACGACTAATGAGTGACGGCTATAATTATTATTATTAGATCGTAAATCATCATTATACGGACGATTAAGCGAGGAAGCATGCATGCATGTATGTGCGTGCATACATGCGTGTATGTGAGACAGAGAGAGTGAGTATGTGTGTGTGTGTTTGTATGTGTAAATATGAAAATATACTGTATATAATGTTTATATAGGTATCAATTTCTAAAGCTACGAACCCAATAACCCGTTAACCCATCATTGGTACACTTGAAAATTCGCAATACGGTTGCTATTCTGTGAGCACTGCGCTCACATTTTACTTTTTTAAGTGTTATTAATTGCTTTGTTAACTATTGAAACAGAATCATACATAGAATTATGTATACTTTTACACTTTTCGTGTATCTACTATTAATAATTGACCAAAAAAAAAAAAATATCACAATTTTATTTCAAAAAAATTCCGTTTTTCTAGTAGTAGTCATACGAATTCGTTAAAAACTTAAACATTAATAAATATTTTCGCGGCCGGCATGGAGGTTGTTTGGCAGGTTCTTAGATGGTTGTAATACCAGTACGGCCGCACTTTCACCCCCATCCGGACTTTGAGGGTAGTGCGTGCACACGATGACGAGAAGTTGCAGTATAATCCGTATTACTATCCTTATTTTACGTTTTGCGCAACTATTAACTAAACGTAATTTTTTAACGACAACAAATAGTTTAATAGTATTATCATAACGTTACCGGCTTCGACCTGTTGTAACATATTATCACGTGGCCACGAGGGTATGTCTACGAGTAGTAGCGGTAGCAGTAAGGGTAGGGGGCGGTGAATTGTGCAGAACGGACAATAATTGTTCTACAACACATGTGTGATACTAAGATAAGGAGATTATAGCGATCAGTTGAGGAGTCACCAGGCATCTGTAAACCAATTTTATTCAATAACTCAGTAACAAGTTACACTGCAAATACCGATCGATTGAGTAAAGAAAAAATAAAAAAAAAAAACACTAATATTTTCTAGATATCGCATTATATTTCTTGTTATAAAATCATACTGAAAAAAATCCAATGGGGATTCAATCCTTACCCTTTGTACGTAACCCTGGTCCGTTGGTCGGAAGATTTTTATTAGTTAAAAAATATTTATAATTCAAGTTCACCATACTCGTCGTAAGAATGAATCAACTGTCTTAACAAAAATATATATATAACAATAACTAAGTGACATTGGTCCTTTTCGTACCTTAAATCATAAACATTTGTTGTCTATTCGTAGTCATGTACGTTACGCTTTGAGCTTGACGTATAAAACATGTATTTCATCGGTAATTCAATTCTTCGACCATCAAACAAATATTTAAAGAGTTTTACAGTAAAAGTCTTATATGGCTTTTCTTCTGGTGACCACCGTAACCAGTACTGCGCAGAAAATTACCAAAATGTGGTACCTCAGGTTTTACTCTTTATTACTCTATCGTCGTCTTACACTCGAACAACTGACCTCACTAATGAGTTCACACAACTGGATGTTCGACTGTGAGATGCCGTTATCTAGATGAATGTTATATTACTTCTCGCCTGAACACGATAACGAGTACTGGATGAGAAAATGAATATACCACTGTCTTTCTTGATGGAACGTCCAAAATAAGAATATTACCAAAACCATTAAATCTTCGGTATTAAAAATCACTCTGCGTAACAAATAAAGTTTTTTTTTTTTAAAAAATAAAAAAGGTATACTGTTCACGAGAAAAATATATATATATTTAATAAAAGCAAAAATAAAAACAATTAATAAATCAGGTTTGTCCCATACAACTCCGTGAAAAACACCGACCACTTATCGTCTCGGCCTTCCCCTTAAATATCGATTTGTCATCATGAATCTATTGCGATATGGGCCGGTGACCATTGTTATATTTCAAGGGTGGCCTATTTGAGGCTCGCGAGCCGCATGCGGCCTTTGTCATAGTCGTATACGACTCGCGTCTTATTTACATCAACCAAAATTTTAATTTTTTCGTATACATTTATATATATATATATATCGAAAAAATATTTTTTTTATATAGATATAGTACTATAAAATATGGATTAATAAACAAAAGTATAATATTAAATAATATGAACAATAAATGAAAAAATAAATATTAAGTTAAATTTGCTTGGCTATATTTAAATTATATATTTACTATATTTATGTTTAAATAGCTTCGTTAAAATTTGTTTCGTTTATTAGATTAAGATTATATAAAATTATAAAACGTGTTTACAAATATTTTGAATCTTGATATCATTGCGTTTATATATGTGGCTCGCGAACATATTCATGTTGGCCACCCCTGTTATATTTATTGTAAACATTACTTAATTTTGTCTATTTGCTATGACAGCACAATACTATTATTTCTTTAATCTAGATCATATATTTACAACAGTAATATTTTTATAAACCGTAGACAACAAACAATCTCTGGCCGCACAAGTCCGTTTAGATTTTCTCGAATTTCAAGTAAACTTGTGTCAATTGTACCAAACACTCGACACGTACGTTTTTCAGCACCCCGCGCATATGGCATACATCTGCAAATCGTTTCCAGGTGTTTGCGAACGATAACTATTGCAGCAGTCGTTTTCGATCGCTCTCCCAATGTGACACTACATGTACAAAGATCCATATGGAATAATTGTAAACGAGGAATTATGCGATTTGAGTCAGTAAAATATTTTTACGAGTGGGTGCGGGGTATTGGAGAAAAAAAACGTTAGTAATTGTTGTTAAACGGCGTGGAGTTATTTTCTACGGCACTTAACGTCCATATAATCAGTGATGGTTTTACGGTGGTGGGGGGATCCAGGAGATTAAGATTCCCCCTAGTTCCCGAGTTTAGTTTGTGATATATTATTCACTCGGGACACTCGGGTTTAAATCTAATGATTTTTCGTTTATAAGAATTACATTTAAGAATATAAGAAATTATACATAAGGATTCAATTTTAAGTAATAAATTATTAATAGGTTAAAAATGAATGTATGTATCTTAATAAATAGTAAGATAATATAAAAGGACTCAAGAAAAAATTCTAAAAACCGCCACTGCATGAAATATTAATAATAGTAAATTTGGTGATTTTAGTAATTATTGTGAGGGTAGCAACGTAATAATAAAATGATATCTAATGAAAATATTGAAAAAACACTGAATCATCAACATCGAGTATGAAGTGAATTATTTAGAATAGTATTATAATTTTTTTTTTTATGATTAAACAATAAAAGATTTAATGTATTCAAAAAAAATTGTAGTCTGAACGTTCTTTAAATATAAAGGATATATTGAATGCAAAGCCTATACATAATATAGCTTTCGATTGTTGTGATATGCGCAAAAACCAAATAAAACATTCAACCGTTTTCTTTAGAACATCGATTTTCAATGCCACAATCTCCAAAATATGTAAAAGATAAAAATAGATGAAAAATTTAGTCACCTAACGACTGTCTTATAATAAAATTTAACCTTAGCTGAATTATCTATTTTACCTAGGTAGGCTGTTACGAAGTATCATATTGTATTATTAATAATCAACCATCAATAAAACAAATAACAATAAAAAATATTATTATATATTTATATTTATAGTTACAAAAATAATTAGTGTGTTATCACTAGAAAATAATTTATTTTTGTGCTTTACATATGCCGAAACATGATTAAACCAACTTTTGAATGTAAATAAAATACAAAATATGTTATATGCTTTTTCAAATTTTTTAATTAAGTAATTATTTATTTTTTATTAAAAAATGTAAGTAAAAGGTATTTTCCTAACTGATGCGATCACTTATCTAAGGGTACGTGGCCCCGGTTTAGATACTCTGCTCTAGAACATAGGTAAAGGGGTATATTATATTATAAAAAGTGATGTTTCGAGTAGACTCCCATCGACCGTTATGTATATTCGTATAAACGTATATATCTTTGTATGTATTATAATACGATAAAAAAAATGTTGCGTACATTCGATTGTCCTTAAAATTTGCGTACTGCATTGTCGTTGCAAAAACGAAACTTTAATCATTAAAAGTTTTTAGGAGAATAAAAGACCACGAGAATTTAATCGTTGGAAGTGATGACGAGATAACAGTCTATCCTTAATAATTTTGTTGTACCGTTACCATTTAACATACAATATGTGTAGCATGATTTATTATTGAGTAATACCTGAACGATTGGTTTGACAGATGTGTATTCAAAATAATTATACGAAAATATAAATACTCCATAGTAATTAACGTTTAATATTGAAGATATTTTTGCATATTTTTTCTTTTTTTTTTTTCGAAAACTGACAACTGTAAGCCATGCTCATTGACTTGTGTGGTATTTTATATCATAACTTGTTCGTAGAAAAACTTTGTCGGATGATTGAATTTCAAACAGGTATTACGTATATTATATTAGAATTAGAATTTCAATACGTAATTACTATAAAAACATTTTATTTGGTAACATATTTTTCATTTTGATTTCAGTGATAATAATAAGGATGAACTCGAGTAAAATGTACATTAAATCGTTGTAAGCTTATCGAAACAGATTATTAGTTTCAGAGATTATTTATTTTTTTTTGTAAGACAATTCATTGAAGTAAAAATAAGTTGCCTATTGTCAACAATACACCGCAGTCGGGCGATTACGTCATTTATCTGAGCTATGTGTAAAATTATAAAAAAAATGTTTTATCCTTTTTAGTTATTTTTGTGAAATCGATTAAGTTACAAGTTCTTATTAAAAAATAAAAAAATAATAATAAAAATATATGTTTGGGTTAAAATAACTCGACCGCTCGAAGTTTTTTCATTTATTTGTCAATTGCACTGATTGCTGATAATTTTTCTTAACAGCGTACTCTACGATAAAAACTTAACAATACGATTCAGTTATAGGTTAGAGTCTACATTTTTTTTTTTTAATTTTTTAATTTGTTTATTGTTGCAGTTATTATTGCATTGTCATCTATGATGATATTTAATGTATAGTCTGTTTAGTCAGTATTAGTAGTGATTTGACAAATAATTTTGTAACGTTAACGGTAATTGTATGTGTTATATATTTATTGGTTATATATTTTTAAAAATTCATTATTTGATTGTTGAGTAATATATTGTCAGATATTAGAATAACTGAGGTAAATTTTTAAATTGAATTTATGAATAAAAATAATTGATTTTTCGTTTTCTTTTTTTGTAAATATAAAATAATGGTATATGAATTTTACAGTATTATATATTTTACCTAAGTAACGTTTTTAACCCAAATTATTTAATATAATATGACGTTTAAACTAGAAGGATAATTGCAAATAATTGCAAATACTTTTTAAGCTAATTAAAATTTAATTGATAAAAGCAATTAAAAACTTCCATTTATTAAATAAAAAGTAAAATTAATTAATATAATTAATAAGGTGTTTATAGTTGATAGTATTATAATTTAATGAATTAAAAAATGTTTAATGAATTAAACGTAAACTTAATATTTATAGTGCTGTGGACTGTAGAGACAGATATGAGTACTTATATATAATGTTGTTGAAATACGTTGAGTTGTCGGGGGAAATTAATTTTTTCCTACACTCTTGGAGCTTTTAAATAAAAATTAATAAATGGTTACTAAATTAAATAATGTGTACTTTAAATATAAAACAAAGCACTAGTGAATGAGTATATAGTCCGGAAAATACGCCGAACTCTTCAGTTCGAGCAGTTGGAAACTAAAACGCCAGCTGCAGTTATCAAAAAGACATTTGTTATTCTTTAACCAGCTGTCGAGTCTTTAGAAAACCTACTCGTATTCACTTTATTGCCGTTTATAATTTGTTTAAGAACCATTGCAAGCTTATTTCGACCTGTACGTGTTCATAAAACTAATGCAAAGTTAATGAGCTCGCGCTTGTACGCTAGTGCGTTCCGGTCACTCCAGCAATAAATACATTTTCTTTATCTAGCTACCGTATTCGTATTCGCATAGTTGTTGTGTTGATTTCTAATTTTCTTTTTGCTATCATACTGTTCCATCTATCTAATATTGCAGTGCAATGCTTTAAGGCGTGAATTTCGTAAAATAGAATAAAGAAAAACATATGACCGTTTCAGATTTAACCGTGTTGTATCTACTATATTGTTCTCATATTTTCTATGAAAGTCTAAAGGTCTTAATTTAGTTTTCGTTCGAAATAATTTTGGTTACTAAAATCGACATTATGTGCTCAACCTTCAAATACAAATTTGAATAGTAAAAATGCGCCGTATGTTAAAATATACCGAAATCTGTGTTTCTAGTGGCTAAATGATTTTAGAGATGTAAGTTGAAAAACTTAGATATAACCCTTATAACCCTTTATAGCTATATCGTTCTCAGTATTTCAATCGAACAATAATTAAAATGTTCCCTTCTCTCCACCTCATGTCAAGCACTTTTTTTAAGTCCAGTGCATGTATTTTATATATTTTTTTTAAAAAAAAAGAGTAAATATAGTAATGAGCCGTACAAATCATGTACTCGTGAAAAACTCAAAGGAATATGTAGTGAAAATAAACTCATAGGTACCTACGCGTGCGAATAATCGCAAATAACAAAAAAAAAAAAACGAAAAATGTATCACTAACGAACATTTTGTGCGTTTGTAATTTAACGTTTACACAATTTTTTCGATTAACCGTGAAAATATTTGACGAATAATGTACGCACAATTATACATAAACATATATCACATACAGATATAAAATATATGTGAACATCGGAAATATATAAACTTAATTAATGATTATAATGTCAGGGCTTATTATTGATTGAAAAGTTTTACAAAAAATGTGATAGCAGCACTTGTAATTGAATATTTTTTTAATCAGTCGATAAAACGCTTTTCACATTACGGAAATCGTGCCTCTTTTGGTGAATTTAATTAAATTAATTAAATTAGCGATGTGTACACCACCCGTCAGCCTTTACCACGTACACCGCTGCTGCCGTTGCATAATGTTATTATGAATAAAAGGTATATCTTTGGAAACAATTTGGAATTCTTCGCCCGGAGCATTTTTTAGAATGTTGATTATTTCCGAGCTAAAACCGATTTAATTCGAAACAATATTTCTCTGTATGCGAACCATGCGTCATATTTAACACGATTTCAAACAATTATTATATCATCTGCCTCGTGGTTCTTTTTTTAAATCACCCAAACTTCTGTTAGTAAAGAAATTCGAAACAGTATTGCGATTGACGATTTTGTTTTAATATTTTCGCGTTAGTCGGTTCGGCCACAGTTCACTCAATTAGTTGTACATCGACATTTCAACATGGTTTTCGTTAATTTTACTTCAAGACCTAGCAATAATACACACTCGAAAATTGTTTCCGTCGTTTCGAAAATGTTTAAAGCACCAGAAAATCATAAGGAAATTGGTTCTTACTTACATGATATCATACGTATTTTAATGTATACCTTATATCGTGTAGATATTATTGAAAACGATTCAATCTCTTCGTAGGCTATTGCTGTAACGGGAATGAAATAAGACAATGGATTTGCTCATAAAGTAGCTTATGTAGGTGTACGTATAGCTTTATGTATTTACCTCGCATATTTAAATTTAATTATTTACATCGGCAATGCATGGATATGGTACATTAATACGATGTTAATGATGAATGCTATAAGAACGGATACACCGAGACAATGTATTTACAAAAATTTACGTGTATTGTATTTTAATTATTTGAATAATGCACTTATAAACAGTATAATGCGGATAAAATGCTATGTGTTAACATGATAATGATAAAAAATTATCTGCTCGTTATTAATGTAAACCGTTGAGTTTCTTCAAACAATACGATTCAAAAATGTTAATCGCATTGATGCGAGCATGCCGTTGGAATTAAAAGGTGGAGCTTATTCGTGTATAAAACTGTATTGTAAATAACTTTTTTTAACACTAATAAGTCGTAATGGTTAAGTTTAGTCGTTTATACAATAATGTTGTAAATGATATTAAATATCTCATTGGCTAAGTATTCTGAATTTGATTACGGACTTTTAAAATCAATCGCAATGTTTCGTTTGGATAACAATAAATTAACAAATAAAATACATAGTCATCACGTTTGTAGTAGGTATATTAATACATTTTCTAACTGTATACGAACTTACAGTAAATTAAAATTTTGTTTTTATGCTTTAAAAAAAATTGCAAATAATAATCTCAAATGTATCAAATTTGATCGTATAGGCGAATGTCTCTTACTCAACAATTGTTTATATTTCCATTGGTTGATTTCGTTTTCATACTACCTTACTCTAACTACCCGGTGAGATTAATTTTTTTTTTTTGCGTTTTATTTATGTGAAAAATTATAACTATTAATTTATTAAAAGTTTAATACGTTTAGTAGACATACAAATATACAAACAATGGGACAAGACGTGAAAACAAATGAGCTTTTATATAGGTATTTAAACTTTTATTCATATTTTTAGTTATTTGTGTAGGTATATAGAAATTTAAATATTTGATTAAATTTAATTCAAAGTTTTATCTAAGGATAGTCTGAAAAGTTATAAATATTCAAAGCATTGTTAATAAAAATATATAAATTAGCGAAGTATCAAATAACAATTTTAATTAGAACGAGATTTTAAAGTTGTTTTAATATTTAAAAAACACTAATAACAATATTTCATTATACTAACCTTTGTTCTTAGAAATCAAAGCTTATAATATAAATTAATAATTATAATATAAACCCTCTAATAAATCGAAACTACCATCTTATTAAAATTTTTATTTTATAAAAGTTCATAATTGTATGTAATAATTTAACTACGTTATTAAGTTTGATATTTAACGAGTTTTAAATTAAAAATATTATACATGTACATAAAACTGTATTTGTGTTAAATGTATGTCCAAAAATTATTTATACTTCGTTTTGAACGGGATTATAATTCTTATCCTAATTTTATTTTCACTATATTTGAATAACTCATACATTTGAATAATAATTGTTTGTAAGAAAAATATGCGTCAGGTAGTTTATACACATCCAGTCCATAGATACTATATTATATATTTTACTTCAAATATACGCCATGTAAATTGGTTTGAAAAATAATCCGATTTAACACGGTTTATGGTAATTCTAACAAGTAATTCTGTCAATAGGCTGTTTTTACAAAGTAATGAAAACAGGTTTGCATTTAATAGTTGTACGAGTTTGGATTGTAGCAGAATGATATTTAATCATTCATATGTATATATATATATATATATATATCACATTCAAATTAAATTAAGCTTAGACGAGAGTTATTTATGTTCCGACACGAATGCTGAATTTTTTATACTTAATTTTTTTTTATGCTTGTGGCCATATTTGCACTGAAAATAATAATATTACACGTTACGCACGTTTAATTTAACATGCGAAATCCGAAAAACGTAAACGGCACAAATGGGTATTATTTAAACTGGCATTTTGAAATGGTACATAGCTGTATTAAAAACGAAACAAACAAAAATTGTTTACACTAAATTTACCTCGCCAACAGGGTAATTTAAAAATGAACACTCCGGGTGATGTTTTATAGCATGACTGTTAGGGGAACGGTTAGTACAATGGATTAAGGTAATTTAATTTGTGTTTAATGTTTCTAGAAGGATGGTACCGTATTGTATACTATTTTGTATCGATCCACTGCGAGTAACCAATCAGGGTAAAATGTTATAATGGGTATATAAAAATTAAATTTCAACTTTTAATTAGAACGTTTTTTTTTTTTTTTTTTTCTAAAGACATTTTTCTCGTTTTATTCTATCTGTTGATATAATTTATACTTTCTGGAAGTACCTAGACGAAAATAAAAAAATAATTACAACTTTTCATTTAAACTTTTTAACTAAGTTAAATAAATTACTTTATTTAACTTTTAACTCAACTAATTATTTGCATACGCCATATATACATCAACATTAATTGTCTATGCCTAAGACATAAAATGCTGCATATTTTTCTCTGTGGATAATGAAACCGTTCGATTCGGTTTCGTATGAATAACTAATCTGTGAATATTCTTATATATATATATTTTTTTTTACTGTATTCACGTAAACTAATAGAATTCGCGCGTTTGTTTTACTAGTTGGTATACGATTGTTAATCCCACGAATCGGTTTCCCGATCGGGACACAATATTTTTAATAAAATAAAAATTAGTAAATAGTTAGTACTCGTAAATTAATAAATGAATAAATATTTGATGTGTATAAATAAATAAATAAATAAATGCTTGGACTGATGTATTTTCATATTTATAATGCACGAATATGAACTTACTGCATACATATTGGACATATTGAAATTTACGGAATATGAAAAATAAATAAATATTAATTATAACTAGTCGCGATTTTATTGACTTTGTACGTATCTGGTGATGAACTTTTAATTAGAAACCGATCGTACATTACAAATATAGTATACTCCAGGCTAAACATTCATTTATTTAATTATATATATAAAATGTATTTATAAATTACAATATTTTTGTTCGAAAGAAAACGTTCAAAATCATTATCGTATAAATCAATTCAATCTAGTTAAACATTTTCTTCTGTTTAGTCATCGTCGCGATGTACGCTCATACACAGTCTTAGGAGGTGGTGATCTAGTCGCAAATGTGGTGACCGAAAGTCTAGTGATCGAAAAAATTGATCGAAATGTCGTCCGTCCGAACACTTTTTTTTTATCGAAAAAAACAATAAGGGAAATTTAAGTAATCAGAATTTTATGAAATCGAAATAGATTGTGGTCGAAAAATATATATTTTGAGGTAATTATTTCAAAAAATCATAAAAATAAAAAATTTTGTTTTGATAAAAATGAATTAAATCTTATTAAATTATGTAATAAAATATTGAAATAATAAATATAAGTAATAGTATAGATAAAAGTATATGTATTAGTAAAATTATTATAATATAATAATCAATAAATAATTAAAATTTTAAATTTTGAGCTATTCCTCTTAAGTACCTACTTTAATAAATCATACCTGAATCAGCTAGGAGTTTTTGTTGTACTAATTTTTAGTGTAAACAATTGGTTTTTCATTTTTTTTTTTTTTTTTTTTTATCACCACGTCCATAAAGTGACATCTCAATTTTTGCTTCAGTCTCGTTTTGAGTAGATTGGATTGTTTTGATTAATTTATGCAGTCTTACGACAGTAGTGCTTACTACGATAGACCTACATACGGGCTACATACATATGCTCGTATAAAAATATTGGATAAAATAATGGGAAATCCTATTATTACATTTGACCAAAAAACCTATTCGGCCACAAAACATTTCGACCATATCAATAAAATATTGGACCATTTATTTTCCACCCGTAAAACGATTCGATCACATGATACATCGATCATATTTTATCGATCACTATACCATCGACTAAATGACTTGCACCGCACAGTATTACAGTCGACCACGTATATTGCATTATTTTATTCGAAAATCCTCTTGAAAAAATAATGATGTTGGAGTTGTCGTATGATTTGTAAGTACGGTCAGCAATCATGGTCATATTATTGTAGGATAATTGGAATTCTATATCGGCCGTGTTGTACCTACTATATGTTCGTTTTACATCCGATTCGCTGGACATTTCGTGGACGGCCGTAAAGAACTTAAGAACCGCTAAAACTAAATAATTTAAGGCTGTGCGAGAGCTATGGCATTCCTTGTCGTTATTTAGCGCACTCTCCGCCGTTGTGTAAATTATTCTTTGTGTCATTTATACTAAAGTACTAGAACGGTACGATTTTGTCGATGGTGCTTTTTTTCGCTCTGTTCTAACTTTAAGGTCACTTAACAATTAAAATTAGAAATCATTCGTTTTGTTTCGAAGAAAAATATTGTTTTCACAATCGTTTAATTTTTTATGTATTTCGTTATTAATAGCGATTTCTTTTCGAATAATACTAAAACTTGTCCACTGCACAATCTCTGTGTTTCGATACAGCTCCGATCAGTATTGAACAATATTCCATTTATGGATTTCAATATATATTTCTGTATATTATACTTATTAAGTATCACCATAAGATATCACATGATTGGTTTCCATGGTTACCAATCTTATTCGCAACAGACTTTGTGATGATGACGCTAACATTTGAATTAATCCCCGATACATCCATGTTAAAAAGTTTTGCTACGGTCGTTTATTGAAATAATTTAAATTTTTAAATGTTTTATTTTTGATCTGATTTCCATCGTGGTTTTATTTTTTCAACGTGACGGCGGAATTTTTTCACAATATAGTTTTGAAAGCAAAATGTACTGTTTTATATTATTTTATTAAATAACCATTTCAGTGTAAATTCTAAATTATAGCTTAGTTTAAGTATTTTTATTTAATCATTTTGTTTATTTGCTGTTAAATATGTAAGATTGTAATTAATGAAAATTAAACCTTTCTCTTGAATTGATGAAATGTCAGGTTTTCATTATAATTTTGAGAATGTTCGCTAAAAATTTGAGGTTAAGGTTTCAGGCGTATAACATAATATTTCTCATGAAATTCTTGTACTTTGTTCAGAACTAATGTATTGAACACATATTAAATTTATTACTAATTTTATTTCCATTTATACTCAAAATTTTCATAAACTGAAGAGGTATTATCTTGTAAAGGAAACCAATAATTTACCAGAATTAGGGTCGTTGTAAGATGTTTAATATGCAAATAGTTGACAACATTTGAGGAAATACTTAAGTATTGTGAAAATATAAAAGGGGTTCACCAATCCATGGTCCACGCCTTGCAGTTTCAGTACTTGTTAACAATCAATGTTTACGTACATTCTTAAATTAATTATTAAACTTCACAAGTACACAGTAGTTTCATTTTGAAGAGAGTTAATAATAATTGAATTCATTTTAAAATCCAATAATATTTGTCTCGAAATTGGAATACATTTAGATACAAAAAGAAATCAATTTAATTTATTTGATTTAATATTTGCAATACGGTATAGAAATAAAAAATATATAAATTTAAGTAATTCGATTATTCTAGTATTTTTATTGCTTTAAGTCAAATAAAAATAAGTAAATACAAATTCCATAGACCAAACATAGAAAATAATGTAGTAATTTGGTGAAATTTAGCAACTATATCAAAATGATTTGTAAACAACTTGACGTGGTTGAAATAAAAGTCTACTAAAAACATTTATTGTATTTTTTTTTTACGTACCGAAGTCATATACTAACCTCACATAAGAGTTAACTATGACTAAAACGCAATTTAGTATAGTAATAAGATACATTAAATTAAGTTCTGTAGAAACTTCAAGTGTATATGTAAAAGGAGTATTGTATTTTCCAATCACGCGATTTATTGACTTCAGTTTATTTAAACAAAATATAGTAGCGATGAGAATATTTAAATCGTTTAACATAAGTTAGTCGAATGCTTTTATTTTTTTCGGTTTATGTGAATGTTTATTTTTGTTTAATTCATTTTGTGACTGCGCACGGATCCAAATGGTTATATGGTAAATAGAAAATGAAAAGTGAATATGGTAAAAAGGCGAAATTTCACTGTAATATAATTGTCTCTGGGGAACTCTGAATTTGTCCGTAGTTACTTTTTCCAGAAAAACCTATGTGATTTATTTCAATCCCAGAAAATCTATTTGGACGATAAAATATGTTGCATTGGAGTGTTGTAATATTGATTTACGTGATATTAAAAGACTATCTATCCTCGACTCCTGAATAATGCAACTGAAAACAGAGCCAATTTCGCATTGGATTCACTTAATAAAAATTATCACCTCGAAGGAATGATTATTTAACCTGTACGTTAAATTAAATATAGTGGTGGGTCTCACATATACATGGATATATATATAAATATATATACATAGAGTTTTCTGCGCACACAACTCGTTTTAAAAACGAATTATTATATTTCAGTAAACAGCGTAATGAGTGAATGGTAGCAGTATACAAGGGATGGTGGTCAAGGGGTTGGATAAAATTAATTGCGTCCGGTCTATATATAAATATATACTTGTATATATATATATATATATATATATATATATATATATATATATATATATATTTATGTGTGTGTACGATTTGCCCCGTCGTCTGAAAAGATAAAAGAAAACTAATCAAAAAGTTTTTAATTAGAATTTTTCCGCTTTGTACTGGATTTTGTTTGGGTGTAGTTGGCCGGAAACTAATTATTGGAAGTTTTTTTGCTGTTATCCAGATTCCAGGGTTATGATGTGTCCGTTATTTTTGGGGAAATTGTGTTTGGCCTTCTTACCCTTGTTATATGCTTCATCACCCACTCGTATCCGTAACCAAGGAGTATCGTCTAGTGAATTTTCATGGATATGTCTACGCCTGTGTATTTTACAGTTGTTGTATTACTATATAGTATTAATTGGTGTCAACGTAAAAGGTATAGATTCTACAAGTGGTGTGTTTGTGTGTGTGTGTGTGTGTGTGTGTGTGTTTTGGGAGTATTTATATTTTTGCTTGTATTGAAAAGAAAAAATCTATGATGGATAAAGAGTTGAGTCTTTACTTTCATAATGACTGTGAACTTTACCACAATCAATTGCTTTGAATTTCGTTCCTTCAAAAAGATTTTACTTGAATGAAAGAAGATGCACGAAGAGAAACGCTCACTGGTATTGCCGTCGATAATAATATTATGTTTCACTGCCACGTGGTGAAAAAAACGGATTTCATCTTAGTTCTCGGCTGTCCTATATCTTAAAAGTACTACTTTATCATTTATTAATGATTGAGCCATTTTATTTTTTATTTAAATAAAATAATTGATAACAGTATCAAATATTATCTGAAAATAAATGTAGAGAAAAAATATTCTGATTATAAAATACATAAATAAATAGTATTCATTTTCTTTAAAAATTTTCAATACATTTAATTTAAAGAATTTAAATTTTAAACTCATATTTATTCTATAACAATGATAACTACAATAATTTTTTTTCTGGAATTGTATGAAGCATAAGCTTTTAGAAAATGAGAATTTTTCCATGGAATTCGTTTATTATATTAAACAGGTGGGCAGATAATATCAGTGTTCAAATATTTATTGGAAATGCTTTTGGTATGAAGTATATTTAATCGAATTGAAAGTTAATATAAAATTTAATTTTGTTATTGTTCAAAAACCATTTTTATCTTACAGTTCTTTACTAGAAAGGATAATAACGTTTAATAAAAACTAATAGGGGAAACTATATTTTTAATTTATCTTTCTAATGCTGATGAAAATTATAAGTAGGTACACGGGGAAAAAGATAAGCTTATATAAAATTCTAATCGTTTAACAGAAAAAAAAAAAAAGTTTTCCATTAAATTAAATTAAATTTTTGTGGTTGTCTATTTGTATAATTAGATAAATGATTTAAAATACCTATACCTCCCAACCTCATTTTAACATATTTACTTTAACCAACATTTAAGAAATAGAAAAATCATTAATACTTCCATTTCTCATAACTCCACTACCTAAACACATATGCCCAAATTAAATCCAACATCTAATCATAAACAATGCCAGGCATAAAACACTTGTACACAACTTGACCATCGCACGAAATTCCCAATTACCTAAAATGACCATTCTCCGTTTTACACATATCTTCAGTTTTATGTTAAGAATTACATACTTCCCCTATGGAAATTTTCTGTTATAATCGAGACTCTTAATCATCAAACCTCCAGATTCTCCAGATTCATACCGACCTTCTTCCGCTTTTCTTGAAAAACTTATTCTCAAACGCATACTATCAGTTATAGAAACAAAACAACCCCAACATCAATTTGGCTTACATCCATTGCAAGTCCATCGGCTTATCGATAAAGTTTCGTACTCACTAAAAAAAAAAAAAAAAACAAATACCCACCAGTTCATTTCATGGCATGGCCTAAGTCTTCGATGAAGCATGGCACTCCAACCTCCTATCCAAAATTAAAACCCTCTTTCCCTCTTAATACTATTTCATATTCAAATCATATATCGAAAAAAAGATATTTTGCGTGAAATCAGTTCTAGAAATATTTATCATCACATCAATCAGAGCTGGTTTCCCTCATGGAGCTCTAGCTACACCACTTCTCTTAGATTTATTTAGTTCTGATCAATTCACTACTAGCCTCCTTTTCACAATCACGACTGATTTTTCTGGTGATAAAGCGATATTGGCTCTAAATTTTGATTCTGATATGGCTGCAAACCTACTACAATGTTTTTTAGAGCTTAAATAAACCCAGTACAAAGACTAAAATAATAAAATCAACCAATCGAAATCGCAATACTGCACATTCACGCTCATTTTTAAGATCCCTCTCCTATATACATGAACAATATCTCACCTTCCCCCTACCCAAAGTGTTCAATAGATGTAGATGTGTAGATATTACACTATTATTACATCAGCACACCTAAACCTAAACAATAAAATTATGATCTACATAATACTCGTACCATTTAAAATCTATTTGGAGTTACGGGATCCAACTCTGGGGCTCAACCCAGTCTAATGCCTAGAAGCTAAACCTTTCAATTTAAATCGTATACAAACATTTTAATCTAAATGTCTTCGACTTGCCATTAAAACTCCATTTTACTCCTTCAACCAGTCACTTTATCAAGATCTCTCAATCTTTCTCATCCAAAAAATCGCTATGATTTTTCATAAAAGATTTCATTCCTGCCTACAAAATCATTTACAACCCCTCATCACTGATCTATGAAGTTCTGGTGATCTCAATAGACGGCTAAAACGTAATTGATGTCGTGATTTACCAGATGATTAAAATCAATTAGACACTTCGCTGTATTACCAATGGATGGCCTCTCCACTCAAGTTATCTTCAACCACCATATAAAATAAATTTCACCATCACTCTTATTATAAACATTGTTTAACAGATTGTGTAATAAAAATATTAATAACGTAAAAAAAATTATCTATAATTTATTTATTGATGTACTTCAATTGTAAATGAATTTAAAACATGATATGAAAAGTATTTATCCAAAATGTTATACTGTAATTATATGTTGGCCTAGTATATTACGTGAGTGATAGCCATGATCGGATTAAGGAGGAGGGTGTATAGCTGAAGTGGAAGCTTCGTGTCCCCTCATGTACTAATACATGCTGATGAACATTTTTCCGTGATTTTAAATTATAGTTTTTCTATATTTTTAAAAACCATTATTTTATCCACTAGAACAACTAAAATTTGAATACAGACAATAATAATATAGAAAAAAAAGACCCATTATACAGTTATATTCATCGGTATTATCGATGATTATCATTCATTACTGTTATTTATACCCTGTAATACTGACAGAGTGCCAATTGTTGGTATACAAACGCTATATGGAAAATCGTTCACGTTCTTGTATCGTATATCCTATCACGATGGATTTAGGTTATTTATAGCAATGCGTGGTATTTATGATACGTTGAATTAGTATTGACTTACTATTTATCTTATACAAATAAAATAAATTATCTTTATCGAATTCCCAAAACAAACTGTTCATACCGTTACCGCATATATATTATTATATTAGGTAATAGATCTATGGTTCATAAACACTTTGATGAAACGAACCTAAAATATCTGAGAAACAAGCTCCATCAAACCTATCTACTCACCCAAATTTTGTCCAAAAAAGAATAGACATTTTTTTTTTGTCTACGAACTGCAGTTTAAGAGCTTACACAGCAATACCGCTCTCCGCAGAGTCTTACATGATCTAAGAGTTTCACTCGTATGTACTACAATTTCGAAAATCGAAAAACGATAACTTCTCAAATATTTAGTTTGTATCACTACTGCATAACGTATACATATACATATTATAATTTTTCAATATAATTTGTTATTTGTTAAAAAATGTATCTCCTTACAAGCGCAGAGAGCGGCTTTGCATGGCATATTTTGTCAAAATGATGAAATTTCAGCTCTGGGGCCCAATGTGTTAATCTAGCTAGGAAATATTTATTATTGCAAAATATGTAAAAAAAAATCATTAATAATTCCAAAATATTTCTGACTAATGTTATTTAATATTTTTTTTTATTTTTTAATTAAAGTTAAACTAAAATATGGAAAGGGGATTGAATTGATTGAACATCATAACAATAATCGCACACAATATTGCAATCGTCATTAAAATTAAACGTTGATAAATTATGGTAACCATGGTGTTCGATGTATATCAAAATGTTTTGGTAGGGTGTTGACTTCTAAGCTAGAATATTAATTTGTATTGACAATTTAAGCGATACGTACAAGATACTAGCATTGTTTTAATTTTGATACAACAACGATATAATTAATTAAAAAATACATACTATTATTATAATTTACGTCATTATTGTACAAATAAATGCGAGTACGAGGATACGTTACAGCTCGAATACTTTAAACTGTATTATAGTATTACGTGATGACAGTGGCGGACGCAGGGAAGGGTTTTGGGGATTCAACCTCCCCCTCCCCGAAATGAATGGATGATTAATTTCAAACGTAGTTATCCTACCTTATGTACCTTAAAAAATAATAATAATAATAATAATAATATTTTATTAATTCTCCAACAAACAAAATTTACAAGTTAAATTACTAATTTACAAATTTTTTATTGGATCACCTCCAAAGCCAAAGGATGTGCTGGAGGTGAGAGTTCATGCAATTACAATAATCAATAAACATAATAAGAACATTACAGTTATTCAGAATAAAATATTAACTATAGGCGATTAATATAATCTATAGTATTTAAACCTAATGACATAAGTTTTCTTTTTAATTGTATAAAATTATTAAATTCATGAATGCAAATTTTATATTTAAGACAAAAATTAATAAACACAAAATATGGTCCCGATTGACAAAAAACAGTTCTTAATTTAGGCAGGGTTAAATTAATATCTTTAACAAATCGTGTGATATATTTATGTGTAGGAGTACTAATTGTGTTAATATATTCAAAAACAACCGCAAAAACATGCAATATGTGAAGAGACTTAATATTTAAGATTTTACATTCATTATATAATAAAGTTGTTGGAAAGAGTATTGGCTTATTGAAGATATATTTTACAAGACAGTTTAATGTTGTAGTTAATTTTAGATTCTGAACGGAGTGAAGAATGTATTGATTTTACAATGATGTGTGTTTTTTTTTTTTTTTTTTTGTGTCTGTCGACACGTTTTTTAATATGAGTTTGATAAGCGTTACCCCAAAATGCTATATCATAAGACGCTATGGATTGCATTAGAGATTTATAGACTGTTGTTTTAACGTTAATAGTTAAAATATTTTTCAAACATTTAAATACGTAAAAGAATTTTCGAACTGACTTTATTAACTTATCTATATGTACATTTCATTTTAATAGTTCATCAAATTGTGTACCTAGATATTTTACAGATGATGTTTTATTTATTATAGGACAGACGCAATTATTTACTTCTCTTTTAAAAAATACAGTGTGTAAAATTAATTTATCAAAGTTCAAGTTATTATTATTATTTTTTTTTCTAAATTGTATGAAGTTGGATTTGGTAAAATTAAGTTGTAATGAATTATTATACAGCCAATTTTTAATTAAATTAATACCTATATTGGCTTCATGTTTTAGTTTATATAGACAAGAGTTACTAACAAGGAAAACCGTGTCATCAGCAAAACACAAAACCTTACCTCCTAAATTTTGGCTAAGCAAACCATTGATGTATATTATAAAAAGTAATGGCCCAAGAACAGTTTCTTGAGGTACGGAATAATTAACTAATAAGTCATCACTATAAACGTCATTAGTTTTAACCTTTTGGTTTCTATTACTAATAAATGATTCTAATAGTTTTCATCAATTAGAATGATAAGATTTTAATTTAATTAATTAATTAATTTCAATTTTTAATGGGATTCCTCTTATTCCACAGTATTCGAGTTTTTTTAACAATAAGTTATGATCTACAGAATCAAAAGCTTTTTTCAAGTCTAAAAATATACCAACAACATGCTTTTTTAAATCAAGATTATCATATATAAATTTAGTAGCACAATATAATGCATCATTTGTAGATAAATTATTCCTGAAACCAAATTAATTATCATTAAAAAATGTATGTCCATTTAGGAAGTTAACAAGTCTGATTTTAATACATTTTTTTAGAAGCTTAGCGATAGTCAATGTTATTGCTAAAAAGTTTAAGTTGCTTCGAATGAAAGATCGTTCTCTTGTCTTCATAGATTAAAAATCTATTTACGAAACAAGACGGCGGAGGACTGATTGAATGGATTAGCATTATTGAACATATACAGAGACATGGAATTATCTTGTGAAGATATCTTGGGTATTATGGTAAAAATACCGAGGCGGATAGATTTGATTTTATAATAAACTGTTATAACTTATAAAAATACAGTAAATAATTATTTCAAAATAATGGTAACTATTCTTATTTTTTCAATACCCCCCCCCCCCGCCGAAATTTTTTTCTGCGGCCGCCCTTGCGTGATGATTTTTTCAATTTATATTTGACATCGCCATCATTATTTCTTTTGTACTGTAGTGTGGACCAATTTTGAAAATAATGTTTTGAACGATGACTTCATATTTAAGAAATGGTTTTAACTGTTGATATCTATTTAACGTGAGAAATAAAAACTATATTCTTCTCCAAGAACCATTTCTAAGCCAAACAGTCGCTGGCGGATCATAGTATTGCAATACTTGAGCGTATAAAATAGGTGTGTATGTGCGCACGCGCGCGCGTCCGAAATGCGCGCGAAATACAATACGTATTTGAATCGACGTCCGTGCAGTGTTCGAATTTTCATTACGTTATTCGTAACACGTGTTTTAAAGGGCGTGGAAAACGTGCTTACCCCCTGGCCATCATTGTGCATCAGCGGTGGGCGACAAAATTCCCAACGCGTATCATCGTGGCATTAATCGTGCCGTCTGAACCGATAGAAAAATCGATTAATCGGAATTACGAAAAGCAATAATCCTTAGTGATTGCCGAAGATTTCGCGCGCACTCCTTCGTCGCGGTAATGTAATGCTGCCGCGTCCATTCTCGAATACGAGCGAAGAACTTTCGTTATATAATTGCGACAGAAGCGGCGGCGGGACGGGGGATTACGGAACGTGTGTGCGTATTCACTCGCACGGGGGAGAGAGATGTGACGGTTGTCTCCGCGGTACGTCTATCTCCTTCACCGAACGCCCACGCTCCAAAACGCGATATCCGGTTGTTTTTCAATTTTTAATCTTTTAGCTCGCTCGCCCGGCACTTATTTCTTATTAAACGCCCGGCGATTCCGTTCAATTATAATTCCATTACGTCGGCAGTGCTACCTATGCTACCGCGGTCGGCGATGCGTGTTTACATCCGCGTATACGATTCGAATACGCTCGGGCACCGACGCGAGTGTCTAGTCGATTGTGTACGCGAGCGTGGCGCGACGGAGGGGTAAGGCGAAGGTAGGAAGTGGAGAAAAAAAATGAGGAAAAAAAAAAAAGAAAAAAAAAAACATTAGCGAAATTGAGCTACGCCCTTCGGAGGTGTATTGTGCGCGAGCGTATGCACGCGGGCGGTTATGCGTGAGAGGAGGGTGAGGAATCTATATGTTGATTGGTTCGTCGGCGGCGGTCGTGGACGGTTTGGGAAAACAAGGAGACTAGGAGTGTGGCCGAGGGGTGGGGGAGGAGTGGTGGTGGTCCGAGGGCAGTCGCGGGAGAAGGATAACGTGAAAAGGATGTATAAAGTGTGGACGGGACGCGGGGAGGACGGTGCGCGTGGGTGCGTGCGTGTGCAGAAAGAGCGCAATTTAATTGGATTGGCAATAGATCTCTCTCGCAGCCGGTCGTTCCATTAATTTATGGAAAATGTATAATGCAAGTCGGCCTCAGTCGGCAATCGAATTACCGCCACCACCGCCATCCTGCCGCACCGCACCACGAGCACGTCCGCGATGCTCGCGCGCACCGGCGGCGGCTTTTCAGCCGAAACCACCGGCGGACCGGCACGTCGTTCTCCCGGTGGCCCGGCGCGTCGTCTTCGGCGCAACTCGACCGTCCGCCAGCCGTGAGCAACGGGTCTGGGGTCACCATACCGGCCGGAGCAGTACCGATTTCGAGTACGGCGTCCCGGTGTCCCGACGACGCGTTTCGGGACAGCCGATTGCCCCGGAATGACATTTCGATAGTGAACGGTTTGTATTCCATCAAAGTCCGGTTTGAAGAACCAATATCATCGTTGTCGTGATAAAACAAACAGTTTTGAACAGTCGGGGAATTGCTAAAAAATCTATTTCCGATTGATTTCCCGACTAAGTGACTGTTGTTCGTGTCGAATACGTTCTTCTTGTTTCCGTTTCCTCACGACAATCGTACAGAGTAACCGCCAAAGGAAACGACAATTATTCAACATTCGGTCGGTAGGGTGACCGTACCGTAGTCGGTGTTCATTTCGGTCTATCTATCCCGGAGGGGAATGCCATAGGAGTGAATGATTAATGAATGAAGATATTTTTGTAATAATTGTATGCGTTTAATTAAAAAATCAGTTGTGTCAATAAGAAAAATGAAAATAAATAATCAATTTTGTCCCCGTTTCCGCCGAATAAAATATGACAACACCGGACGAGACGGCCGTGCAGAATACCGTTTGAACCCCCCCGTAGTTTCGGGGGCGATTCGCCGGTGTTCGTCCGACCGGGGCCCGAATCCCGGTCCGAACGGCTAAAGGTCGGGACACACATTACCGCACCGTACCCTATCCGTGAGTCGGCCGTAACTTGTCCGTGTCACGGCTCGTCCGTATAGACACCACACTTGTCCGTAGCTCATCCGTTTTTAAATAATATTTTTTTGGGAGCCAACACACACAATAGTGATTACCAAGAGCTATTGGCACTGCACCGTCACAGTTAAAATATAAAATATTTTAATCGCGCTCGATCCGGTCTCGGCGCGGTGATAACGCTCGGCCGTTATCGGTCAATACCAATACGGTAATGTTTGAACTATTTTTATAACATAACATTACGTAACTTTTCCACCGAGTGATGGTCATACGGATCAGGTACGGCGCGATTATGTGTGTCTCGACCTTAATAGGTGTTCGCCGCGCGCTCAACAGTCGCCGACCTTTGGTGTTGTGCACGCGTTCCGGAACGGTTCCCGGTACCCAGTGCTCTGGCAAGACGCGAGACAGGGGCGATTGATTCGTACGGGATCGCGCGCACGGTGAAAAACGTTTACCTGTGGCCGCCGGCTAAGGGGATCGTTCTGGAAGCGAAAAAAAAGAAAAATTGAAAAACTTATAACGGAGATCGGTTAACCGGCAGTTGCGGGTCGGACGAATAAATTGCCTTGAAATAACACGGGTGTTCAAGTGTTTCGATCTTGAACGCCCATAATATCGGCTCTCATCCCTGCGTGACCTACGAAGACCGTCCGTCCGCAGACGCCGTCTTGCCATCGATGCGCACGTTCCGTCGCGAAACAATCACGGATTGTCGCGTCGCGTGAAACGATCGTCTTGAACCACGTGGTTACACTTCGGTACGTCACGTTTGATGTGATTCATCGGAATTTGTCGCACGTTCCCGTGTCGATTTCATCCTCAGATCATACACTCTGGACGGATACCGTGGCCGTAAAATCATCGGTAAGCGCCCAACGTGACACACCACTGCAACGTATACGTGTTTATTGCTTAGAAAAATCACCGAGGAAACTGCTCCCCGTACCGCACTATCACCGCGACGTACGCGTTATAGATACTATACGAACAAAACGACCAATTTCCACGTTTTACCGTCGACTACGTGTGATATGGTTTTCAATCATAGGTGCCTATAGTTTTACTTTTAAGGGGGCGTAGGGGAGGCAAATGAAAAAAATTCTCATATTTAAGCTAAGTAAAGGTTAGGTTATTTCAATGTACAAGTATAAATATGCTTTTATATTATGCTACATTTTATACTATTTAAATTTTTACGGTACATAATAATTAATTAAAATACATTTCAATTAGTACAGGAATAAAAATATCTGTGATATTGAACGTTTATGGGTAATGGGTACACCTTACATACGTTTGTCGTTAAAATATGATGACAGTCATTTATTACCCTATAGCATTGTGTATATTCATACTTATTATACTTCATATCCTAATAGAATAATTTTATTTAAAGCTGTCTGTCTTAATATCACGATAATATAATATTATAAATTCATATAATTTTTCCAATTCCTTGATTTGCCCTCACCCTGTCCCCGTCAATGGGCGCCCATGTCTTCAGTATGCCCATGTCTTCCCATACCTTGCAGTGCACAATACGATCGACGAAATTTTTTCCTACTTTTGAATGTGTGGTTATCGATCTTAATAGATTCCACAGTATAATCTATATAAAATATATATAAGAAAACATTTTTTGAAAACCACATGTTTTACGGTCGAAACAGTTTAGATGGATGTATAAACTTTTTCCGTTTTTGGTTACCTAAAAATTATTGATTTTGTTTAATATGTTCAATTACATTAATATATTGTATGAATCAATAAAAATTAATAACGTTTGAACATATAAATATTTTATGCTTATTACAGCCTAAAATGTTTAAGTTAGGGATAAGAGCAATTTTTCTAATCTAAAATAATAAATTATTATCTTAGCGAGTCCGGGTAATCCAGCTAGTGATATATGATATAATGTGACCAAGGTTTGATAGGGAATATATACAGTGTTGGGTTAGTTACTTTGAAAAAGTAATAATTTGCTTTATCCGTTACTCATCACTTAAATGTAATGGAATTACATTTTACATCACTCGAATTAAGTTGCAATTAAATTACTTTACAATTTTCAATTAAAATAGTAACTACGTTACTTTCAAATGGATTTATTAGTATAATATTTTATTTATTTTTAAATATAATACGGAACCAATACATTTTTGTATTGTTAAATTTCTTGGATTGCAGATACCTATTTGTAACGCGTTACATCAAATACATTACTTACATCATATGAAATTATTCACATTACATTTTGGTTACACGGTAAACATTTTAATGAAATCACGTAACGCGTTACTTTCCGTTACGTTACTGTCGAACACTAATACTGTACCATGACAAAGGACATAGGTTAGAGATTTTTAAGAGCATACGGTGGTACGATAAAACACATGCGGTTTAGTGTGAACCTGGATCGAAAACCAATGATTTACGCATATTACGACCAGTGAACTCGGGACGGCGTGTCACAATGGCATGTATTACAAAGAAATCGGTCTGCGCCTAAGAAAAACGTGATCGGGATGCGTACTAAGCCAAAACGATTTTGGTAAAAAAACAACGCTGTATTATAACTTTATATACTCATGTGCTGCGCAATATTTATGATCCTCAGACTGCAGGTGCCTGACTTGGAGACCATACTTAAAAACTAAAAGAAAATTACTTAATAATATAACATTGGTAAATTCATTAATTAACGTACTATTCACCTGATTCGTACCATATAAAAATAAAAACTATCCATTGAAATAAAAATAATTATATTCAAGTCCCAACTTAGAGACATTTTGACCTACGGTGACTAAATTCGGGGAAGTGCCATCTCAAATTTGTTCCAGTTCATTTATATTTACGTCGATAGCTAACTTATTTTTTACTGTTCTTCTAAGGTGTATTTAAGTCAAGTATTATCTTTAAAAAAATACTTCAAAATGTATAATATAAATTAATTAGCAAAGAAACACTACTCGAACTTCCATCGTAAATTGACGCGTCGATTAAATTGAAAATGATACATGATCTCCTTTAAAATTACCAAAGAACAAAAAAAAAAAAAAAAAACTCTAAACAATTTGTATAATAATATTTTAAGTATTAAACTATACTAAGTATTAAATGTTTTGAGCAATTATTTTTTCATTTTTAATAACTTTTAAGTATATTAAATAAAAATAAAAAAATTGATATTTTTAAAGATTAATTGGTATTTAAAAACAAACAAAATCTAGTTAAAAAATCGAAATAGTGTGACTGCAAAATGTATTACGAGTATATTAGAAATCGAATAAATTTGTTTTTCGTTATAATAATAACTATACAATTGCAGTATTTTCAGTATTTTCGGTGGTAAGTGATGTGTGGAGCAGATGTAAAGGATGCAATCACATATATCACCACCCTTTGCCAATCCACCACTGATACTCGTATTCACGACGCTTAGCACAATATGTTATAATCGTTTTACTCTACTGTGGCGATATTGAGGCAGTGCAGAATTCTCGATAGTTAGAGATTAAATAAGTATCCCTAGAAACTGCTATACAATTGTAAGTCGGTAAATTGAAACCTCGACGGTTCGAATATTTTATGTTTTCCTTAAAATATCGACAATCCGCTTTATTTCCTAAAATGAAATAAGTAGCGATTTATTGTGTTTGTTTGTAAGAATAGTTAGTAAGAATATATTAATAGGAATTTAGGAAAAGGGGCAATTCAATAATATATGAAGTATGTATTTTTTTTTAAAAAAACAAAATTTGTTTGTTATTAAATATTTAATATTTTGTACATAAAATATGACTTTTATCGTGAAACTTCAACTTAAGAACAAATCATGATCGTCCTGTCCATCGAAGGGTTGAGTTCAATTTAGTGCTAGTATAACTTTTTAATGTCAAAAGTTGATTGATTGACTCATTATTGTACGAAATTCAAGCATTATGTTCTACAAACGATTATGTTTTATGTTTTACTATTCAATTATTTTGTTTGAAAAAAACAATATAATATTATATAGTTATCATTACTAGAAACGACTATTCTCATTTATTGATATTTGTACTGATTTAATTTTGTACCTATCAATTTATTTTTATTAACTTATCTTAAACAATAGCCGATACATCATCATATAATCCGTAAATCTTAAATTAATACTAACCATACTTTAAATATTGGTTAAATTAATGAAATTAATTAAAATGTAATGTACATGAGTAATTATAATTAATAATGCTTTAGTGCGAAACCATTACATGCATTAAGTTAAAATTATACGCAAGTTGTTGAGGTTTACCACGTCGAGAAGAATGCAATTTTATCACGTGGAGATATGATCCTGCAGAAAAAGGGAACTAAAAAAAGTGGTTGACGAGATATAAAGGGACAGAGCCAATAACAAGGGGATAGGATTAATTAAAAGGGAGAAGTCGACCCTAAGATGAGATATTTATAATACAAAAGTTGACGATGAAGAATGACAATAATGTAATTAAACACACTATGTACTCTGATTTTATAACCGTGGTAATTATTATTTTACATAATATTTTGAAATTTAATTAGAATAGACGGTCGGAGAACTTAAAAAAAAAACCAGCTCTTCTCCAGATGTCAATTAAATTATTTTTATTCGTTTTAATTTTTTAAATTATAATTATATAATTTATAGAAACCATATAACGCAAAGTACCTACTGTAGATTTACATAATTATATTCCACGCAATGAATCAGCTTTTGTTAGCTTAATTTAAATGTTTAAAATGTACTTTTATAAATTATTGTTGAAAATAATTTTATGATTTTTCATTCTTTTAATTAAAAGGAAAGTCTCGAATTGTCTACGGACAAACATTTTTTATTGTTAGTCTTTAGTCCGCACTATTTCAAAAACGATTAAATATAATATAAATAATTAAAAGTTTAATAAGTTTTATAAATTGTCTAGCATTGTACATAATATTTTCAGTGTTTTCCAACTGTTAATTTGCTTATACAAAAAGGTTTGATAACTGAGAAGAATAATTGTTATAATTTTATTTATATTATAATTACTAGAAAAACTATGGTAAGAAAGTATATTGTAAAAATATATTTGAGAAGTCATGTAAATATAAAATCAAAAATCAAATGCATAGAAACGAAGTATAATTTATGAATTAATTAATATTATTACTCTGTGTTTCATAATAAGAAAACATAAAATAATTTATAGCACATTTATTTTTTTTGAGCAGTGTAATATTATTAATAAGTTTTTATTTTTTTTTTTAACATATAATTATAATTAAAATGTAACATTTTTAAAGGTCTTATCGTTATTATATGATGTTTAAAATCAAAGAAGTTTTATAAAAATAATTATTTAAAATAACTATATCTATAACATGAAATTTGATTTAATTTTAACTCTTAAAATAAAGTTTTAACATATATTTTGAAGTAAAATTTTTATTCGTTACAAAAAAAAAAAATTTAAGATTTAACAAATTATTTTTAAATTTTAAAAAGATTATATATTTATTATTCTATCTTTTAAATCTAAAACACTTAAACGAAATGTGGGATTCCCTAAGTTGAATATGAAAATGTCAAGTTCCCCTTAATCAAAATCATTAATTATATATTATAATTACATGTACTATTGAACACAAATAAATTACTAATATGTATAGTAAATTAATATTTTTTAATAATCTTTAAAAAAAAATTTTAAAATAACTGTGCTAAGCCTTAAATATACACTAACATAAATAAATTAAGGCCTAAAGAAAATAGTTTAAATTAAACAAATATTTCATGCTCTACAATAGTATAGACACGGCCTCATAACCCCATCTAAATTTTAAATTATCCAATAAATGTTTAAATCTTGAATTTAAAAAACTGAAGGATTTATCGGTTGGTATTGATGTTTTTGTTCCAATAACTTAATTTTGCGACATGGCCTATCATGTATAGATTTTAAAATTGACACAATGATTCTTTAGAAAAGTGATATTCGAAAGTTCCCGATAATCTTTGAGAAAAAATTTAGAGATTTACTTTAATTTAAAGTAAACTTACATTACCGAAGTACATTCTTACTAGGCATGTTGAATCAATTACAAAAGTTTTTATTTATTTATTTTTTTTTTTTAAGAAATTAATCTTTTGAAACGAAATGAACTATCGAATTTAGATAAGTTAGGTTTAACAGCTATTTTCGAACTTAATAATATGATATCATTACAAGTATACTCATCTTATAAATCGCGCACAGTTACTTACGTTTCTAAAATAAAATTGTTTTTATGTAATACTGATTATTCAATACAACAATCAACAATTCATAAAAGTTGCAAGCTCTATACTATGCTTAGCTATTTAAGTTTTTTTTTATAATATATTATATCACTTATGGACATAAATATTTTTATAAATAGTTTATATATAAAAATATACATTTTTTTGTATACTTCTATAATAACTTATAATTTACCGTGTTATCGTTTCAAAACCACCATAACAAAGCGTTTATTCATTCATTGATATCATTTTAATACAAAGCTTTAATTAAGATACCGTTCTTTAGAGTATAATTAAACTTTTCTGAGATGAGTTCTATTCCCCAGATAAACATTTTACAATAATTCTTTATTCTTTATACATAGCATTTAATGTATTTAAGTAGATAATATAATTTAGTATTTAATGTTATGCGCTTATTGTTGATGGGCAACCATTAAGAAACAATAAAATTGAAATATGAAATGTAATCATTAAAGTCAGATCTATTGCTTACAATAAGAATATTAATCACCGTAAGGCCAATTTCACGTTTTATTTATTATTAATTTCGAAATTACTGACTATGCAATTTCAAAAGTAAACAGAATTATTTAAATATTATGCTCAGCTTTTAGATTTAAATTAAGACGAGTAAATATGAAAAAAAAACACCGCAACTTCTGAATACTCAAAACTCAATTAGTATATTAAGTTATGATTCATTTCAATTCTACAAATTTGGTATCATTGATTAATTCATTTTTTTATTAATTATTCGTTGAGAATTAGTATCACCAATTAGACATTTTTGTGATGATCGATGTTATATAAATGAGTATTTTTACATATAGTACAATACATTGTTGATGGATACTTTATTTATTTACTCCCTCAACAATTATTCTTCACCAATGTAATTCTCATTTTACTTTTTCATTTTTTCTTTTGCGTTTTATACAAATAATTTCTGCCGTATAAAATGTAAATATAAATTTATATTTATAAAAATATCATAATGTATTTAAAAATGGTTGAGATAACAGATTGAGATATACATAGTTTTAATAACATATTAAACATACATATCATTTATCTGTGATTAAGTAGCACTCAAATACATTTTATGATAATGTAAGTGTTAATCAAATTATCATGCTACTTGAGTATTTTTGAAGTTTTTCAACATATTTGTTTATATTCGAAATCAAATTATTTTAAATTTTTATTTTATAGAAAATTACGTTATATATTTCAAATGATCCAGACTTGTTTCTTCTATTTTAAATAAATATAAAATTATTGAGGTGCCTTTAGAGATTATGAATTTAACGAATGAAAATAGGAACCGTTGAATTTACAATGATTTGCGGGAGGGGATAGTGGTACTTCAGCTTAAGTTTGACGAGTGTTTTATCGAAATAGGAAATCAAACAAAAATGAGGTTCTTCAGATGTTGAAAAACAAAGACATTCCTAAATTGTTAAAAATATTACGTTGATCTAACAGATTTCAGTAATTTTGAAATGTTCAGATGCTTTTATTAAAGTAGCTTTTAAAGTCGTTTTATAAAAAATATTATAGTATATCAATATAAAATAAATTATTTTGTAAGTAGACAGGTAAAATAAGATGAATTCCCATTGTAGTAATTTTTAATTTTGGTATAAAAAAAAAAAAATTGAAATTATTTCAGATTTTATTAATATAATAATAATAATGATAATATGACAGTTGCAGTTTTGATAAAAATGAATGACAAAAGTGCTTTTTAAAATCACTATATGGATGAATAAAAATGATTTGTGCATTATAGAATATCCTTCGATGCCTTTGTTTTTCTATTCGATCGCGTATCACTTAAGACTCCATTAAGTACTTCCCATAAAATGGTTTTATGTTCTTAAAGTCATAAAATATAGAACATCATCATTACATTTTTACAGCGATTCTAATAATTATACATAATACATTTTATGTTAGAAACTCTTTGTCCTGATATGTATCTGTGGTGTATACATTTAGTAGTTTTAATATTTTAATTAAATTTTTTTTTAATATAGAGTCAAATTTTAAAAATAGATACAAATTAAAAATTTTGATGTTTGTTAAAAATCACAAAAATCATAAGTGTAATTAAAATTGTATGGATACACCTATATATTTATATATATAATAACGTATATAAATAACACGTTTCAAATATTTTTTTAAATTATGCCAGAATGCATTATTACATTTTTTTTTTTTTAATTATTAAATTTGTATATTGGTTTACCTAGTTGAAAATTGAAGTAGGTATATAACTATTAAAGATATCATAGAGTCTTTGGTTAATTTTAATATCGTAATACAATTACATAACGTTGTATGCATTATAGTAATTCGCGTTATGAGATTTTAACTAGTTTCCATTATAGAAGCCTTAAACAACTCGTCTCAAAATCTTCAACTAGAAATTTTAATTTCAAGTTATCCAAATTAATTTGGTCTAATTGATATTGTAAATACTCTGTTATAGGTAGGTATATATATATTTATGTTGTAGATAAGTAATTATAATTCGTGATTTGATTTTTTTCTCTTTCGTTTTAATCTCAGTACTGTATATCCAATAAGAAAATATAATATATACTGCCAATTTTGTACAATATTATTGGTTTGGTTATTGGGGCTAATCATTTTTAATATTTGGACTAAAATTTGGGTTGTCTTAACTTGTTACTGTCGGACATCATCTCATTCACAATGTATTATCATATTATCAGAACAACAATATACAACTGGTTACACTGTTTTTTTTTTTTCAATTCGAGTTAATTATTCTTCATAATGTGCAGAAACAAGGTACAAATTAAGGGTGTATTTACAATTTTGCTTATGTAACGCAAATAAATAAAACTCCTTATAAATTTATTTTTATTTTATTTCGAACATAAAAATGATGAGTTAGGTTTACAGATGAATAATATTTAATTTAGAAAACTTTCTTCCGTACGTTATGGTGCGGTTATTATTATTTGGAAACTTTCAACTTATTAGGAGAAAAAAAAATTTTTCCATTGTACGTTGCAAAATATGCTTGCTTTTATATTTTGAGACTATGCCATTGTTTGTACCCCAAAACAACTAAATACCTCGAGAACAATTGTTGTATAAATATTTAAAAGTACTTTAGAATGAAGTACGGTTTTTAATGAGCGAAGATGCCTGTGCAATTAATTAATAATAACTATATACGCTTTAATATTAGATAGCTAAAGTAAATCAATAGAAACGATAGCAGCGAAAAAGTATAAAAACCTTTTAACTGAAGTGTTAGTACAAACTTTTAATAACATTTATTTTGTTTCATCTTGTAATGACTGTTACTATAAATTATAATTTAGTTTGAATTGTTTTCCAAACAATTATAAGCTAACGCGTATTGTTTTCAAAAAGTTAATTATTTTAATAATAATAATTTTTTTCTTAGCGTTTGGTTTTGATTGTATGTAAAATAATTTTTGGTAGGTATTACATTCTAAACATATTATAATAAATTGGTCTAATACCATATCTAATTTATTTAATACTTAACATAATTTACTAATATATATAAAACGAGTTAAGAGTTTACTGTAGTGTAATTTGAATAAAAAACTTGAGTTTAAAATTGTAGCCTATAAGTTAAGTAAGCAAGGAATGGTTAGTATGTGGTTGGGAATGGTAAGAAGGAGAATATTAAATTTTACGTTAAGCTCATTTTAAAGCTTTTAAATGATTGGTAGTTATTATTTTACCCCAGTTATCAAAAGATTTCCAAGATCATAGATTCAAAAGTTATTAAAGATGTCCATAATGATATAAATATTAAATCTAATAAATGTTATGTGAAATAAAGTATATTTATAATAAAAGATTCTATTTAAGATTGTTGAAGAATTTTAATTGATTTATTGCGTATGACTTATTTAATGCACGTACTTTGCTATGCAGACTAACGAAGTCTCGCAGACTGTAGAACGAATGAGTGATCTGTAGTTGTACGATCTTGAAAATGTCTGAAATGTTATTGAATTATTGTTAACTTGAAATATGTGGTTTCAATTAAAAGAGATGGACACATTCAACTATGCATTTTATTCGATTGATATTATTGACTAATTTTTTAAGTAAACATATGTATTGGGCGAGAACACGCACTCTGTTCAGGATAAAACCACAGAATAACCAGAAGGCTCACTTATTTAGAATTACACGGATTATTATGGGGGATAGATTTGCAACACTTGTTGAGATATCAGTGTAGTCTATACATAGATAATAACCAATTGTACAACCACAGAATGTTATGTGGTCCCGTATTACAACTTATTGATACAATAAATATTGTACATCATTTTATTATATAATAATAATAATGTTTAAGTTAAACTAAAAAAAAAAGTTCAACTTTAACTTTTAACGCTTTAAGCAATAAAACATTTTAACTATTTATAGTCACATAAATATTATTTATTTTGTCATGATAAAACATTAATTACACATTTTTATAAATACATTAATACATAATACTAAAACTACAATATCTTAAAGAAAAATTATTTTTTTTTATTTATTCATTTATTCATTTTTACGAAATTTTGTGCTGACTTATTATTATTGTGATTCATTTAAATTTTGACTATTTGTAATATTATATTGTATGAATATTGATAATGTATTTGTATATTTTGTAATATTGTCATTTAAACATTAAATTATTCATTTAAAATTAATGTATTAAGATTATCAAAGTATTTCGGGGACCGAACGTCCTATTGCTAATAATTTTCCCGGACGAAACGTCCTATCTTAAAAATTACCGGGTACGAAACGACCGTGGACTGATTTTTTTTCGGGGACGAAACGATGGGCGCCAAACGTCCCCGATTCGTTTATCTATAGTGATAACATCAAAAATGTGTAGATTCAGTTTCAGCAGCAAAAGAGAATTTTTAATTATTTTCAAATCCTGACCACACTGATATCTCAAACATTTTGCACTAATTTTCGAGTTCTCATTAAGTGAGCCTTCTGGTTATTCTGTGATAAAACAAGTATATTTATCATGGAAGAGGCTGTGGTATGGGCCACTAGCGTGACCAAGGACATGTTTGTTTCTATAAAACCGTGTAGGTCGTTTTTTCTTTTACTATAAATACTTATTTTTTCAATCAACTATTTGATGTTATATATTTTGTACTCACATACACTACACTACGAACAAATGTATTGTGAGAAATATAATTGATATGAGTGTGTAAAAATGTGTTGCAATCAGTTGGTGTGAAAATCAAACGGCATCAGTCAAACAAATTTAAAATATTTTGCAATGCAGTACTGTTGCCACATATTGTTAAGAGTTTAATCAGATTTTCTAAAAAAAAAAAAAAACTCTTAGCAATGCTATCGAAATATAATGCTGTGAACTTTAATTTCATGTTATTTATCAAATAAGTTCTGACATGTTCAGTTGTACAACGCGTTCATCAACTGCGTTGACGTCAATGCATTTATTTGATGTTTTAGTAATTTCGTACTTACTTTATCTACACAAAGAAGCGCAAACACGCACAAACACTAAAGCTACGGCGAATTATTTCATTGGCTGAACGGTAATAATATTGTATGCAGTGTTATGTTTGTTCTCTGGAGGTTCAAAAGGCCGACGTACTGCGGTAAAACGCTAAATAGCAGGTACATAATGTATTATAATACGCTCGCCTTCCTCCGGGGCGCGTGTCTATTTTACTGCACAGCCCAACGATTGGTGTCGGTTCGTCGATATAAAAACTCGGGTAAACATGCGGTTAAATCGTTTTACCTACGGGCGGACGGTCGGGCGCAGAAGATAAACAAAAACGAAATTTTATTATTCCGCACAGGATATGTTAACGAAAACGATCAGCAGGTATTCGTGTACGTAAACGGATAATGCGTAAACGGATAATATGCGCATTCAGTGCGACTATAACTGCGATACATATGTTACCTGTAAATGATTACATACACACGTGTTAACCCTTTATAGGGTTTCATTCAATTCATGGTTTAGTTCATGGGTTATATAATTCCCACCTAAGAAAAAAAAAATGTCTTGCACCTTGTGTGCGGCGTTTATATTTTTCTCATTTATTCGAAAAAACATTAAAATTATTTTCTAAATGCGATAATATCAATTACATGTGTATATTTTTACCTAATAACATTTTTAACAGAATAAATTAAACGAAAATCGTCGAAGCCGAAAATAACTATTCTATTGCTCATAGATAATGCTCATTTCTTTCCGCCAATATTTTTCATATCAAAACCATTATTTGTTTTAATTTTAATAAACAAGCAGATTAACTTACAATCCTTTTGATTTCATTTTTTTATACGATAGAATTTGCCACATTTTTCTACGTTGCCATACACTAAATGTACCAATTATGATTGTTTATCATTTTATGATGATGTTATCATCAAACAGTAATAATTTGATTTTGTCTACGACTCATAAATTGTTGTAATTGTTGTACTTAACTTAATACCATCACTTTAATTTTTGGTGAATATATTTAAAGAGAGTACTGATCAGTACTAATCAGATTTTTTTACTCTTTTCAAATGTCTTTTATTTTATTATATTTTTTTTATTAAGAAAATAACATTTACAACCTGTGCAATCTTTTGCACAATAAGCAAATGTCTAAGCATTTTTTTTTTTTTTTTTAATTACCCATTTAGAAATTATTTTCCTTTTTTTCTTATAATATTTATTTTTGCCGATAACCGATATTTCGATTTTTATTTCCGATATAAAACCGATACCCGGTCCGATATTTTATTTCCATGAACCGATATAAAAAAAAAAACTTATAAACCCGATAAAGTTTTCAAAAACCGATATATAAACCGATATAACATTTAAATCATGTGACACATCAAAACATATTAGATTTCCGTATCGATCAATAATAACAAATTAATAATTAATAATTTTACATATTCTACATATAAATAAATGGACAAAAAAATAAAACAAATACCTAAAATAACTGAAATAACCATGTTATATCGATTTTACTATCAGTTCAATAAAAAACCAATACCCGATTAAACCGATAATCCCAATATCGGGTATTGAATAATAATACTTATAAAACATATTTTATATGAGAACTCTTAAATAAATATATATTTCTACTTTAGATATCAACTGATAAAGATGTTTTAAATGAACTGAATTCAATTTATTATTTTATAATTATCATTTATTATATTGTTATGAAAAAGATTACAAATCAATTTATTTTTTTTTATTTATTTTTTATTCAAAGTAAGAAAATTGTTAATTTAATTTAATTTTTATAAATTTTAGGTTTTTTATAATTTTTTATTATTTTTATAGAATTACGAGTATATTTATTAATGTTTGAAATTCTAAAACTTTTAAAAGACAATTGTATTTTTTTATCGTAATAAAATAATAACTTTATTAAGGTATTAAGGTGCTAGGTATAAAGTTCCTAGGTGGGAAATAAATAGTCATTTTTAATTGTGGATTTTATTTATGGTAGGACAACTAGAAACTATTTTTCCATAATCTGAGTAATACATCCATACATGTACTAAATTTTACGATCGTTGGATGTTTATTTTACAATTTTGTCCTACAAAAGGTTAAGAGGATTGATTTTAATATATGACTTAATCCAAACCTTTGCTATTGTGTTTAGTTGGCTCCGAAGGTCTTGAATATAACTATGTAATTACGATGAAAAGTTATTATAAACACTTTATAATTTGACTTGTTATTTTGTAAACCAATCGATTCAATTGGTTTAGTACATTATTATACATTATTGAGTTTAAGTGTATTTTCATAATTTATATACTATTATTAAAATTGATACTAATAAATTCATAGGAAATAAAGTAAATGTTTTTAAATGTTGTACGTATCGAATTCAGATGTAGAATAATAATAATGTTCAGTTAAAACATTCAATTTATTTTTGAATGAGCTATTTCAACTCGAATTCCTTAATTTATGTCTCACTCGTCCGATCGAAAACGTTCGCTTTAAATAAATGTGTATATGTGCGGTACATACAAACATTAATCGTCGAAACTCTCGTGTGCAACAATCTGGAATTGTGTCGGACAAACGAATTCAAAATCATGTGACGATTCTTTACGATCACTGTTTACTGAAATTCAAAACAGTTTTTTTCTCGAACGGATCAAAGCACTATGTTTAAAAAGACGATAATCACTGTCACGCGGTAACTACAGATCTTGCCAGAAATAGTTCTATTTTCGTATTGTATTTTTTTTTCCTTCTCGTCCGCATTGTTTCGATGATATATATATATATATATATATATATATATATATATATATATATATATATTGGAAATTCATATTTCGTTAACGCACATACTTACTTATTAAACAGGACGCGCGCAACCGTCTAAAGTTTGCAAATTAACGGTTGTCTTGGTGAGATGAATTTCATTAGGTTTTCATGAAACACTCAGTTCGAAAGCGCATAGTTGCGTGCAAAATCGTAATTTGACTATAGTCTGTATATATACAGAACAAATACCGTGCACGGTGTCCGCGCAATTGTACATGGAATATGGTCCTGTCAAGTCTGTCCAAAGTCTTACCGCCCAAAGACACTAACATATATATGAATATACATGTGTGTGTGTGGTAAATGCGTCGTATTCCGACGGTACATAAGAAAAGGAAAAACCACCTAAACGCTACCGTACACACGATATTCAACAAACATAAGACGTGCAGTCTTATTTTAGTTCGCACGCGTGCGTCCAAGGCACATAAGGGTGTACAGTGTTTCATAAATTGCACAATTTTTGAAATTCGTGGAATTTTTTTTTTGTTTGAAGGTTTTCAACTTTGTTTTAATTATGTTTGTTATCTATTATTAATCCGATTAGAAGGTAATTCGTTTTTATTGAGCTTTGTTGTCATGGAGCGTATCAGTAACCATCAGCGTATACTTATACTGAAAAACAATTACGAAAACGATGAGTGCGCGGCTGTGACTATCCGTAAACTTCACACAACTTTTGGACGTGTGTAAGCTCCAACTGCGTCAACAATTCTTAGATTAATATGGAAATTTGAACAAACTGGTTCAGTTGAAACTCAAAAAATCGAAATCGTGTACAATTCGTACACAGCCAAACATTACAATATTGCAAGAGAGTGTGAATGTGATTCCGGGAAAATTACTTCACCGTTGCTCTCAACAACTAAAACATCTTCGGTGCAACGAATACTCGAAAAATATCGTTATATGTAACCATATAAGATCCAACTGACTCAGAGTTGAAACCAGTAGATCACGCGAAACGGTTAAGATTTGCCAATTGGATTATGTCTAAACAACGGGAGGACAACACTTTTTCAAAAATAATAATCTTTACTGATTAGGTACATTTCTTATTATCGGAATATGTAAACAAACAGAAACTGCCGTATGTGTGATATGAAAACCCCAGAATGAGCCGACAGATCGGAACGTATCCAAAACGTGTTACTGTTTGGTGTGGTTTTTGGTCTAGATGCGTTATTGGTTCCTTCTTTTTTAAGATGGAATTCGATTACTGTTAATGGAAACCGTTATCGAGACATAATCACTGAATTTTTGTAACCAACTTTGGAACAAATGGAAGTTGATATTGATTCAATATGGTTTCAGCAGGACGGTGCAGCGTGGCACACATCCCGGGAAACAATCATTTGTTACGTGACGAATTCACTAATCGTCTTTTCTCCCTTCACGGAAGTGACTATAAATAGCCTCCAAGATCTTGTGATATCACCCCCCTGTGGCATTTTTTATGGGAATATTTGAAGTCTCAAGTTTACGTAAATAAACCTCGATCATTCGCTAAACTAAAACAAGAAATTCGACGTGTAATCGACGTATGTAACAAAGTGTTTAAAAATTTCAACAATCGGATGACGGTCTGCCGAGACAATGGAAATGGACATTTTTTAAACATTAAATCGGAATGTATTTTATGTGTAATAAAATAAAAAGTTTGAATTAATTTATAATTTTGTCTGATTTATTATATTTTTAAACGTTGTGAAACTTCACGAAACATTTTTATCACTTTTCTAGTTCATTAGTTTGCATAATATGCATATTAAAGTATATTATAGTATATTAGTATATTATATAGTAATAGTATATTATACTAGCTGAAAATATCCGAGGTGTATGGTTGCACAAACCTAACCGTTAAAACGCAAAGATGCATGAACAAAACACTGTAGGTATATATTCAGTTCTTATTCCACGACACGGACTACTAAATCATTAATATTTATATATCTAATTTTTTCAGACAATTATCAATAACATTTCGAAAACGAAACGACCAAAGCAGTGATTGTCTTTAAACCTCTATAAGTCAAATACGAGGCACAGCATCCATAATGTCCAGTATTAAATGTCTAAATTTAATTATTTGTAATATGTATGTGCTGCGAACATTTCAAGGGATACGCTATATACATTTTGTACATTTTCAATTACGTTTTCATGATTTTTTGTTTCGGAAAAGGGCTATGGAAAAAATATTAAATAGCTTTTCTTAAGTACAAATTATATAAGTACTTAAAAATTACGTAAATAAATAATTTATACATAGAAATAAATAAATAAATGTTTTGCCTGGAGTATTATTTTATTTGTAATATAATGCGATTTTATTGATTTGTATATATCTGATGATGGGTTTTTATTTCGAAACCGGTCGTACATTACAAATATTACAATACTTCAGGCTAAGCATTTATTTACTTATTGAATTATTTATTTCTATGTACAAACCATTTATTTACATATCAATTTACGAGTATTAATCATTTACTGTTTATTGTTATTTTATTTTTTATTATTTTATCACTTAAAAAATGTCCGTAATGAATGTATAAGAATAATTAAAACTAGTTATTCCCAGCGAAACGATATTATTTTTTATTTCCTTTTTTGATAGGATGTATTCTCACCTACCCTAGTGAAAGAGTCACATACATCCATATGTGCAGTGTTCTCGTTGTACATCATAAACACATGTATACATATTGTAGTTTTTGATTTTACGTTTTTCAAGTTTGTTTATTTATTTTATATATTATTTTTTTTTTTATCATCCACATTTGCTGAGTATTTCAACCTTTTCGAATGCGCGCACGACGCGCGTATAACTTCTAATTACGGGAGCGCGGAAGTTATTTTGACGAAATGTCTGCAGCGCGCCGCGTCGACTAATGTGTGTACCGCCGTCTATCCGTTCTAAGACTGAAGATTCATTAATTTCAAACCGAAACGGATCATTAAATCTGACGTGCGATTAATAACAGTGTTACACCGATGTCGTCGTCGTCATCGCGCGCAGGAAGGCCTTTGTGCGGCAGTATTTTTATTTTTTATTTTTTTGTTTTTTTCTTCAAACACCAAGTTCATATTTCCCATCCGTTGCCACACTACTGCTGTTGCCTCCATCGCCACCGCCGCCGCCACCGCTCACTAAACGTAGGTCTCGCATTAATTTCACTTAAAATTGTCGCAGGCACGAGTTCTTAATTAAACGGGCCACCCGGTAATTTGTATAACAAGAATTAATTGTCGTTTTTAATTAAAATTTACAATAACAATAACGAGGGATAAATTTTTTTATATACATATAGTTGTGTGTGTGTGTGTGTGTGTGTGTGTGTGTGTGTGTGTGTGAATGTGTAACGAGTGAAAATACAAGTCCGAAAAGTCCAATTATTACACGACGGTGGTACTAACTTTTTCCTTTGTTCCTGAAAATTAGGTATTTTTTCTTCTTTACTCTTTTTCGAATAAATCTTTCTACCTCGACGTCTATAATGCACAAGCCTATCCTGCCATCATGCATACCCATCATCTCGCCCTACTCGTTTGTGTGTAATGTGAGCGAAACGCGTTACAGGTCGTCTCCGTTGCCGCCGGTTCGTCGTTTATACGCGTTTCAACTATATTATAATCATCTAGAAATATGGTTGTTCAAAGTTTTTAATTTTTTTAATGTACACTGCGGCCCGGACATCCGGGAAACTTTTGAATGAGAGGTTGTGCGCAGTGAACCCTTGTCTGTTTCGAACGATTCGCAGTGTACACAGGACAGGGGTTATAAGTCGAGTTTCTAGGAAATCTCAGAAAACTACATTTAGGGGAAACAATCGTCATCGTCGTCGACATCACGGCTCTTAAAAGAGTTGTGGTCGAAAATCAAAAACGAATCGTAGGAAATGCTTACGGACTCTCACTGTTATTGCGTTTCTGTTTCACTGCTCTTTAACAACGTTGCAACGATATTGTTTGTTTTCGCCCAAAAGCACACGCGTCACGTCTATGTGCAAACAATATATACTTTATTGTGTAGTAATGCTCTCTTTCTCTCTCACATACATACGTACATGTGTTGTGCGAAATTGGATAATTGGTATTTTATGTAACTACACGAACAGCACGCCGACCGTTATAAATGTGATATAATGATTAGTCGAATAGATATTTTGGCACTGAATAAATAATACATGAATATAGGTGCATATGTTAATTTCAAATGTATTGGAATACTGTGTATTGTAAATGATAATTGTACTTATCGATGTTTCACTTTACGTTCAATGAACAAGTTGACCAAAGTAATAAATACATATTAAGATCATTTTCAAAGTCCTCATAAACTCGTTTGATTATTATTCAAAAACATTTATTAGGTTATTGATAACAAAATATCATCGTACAATGTGGTTTGTTTTATTTGCCAATAAGTTCATGTGTTTGTTTCATTCGGGTATAATATTAATAAAATATATATTATCATATAAAAAAAATGTTAGGACATGAAATGTTTTGTGTAATTTATGACAGTTCTCTACTGATACAAAAATCCACAGGGAAAATAAATAACATTACATCGCAATAGAATAATAACAACTGTTTACGTTACCTACTTATTTTATAGTGTTCAATCAAATGACTAAACAATTTGTCCGTTCTCGTTTACACGTCTCAGTACCGTCATCTGATTACCCTAACTTCCGGAACGTCGAAACTGACCTCGCAACCGTTATGACTATTTCTTGAAAACATGTTGGAAGTAAGTAACAAATTTATTTTTATCTTCTTAAATAAACTAGTTTTCTCAATGCGGCATATGCTTTAAAAGCAAACTCACTTAAATTCTATTCAGGCAGATTATTTAGTAAGAAACAATTATATCGATAATGTGGTATTCAATTAAAGTAATATAGGAATTATTAATCAGGACGTTTTTTTAGAATTTGTCTTAACGAATAAAATCTTTTTCATTTTACTTTTTTCATATTTCACTTATAATTGTACCCATTGAAAATGCAGATTGTCAGCAGTTCTTAAAATTTACAATATAAATAGTGTAATGAATAAATTTAGAATAAATTATTTTTTTAATTTGCCCACGTAACATGTCGTCAAGTCAGTATAAAATATAGGTTGTGGAGAAAAAAATGTTCTTGGTGTAAAATTAATTCACCGTCCATATATAAGAACTCGTGTATACTTATTTATTGATATATATCAAAATTTACAAGTTCATATAGCCTCTGGTGATACGTATCCTTTCCTATCGTTTATGTGATGTGTACCACGATTCTGTCTGTGACAATTAAATGCGTGTGTTCAGTCTGAATATAGTTTACGTTTAATGTTGTTGAGTCGTTCTGAAATGTTTAGATGCTCTACGCTCAGCGGTCAAACGTTTAGGATTTGACTAGAAACCAAAAATTCTCAAAGCGTTCGTTGACTGCTCGTAGACACAACAGAGCGACATTGTATACGAATATTCCTTATAATTATATTTTAAATATACCATTTAATAGTAATGATCTATAACGCATAAGTCGATGACTAATGAAATAACGTCAATAGTCTAGCTTCATTGCTAATTATTATAAACGGTTAATGTTTAAATATTGAAAATATTTTTTGATGCGACTATTTTCTTAGTTTATCAGCATAAAACCGATCTACGAACCCGGAGATAAAAATGATTAAACAACGTAAAATTCAGGAACGAATACGGACATCGTATGCAGAGGCATACTCAGGAATTTTGAAAATGGGGGGGAAGTTTAACTTTTTTTTAATCCAATATTATAATAAATATGCATTATAAATTAATATGTAGAAATTATAAGCAAACAATGCATCATTTTTATAGTATAAAACATTTATTAAATTAAAATCATAAACCAAAGTCAAGCTTGTAAGGTTTTTTAGCAAGTTCATAGTCAGCAGGTAGTTTGACTACCTGTAGTCGAGCAAGACGTTGTCACCGCACCGAAGACGCGTTCCGTACCTGGACGACGATCGCGATTCGATTGTTGGTGCGTATCATCACTGTTCGAACTATGTCTCGCTGCGAGTCTGTCCACCGATCCTTTCCAACACCCTGACGGGGATCTCTTCTCGCGGTACGCGCGCGGTACGCGCGCGAAACTCTCGATCACGTATCGGCGGGTGATTCAGGTTGTCGAGGAGGAGGTGAGCCTAAACCAACCGTGTACGTTACGTACGTGAAGTTGCCCCCCCCCCACTTTGTCCTATCGGTTTCAAACAAAAAACAAATAATTGTAAATTAATTGTAAATAATAATTGTAATTTATAATTATGTGATTTTGATTTCCTAAGTTTTCTGGGGATTTACAAATTCCGAAATTGCATTTACAATTATTTACAATTAATTTACAATTTTCTGTTTTTTGTTTGAAACCAATAGGACAAGTGGGGGGGGGGCTGCGTGAAGTTGGCCTCCCCCCATTTTGATTTTGATTTTCTGAGTTTCCTGGGGATTTACAAATTCCGAAATTGCATTTACAATTATTTACAATTAATTTACAATTATTTGTTTTTTGTTTGAAACCGATAGGACAAAGTGGGGGGGCCAACTTCACGTACGTGTGTACGTTCACTGACCGCGCGTGACTGCGAGATATCCGAACTGCTGTTCGCCCGGTAGACGGTCACACGATTAACATTCGATTTACGTGTTTCGATAGCAGTGTAAGAAGATTGACGGAAAAAAATCATTTCAATGGATACGAAGACCCGGAGTCCCAAATCCCTATTGTCGAACCCATCCCCTTCCCTCTCCTTCACGACATCGTTGAATCAGTCGCCAACACGCGGGGTGTCTTCCCGCGAGAGCTTATCAAACGGTGTCGGTCGGCATAACGCATACCGGGTGTGTACAAAATGCACACTGTCGTTTTCACAACCAGTTTAATTTTCTACATGTCGCCTAAAAGTGAAAGGAGAACTATGTCGGTGTTTTGAAATGACAAAACTGCCGCGTGCATAATGTACCCGTCCGACCGTAAAATTAATTAATTAATTTTTCTGTATCAAAATAAAATAATCTAATCAGACTGTATTGTGCGCACCTGTAATGATATAATTATTATGCAGTGTGCAACAACTCACGCACGAGCTGTTTGAATGTTTGCTTTTTTCTTTCCAACTACTCAATGGATACGATAACTTGTGTTTCGAAAACAAATCTAACGCACCAATTTCCCGTGCTTTGGTCGTGGTTTTATTGTTTTTAAAACTAGCAAAAAATAAAAAATAGAATGATTTTAATTACGTGTACGATATTACGTACGAATGTACGTCACATCACGTTTCTTCGCTAATAATAATTTACCGCGCTCAATTTTACACTTGTCCTAATTATTTTAATTGACAGAGTGAACCTATAAAAACATGATAAATTTCTCAAACCTTTTGGCAACTGTACAGATGATAATAAATATTTTAAAAGTTCTCGCTAAGTTATAAAATAATTATTTATTCATTATTCCTGTAAAATTTAGTATGAATGCTAAGTAATGCTAAGTATTAAGCAACTTCAACTACATTATATACACCGATATGAATATATAAAAGTTGAATAAAAATTACGGTAGAAATACATTGGGTAAGAATTAAGATCGGAAAAATGTGTACTATCATTAATATATTTATCATGTTGTTAATTAAGAGAAACATACAGTTAAATTTTAATAAGACGCTAAAAAATGAATAAGATATAAATCGTCTGCTCAGCTTGCCAAGTAAAAATTATTTTCTATACGACACCCACTCGCCGAAAAATACACTAGTTAATTAATCTAGTCATTCCTGTTTATGTATAACGATAATGATATCGTCGTTGTTCAAAGTTTTAGTTTATATTTTTAAATCTAACGTGGTAAATTATCTAAATATGTTTTGACACTAATTATTATTATTTTTAACTGAACTATAATAAGTTATGTTCAAGTAAAATTAATTAAATACGTTGAAAAAATATTAAAAATTATATTTCTCATACAATTCGTAAATTCAAGAGTTCTTTAATCATGGTGCTGATTAATCGGGCATAGTTTTGAAATTATTTTAGTAAATTTTTTCTCACCAATATTAAAATATAAACAATAAAATAGTAAAAAAAATAAAGACTCGTAAATTAATATATAAATAAATAAACAAATAGTTTATATATAGAAATAAATAAATGCTTTGCCTGGAGTATTATTATATTTATAAAGTACAACCGGTTTTGAATTAAAAGTATAATAATATTCCAATTGAAGCACTTATTTATTTCTATATATAAATTCTTAATTAATTAATTAATATTTTAACATAATAAATTTAAAAAGTTTATGTAGTTTTCAAAACTATATAATTTTTTGTTTAAAATGTAACTACTGCATATTGTTCATATATTGCACGTTAAACGCTAGAGTAAGAATTTTTGTTAAAATTTAAAATGCATATTCATCAGTTTTTTATTAATAAATTAAGTATAGTAACCCTTTACTAATTAACTAATCTAACATTTTTTACCGGTTATTACATAAAAAAAATATTAGCGTTGCACTGTTTTGTAATGTTATGCAGTTTAATGTTTTCAAACAAGAATTATTGTCGTTTTTTGGATAATAGATTTTTGTAGACAGATAACGTCTTATTGACATCATGCGCATTGTACCAGGAGTATATTTGAAATATAAGGTACGGTTGGCCATTATATTTTCTAAAATAATTTTTCTTGAGAATTTTCACCGTACATGATTTTAGAAATATGCCATAGTATTTCTAACCCATTATAACCCATTATTTTTTTTAAACCACATTCTTTTTTTTTTTTTTTTGTAATTGTATTGCCAATTTAATTTTAATTACATAATTACAATTCTTATTTCTTCTAAAATTTTTAAGATGACAAGGAAAGAAAAAACATTCCACGAGTTTCTAATTTAGTAATTGAATCGGGCAATTCACCAAAATGTGCCTCTAAATAAATTACATTTCTGTTTAAACTAGAACCACATTTATTACCTTATAAATTTTTTTATTATGAAAGTCTATTCAATATTAAATTAATTGATGATTTGTTTTATAAAAATATATCTTAGTTAATATTATAGAGTTTGTCACAGTAAAATTTGTAGAAAAAATGTTCTCAAAAAGATAACCCAAAAATGTCAAAAAAAACATTAAAAATATTTTAAAATTTAAACTTATTTAAAAAAAAGCGTTATTTACCGTACGATTCTGTATGAATTTGTTTAAATTACAAATGCAGTTAATGCAGTTATTCATTATAATTTTGGGATGTAGTTAAAATCCAGCCAAATTAAGTCTAAATACATAAAATCACCCAATTATTCACCTAAAAAATGAAGTTGTATAGTATAACCGTTAAAGATATATATTAATCATAACATCATTTTTAATTTGCATTTTAAAAGTATATGGTATGATAAAACGATTATTATAGACGGTATAAATAAAGGAAATATGCGTGGTAAACGAATTATCGATAAAACTTATTTATGATGTAAGATATATACATTATATATATAACATTAATGGATACCGCACAGAAAAAAAAAAATAGGAAATGTGACAATACGGAAAAAACATTTATTATGTTCAATGTGTATGTTATTGTTAATTAGAACAGCAACAGTCCACACTACAAAGAAGCAAAACTTCAACTGTGTGGTATGTTTGTAATTTTGCAATATAATACACTCATAGGCCACAGCTATATTATTAATCGAAATAACGATAAATATTAAATTATATTATGCATATACGATCTGAAGTATTGTATAACATAGTATAATAATTGTATGTGTACGGTACTATTATGATAGCGATTACAGACGCATGTTTCAGCCGACAAGCAATCCGAGTAAAGAAGAAATTAATATAATGGCAAACTCCCACGATTTCGTGACAGTATACTTAACATTATATACATAATGACCACGCTGGATGCGCCTGGAAAATGTTTATAGCTGAGAACCTCTAGGTTCTATAGCTACAGATGTTATAAAAATATTAATATTAATAACAGCTTATTCGCACGCGTACGAAATCGCTCTCGCCCATCTGTTAAAACGGTAGGGTGTGCTGTTTTGCGAGAAAAATACTAAAACCGCAGCATTAATTCATTTAATAGTAATATTATCAAATTATAGAAAGAGCACATGAGTATAAACACAAATTCACTTATCGCAGCATACTGGAAAAAACCATTTTGTGTATAAACGTAACCGGTTGGAACAAGCGACATCGCTTATGGTCCCGACAGAAAGCGATATAGTCACTGATAGACGATACAATATCATTTAGTTATAAACAAAGGATAACATTTCTACCCTATCGCATTATCTCAGTAGCGTAATTTTATCAATAAAAATAAATGAATATTAATTGGAAAGTAAAACTTGTATAATTACATAAAATTTAGAAGTCTGATAATTTTTAATTTGATATTTAGCCGAACGAAGTGAATCAATTAACGTAATTATTAATCTCTTAGGTAAATACGTTTTAATTATCTCGCTCACGTATAAGCATTACAGTCGTATGTTCAGGTTCAGCAGTTTACTGTTTGAAAACAAGTACGAAATACTCGAAACTTTCTGATGTTTTTGTGCTATTAAACTGCGATTTAATAATTTTAATTAGTTGACTTCATTATATTATGTTTTTACCATTAAAAGTTAACGGTACAATATTTATTGATCTGTTTGTATAAAACTGTACTGCACGCTTGATCCAACGATTGCAAAGGTGTTATTATGCAAAGGTTATACCCAGGTAATGACAACAAGAGGCAGAGGTGGATTCAGAAATGCTTCATGGAGGAGGGGGAGTATAGCTATATATGTACAAATATAATAAATTTATGGTAAGTTATAGCTTTAGGAACAAAGTTTAATTTATAACAATTAAAGGAATAATAAAAACCTTATTTTTTACTATTTTAATAGTATAAAGTTAAGTTTTCGTTTTTTTTTAGAAAAGCTGTTAATTATATTTTTATGTTATTTTTACAGTTAATATTTATATCCTTATGGATATATATAAGAGCCAGCCCTGTTAATCTTTCTTCGTCCATTTTAGCTTTCTATCAAGTTATAAACAGCTTTCAAAAGACTATTGTATCAGAAATTGGCTATCTAACTAAAATTTTAAGAAATAATATGTGTATTGGATAGTAGTTTTAATCTAAATGATTTAATGTATCATGAGAAAAATTTATATTTTTAAATTTAGGATTTACTAATAAAGATATAATTTTTTTCAGGAAAAAGGCCGAGACGACATGTGACGCGTGACGAACACCGATTTCTTTTAGTAACGAAGATAACGTTTCAATAATTTTTATTACAATTCACTGTATAACATTATTGTCGATTGATACAAAATACAACACATTTATTGGTGAGTGAGCATGTATGTACAAGAAATTTTAACCAATTGTGTACGATTTAAATTGTCCATAAAAGATAATTTTGCCACGTATGAAAAAAAAAACCGAAGAGTTCAGGGAAGGGGGCTTGGATCCGCGCTTGATGAGAGGGCACCTTTGTCGGCTAGTCACTTGTACAGTTGGCTACCGGTTCGTTATAAGAATAAATCTGAATACTGAGAAAAATCCATTTTGACGAGTGCAAGTGCACCGTTATTAACAACTGTTGATTATTATTACGCTTTACAACATATTGAATGTACGGAATCCGTAAAACTGTGCAACAACGATTATATTTCGGTGAACAATGAATCAACCGTATTGGTTCCGACACGTTTACGACTGAAAACTGAAACCCCCGCGGACCGAATCACGTTGTACGGACGCATCGGCGTGCACGCTCACGAAATAGTGTTTTTGGTATTGTAATATGCGCCGAGTATATTATTGTTATTATTATTATTATTATTATTATTGATATTGTTGTTGTGCATTGCCAACGCGTACACGCCGTGAGACAGTGTAAATCCGCGGCAGTGCGGTAAGACCGCACGCGGTATAACACTGATGATGCGTGGCCCGCGACCGGTGCACAACTACCGCCGTCCGTTATTGCAGCGCAGTTATTAAAGTCTGCCCGCGCGCGTCCAAATCCGCAACCGGGCGGCGGCGTGCAGTTTGTCCGAGAGTTCTTCGCGCGCGTCCTTTTCCTTAATCAGAAAACTCCGCGGCGGCTGTCCGATCCGCGATGAGTGACGTTTAATACCGTGCGCAGTGCACGCGCGCGCACCCCGCGCCGACGGTCGTCACGGGGCCGGAAGAAGCGGAGAGGCGAAGGATTTCGCATCGTTATTTCTACTGCCTCGGACACTTTAGGGCCAGTTATTCAATTACTGTTGCCGGGCGTCGGCCCCGTGACAAGTCGACGCGCGCCCGCGTACATATACACGTATACACATAACTCGTTCCCCGTTGCACGCGCGCTCGTGTCCGGAGATCCATTGCCGTCTTTGACCGTACGTACGTGTAACACACAACGCAAGAACGTCATGCTACATATTAAATAGTTGGCCTTTGTTGTGCACAGGACTTGGACGGAGGGTGCAACGAAACAAGCCGAGTAAAACAAACGCATTCGGAAAAAAACGACAGCAATACATAATTATAATAAATACACACATATTCCGCACTCCTAGCCGTTTTCGGTTATCACGTAATATTGTTCAACAACGCTGGTTTCCGATAAACTTCATGTCTTTACGTGTTACACGTTTGGACTGCATAAAACACTATAGCGATTTGCGGCGCGGAGAATAATATAGTTTTCCAAACGATTCGTGTTAAATATGTGTTAGGCTCGTGATACATATGTCGATTTTTTTATTTACGTATATTTTAAACTATCCGGTTTTCTCACCAAATATGATAGCTCCCTTGTGTCTAAACCTTGTCGTGCATCCGACCGTATTTTGGCAAGTCTAGGTTCACTTCAAGCTTAAACATTCTCATCCATACGTGTCCGCGACAAACCTTCATGATGCGTAAAAAAGTATTAGTATTCAATTCCTTCGTCTAATCCAGCGGTTCTCAAACTGTGGTACGCGAAAGACTACATGGTGGTACGCGGAAGGCCGCATGGTGGTAGGACGGAAAATTAAAAACAATTAATATTAGATTCTTAGCGTAGCGATGATTTTACAACGTCATGTATTTTTTTTAATACTCGGATAATAAAGGTTAGATTTCACGGGAAATACGTCAATAAATAAGATATCGTATAAAATCATTGATATTTATCGCATATGTACGTATATAAATTCTGATTATTTTATATTATATTTAATTATTTTATATCAGTACTAAATATTTTCTCTTCGGCCGTTTAGTTTGTTGGTGTTAGTCAACGCAAGCAGTCGAGTTTGTCTCTTTAAATATTTACGTTCGTACATTATACATATGATCGTACATTATTTTATATCAGTACTAAAAAAGTAAAAACATGGATAAATGGCTAAATATAGCAACAGACAGTAAATCTACGCCTGAAAACTGTTCAGTAAGTTCTGCTTCAAAGTTGGAAAGCGCAAGTCAAGATGTGAATAATCCTATGAAAATAAGAAAATGTTTAAGGAAATATGATCCTGAGTACATTAATATTGGATTCACGGTCATAGACGTAAGCAATGAGCCTCGGCCTTAATCTGTTATCTGTTTTGAAATTCTTTCTAACCAAAGTATGAAATCGTCCTTATTAAAACGTCACCTTTCTACAAAACATTCGACGTTAGAAAACAAACCAAATGACTATTTCGTTCGAAAATTGTCAGAGATGAAAAGCACAAAGAAAATTATATCATCTTTTAGTAGTACTGAAAAAGCAGTGGAAGCATCTTTCTTAGTGAACTTAAGAATAGCGAAGTGTGGAAAACCTCATACCATCGGCGAAGAACTGATTTTACCGGCGGCAAAAGAAATGGTAACTTGTATGTTAGGTGTTCCGTCAGCTAAAAAACTTGATATGATATAATTGTCAAATGTTACAGTTCGCCGCAGGATTAAGAGTATGGCATTAAACGTTAAAGAAAATTTATTGATCAAGTGAAAAATAGTGATTTTTTTTCCATACAACTTGATGAAAGTACAGATGTATCAAACTATGCTCAACTTATGGTTTACGTGCGGTATGTATTTCAAACTGTAATTAAACCGGATTTTTTATTTTGTGAAGCACTATCAACACGAACTACCGCTGACGAAATATTTAAAAAGTTGAATCACTTTTTTGTTGAAAATGGATTAAACTTCAAAAAATGTGTCGGCTTCTGTTCTGACGGTGCTCGAGCTATGACAGGTATACACGGAGGTGTTGCGACTAAAATAAAATTGGTTACAGAAAATTGTACTTTCATACATTGCAGCATTCACAAGGAAGCTTTAATAGTAAAACGTATGCCAGAACCATTTAAACTAGTACTCCAGGAAGCCATAAAGGTAGTCAATTTTATTAAATCTCAGGCTCTACAGTCTCGTTTATTTACAAAACTGTGTTCCGAAATGGGAAGTGATCACATTCAATTGCTTTTACATACGGAAGTGAGATGGCTCTCTCGAGGAAGAATGCTTAGCAGGTTATTTCAACTACATCCTGAGGTTCAGTTATTCCTAGGAGAGACTAATTTTGAACTCAAAGATAAATTGACAGATAACCTGTGGATAACAACATTGGCATACTTATCAGACATTTTCAACCGTCTCAATGTATTAAATTTAAGTTTACAAGGTAAATCAATAAACAGATTTTCAATGAAAGACAAAATTAAGGCATTTATTAAGATAATTGAAATGATAAGTAATAATGTTTCGAATGAAAACCTACAGTCTTTTCCTAATTTGGAACAATTTGTGACAGAACATGAACTTCAAGTGGAAGCTGATCTTATAAAAAACATAAAACACCATTGTAAAATGTTAAAAACAACGTTTGAAGAATATTTTAAAGAAGATTATTCTGAATTTTTTTGGATAAGAAACCCATTCATTTTGGATTTGGATGATATTCCTAAGACACTTACAAACAATGAAAAAGAGTCTTTGATAGAATTGTCATGTGATGAAAGTTTGAAAATGGAATTTACTAAATTAGAATTGGGTGAGTTTTGGATAAAGATAAAAAACGAATATCCGTTGCTGTCTATAAAAGCATTGTTATTTTATTACCATTTACAACAACTTATCTTTGCGAAACTGGATTTTCCTCAATGATCGAAGTAAAAAACAAGTTTCGAAACAAACTTAATCTCGAACCAAATTTACGCTTAAAATTAAGTAACACTGAACCAGATATTTCATCGCTAATATCAAATCTACAAATTCATGGATCTCATTGAAAATTTTTTATTTAATTCATATCTTAATTTTTAAACACTAATAAATTTAAATATGTAAAGTTTTTATTGTTCTATTTTTAATCATCAGTGGTCCGCGACTGATTGATAATATACTTAAGTGGTACGCGAAAAAAAAAGTTTGAGAACCGCTGGTCTAATCGAACATTTTGTCCCCCAGGATGTTCTTCATTCGACGGTGTATTCACTCTTGACGTACCTATTTTGTTGACTACATTAACCAACTATAAGCACTGTAATTTCAGCATCTATAAAAGATCTTCACATATTCACATGTCACATCAAATCTCATTTAAATAAAAATTAAATATCCACAAATGCAATAAACTAAAAAATTTAAAATCAAACCTAAAATTATACATCGACTTTTACATCCTTATACAATTGTAATGAATGTCTCCATCTCACGTTATACAAAAATCTAATATCAGCCCAACCATAGAAAAAATTCAAAGTAAGTTGAGTTTAGCTGTTATAACAGCTAATATGGGATAACCAAATCTACTTGGTCATGCATATTGAACTCAAACGTAGACAAGTCAACATTCGCGGTCATCTTAACATTATTTTAAAGTTAAATATTAGTCCAGCAAATATAATTCTTGTATACAAGACAATAATCAGCTTGGTTCGGTATTAATATTTATGGCCAGTCTTGTAAAAGATACTTTATAAAAGTATTCAAATACAAATACTGATACTTGTTTTCAAAAGTATTTAAAATACGTATTTGAATACTTAATAAGAAAAGTATTCGAGTAAAAATATAGATATTTCAAAAAAGTATTCATAGATACTTTCAAATACTTAAGAAAATTTCATAACCTTGTTTACGTATTTTATTTATGTATAAAAGTTTTAAAAATATATTCATGACATAAATGGATATAATTAATAAAATAGTTCAGAGTTATCATAAGCCATAATCAGAAATAAATGTAATTAGAAAATTAAAATAAAAAGATTTTCCAATTTTATTATGAAACTGTTAATTTATGTAGGTACTCGTAGTAATGTAGAATATTACAACCATAATAGTGCATAATATTCTAAACTAGAAATAAGATTCTCAGGTTTTGATGTTTGTTATGGAATTGTCTGGAATAGGTCTGTACGGAAAATGTTTATTATATGTCACAGAAAAATGGTTGATAAATCTTATTAATATATTATATAAATATAAATGTTAAATTAATATATTATTTCCATGTGATAAAACTGAAATAAAATCTGTAAAAATAGTATTTGATTTTAAATACAAATACTCTGGGAAAGTATTTAGTATTTAGTACTGCGTCCAAGTATTTTTTTCAAAAACTATTTAAAATACGCATTTAAGTACATGAAAAGTATTTGAATATTTGTATTTAAATACTTTCACTCGAGTACTTTACAAGACTGATTGTGCCTATATCAATTGTGATACTTTGCCAACTCTTCAGACATGCATCCTTTGACACGGCTTATGTAGACCATCACTCATATTATAAATAATGTACATAATGTATAACAAAAATTACTTTTCGCAAAGAAACACCGCAATGGTTCAATATATGTTTAAGTTAATATGATAACCATAGAATTTTCAAAATGCATTACTAACTATATCAAAAATATCACACGAAATAAAATTACTTTTCTAAAGTATACCATCTGTGTTCAATTTACGACTTAAAAAGTTGCTACGCGAAACGTTGGGTGCTGGTATTAACATCCAAAAAGTGTTTACAGAAAAAAATAGAACGAATCAATATGAAACCAATGGATTCGCTTAGAATACAAATTACATATTTTCTAATATTTTGATATATTCTATTATATTCCAACATATTATGTCTTCGATATGCCGAATTGGACTTCGACCAACATTATTTGAAAAAATTGGACGGATGAGGTTTACTGGATAATGTAAATAAACGAATGAAGTCTCCATTTAATCTTTATACTATTTTTATTATGAAAACCGTATCTATTTATGATTTTTCACTAATGTTGGTCATTCAGATTATCGTATTATAATAAATATAAACTAATTATTTATTTCATAAAATTACATAAATTTTTGTATAAATGTTACATGTTTAGTTTATTTAAAAATTAAATACTTTTCATCGGTTTATAATGAATCAAATAATTCACAAACAAATCTGTAACTGCTAAAATTGTTCATTTTGTAAAATAATTATAATCAGATTTTCAATCTTATCTTTTTTTAAATTTTAAATTTTTTTATTATCTAGTAATTTATTATTATATTCTAATATATTTTTTTTTTTTGTTCATCATATCACTCAGTCATATGCATTATGATTATAATACAGAATTTTATTTTGTAATTGTATCTCGGTCCATAATATATAATAAATAAAATAATAACTGCTCCAGTTCTTCATGTTCATATTGTATGTTCTTAAACGTGATAAACATCTCGATAAAAATAGATTTACTCATTTTTATGAACCCGTTACACTGTACATGAATAATACATAATTATTGTTGTTTAAATTTTAAATATATGTTAATTATGCAAGAAATCCTTAACAGTAACTACATTGCATTATACTTGTGTTTTGTGTAGCGCTTATATCCGTGACGGCGTGTGTACCAAACAACCATAAATGTAAAAACAAAATCTAATGATTACGTAGGTACACCGGAAGACTCGTTAAACTAATTTATAGATATTAATTTACAACCGAAAATAATTTAAGACACTAATCTATGGTTTTTCTAACGCGTTTTTATGCGTACACGATGTATCAAAGGAAATAATGTATTACACGCACGGTTATAGTAACTATGTGCATATATTATTTTCTGTGAAAAATGATACACAAATAAAACCTCTATCAACGCCTGGGTTAGTTGAAAACAGTAATTAATATCTTACAACTTTACTGAAATCCGTTGATCGAAGTAGAGCATTGTTTAATATAATTCGCCATAAACGTATCAAAGATATATTTATAGAAATGTAAAATAATAATATACTATACAGAACTCTTTCCCTCATTAAAAATTTAGTTGGTATTTTTGAAAACAATTTAAATTGCTCTAAATGTTCTCTAAAACTTTAACTTTAAATACGTGACACTAATAAAATAAAAATTAATGTTCATCTATCATATACGACAAATCAGTTTAAAAATAATTTAATCGTTCTAATATCATCTACAACCTGTATCTGTGTGAAGTTCAATTCAGCAGTCCCATAAAATTGTCTCGTACTTAAACGAATGAGAAAATAAACAGCTAAAACCTGTATTGGTAAAAGCAAGCACAGTTTGAAAGCACCCAGATTACAATTCGTCGCATTACAACGGTGAGAAGGGGGAATGTTGAACTGGAAAAGTCACATTGTGTACAAGCGTATTTATTGGTTTTCTAATATACTCACCGTCGAAATATATTACCTTTTCCTGTTACAGTTTACAAAATACAAACTTACGTTCGATAATTGAATTAGCTAATGCATACTCAATAAGCTTGATTATTCGAACGGTGACAACATACGTAACACGGTCCGTTGTACAAACAGCGATATTTTATTACAACCGAATTCGCTGATGTAATTCATGCAAAGGTGAACATAAAAATAAAAAAAAAAAGGTCAGTGAAGCCTCTTTGACGATGGCCAAGTAATGTAAATATTATTTCGAATAATATTGTCCGTCTACATCGTCTCTGTGTATACTATCCTTTACTACGATATTCAAGTAATATTTTCCGGCAGGAACGGCTTTATTTTTACTGTTGACCGAACAACGGTATAAAAGCAGCATATGCGTTATGTGTTATATGTATAAATAAATATATGCATATATAAGTACGTCCATGACAGGGTCTAAACCTGTATGTACTTCTACGCACTTCGTAGTGTACAATGTACAATGCACACTGTACATATAAGAAGTAAAGTGTATTACTATGACAATTGATAGTGTGCGATAAAATCTTATTCGTGTTGGAATCAGGGAAACGTACAGTGAAAATATTTCGTAAAATTAATTAGAATTATAAGAATTGGTTTAAAGTACGAAATACGGAAAAAAATAACATAATTCCTATACGGTACATTTAAATCAACTGTCAGAAGGTTCGTCTTAAACTGCAGATCACATCGCGTGCTACAAACGTTCGACAATCATTTAGTGTGTAGCGCGTGAAAATTGCAAATTTTAGTCCTTACAGACCGATATTCAACGGCTGGTGCGTCAATTACGCGCGTACGCTAAGTGAAAATAAAAGGATTTCGATAGATACATACGTGGTAAAAATCGGTCGGGTGTGTTGGTTCAATCGCGGAGATAATGGAATATGGTTTGCGCGTAGTTCGAAAATACCGTCGGTTCGGTAAAAAGAATAATATTACGTATATAACGACGCGACGATAGTAATAATAGTAATAATAAAAACAGTAATAGTAATAATAATAATAACAGTAATAATGATGATAAAACCCTTCGCGGACGGCGTGCGCCGCGCGCAAAGGCAGCGCGCCGGTCGTCGACACCGGCCGACGCTGTTGGCGACGCGAGCCGAAGCGGTTTGCGCGGGAACACGGCGACCGGTATGGCCACGCACACCGCCGACGTCAGTCAGTCTGGCACCACGGGGCTTTGCGTTTTAACCATTTTCGCCGTCGCTCGCACTCTTCAGCGCAACTCGGTTCTCGCGCGCGCTCGTCGTCAGTTTCTCGCACGTCGACCACTTACGACCGTGTACGTCTGGTCTTCGTGTTCTTTTCATTTTATCGTATACCTTCGTGTTTACCATCGAACTAAGGTCCGCGAGTGTGAGTGCGCGTTTACACGCTCGTTAATTCCGTAATCATCATATTTTCCGATCGGGTCTGGAAAAACATAAAAAAATTAAAAAAATCGTCGTTTCACCAGATCTCTTCATCAACACCACACGGTCACCAGGTCTTTTACTCTGTTCCAGGTAAGATCTCAGTTTAACAATTTTAAAAGCACACACTATTTAGTCGCTAACACAACTCTATATCGTATTATAGTTATGACAACAGAATCGTAGTAAGATTACTAAAAAAGTAATCACGATCTCCTGCAGGGGGAAAAAAACAAAAACTCATTACCGTGGCACAGGGGCATACACGTCACGCTGTTTAATTATTATTTATACGTGCGCTCGCCGTGTGTGTTGTACGTGCCTCATTTGCGGTATTCGTGTAAAAAAATTTGAATTAATATTAAAAAACCGCTTAGTTTTTTTGCCGGAAAATTGGTATCATTATTGTGCGATCACTTAATGTCGCAAGTACCCCGATAACGGCGGTCAGCGTTTGATTTTAACGGACGTTTGGAAGAAAAATCTTAAAACTGAAAACTTGCGGAATGTATTTCGTTTATTCGGCTGCGTCTATTTAGTTCCTATATTGTGATCTTGTTCATAATTGGAACCGTTTCTGAGTGCCTATACGATGTACTCGTTAAAATATATTAAAATATTTCATTATTATACCGTATAAATCACATCCCGGTAATATACTAAAATATAATAATATATGCATCAGCACTTGGATGCCCGTAATTCTGGATTTCATAACCGGTAATCCAACGTCAAATCGATATGCGTGGACACACATTATTCAGTATATTAATTTTAATCTGTTGAGTATGAACGGGTTTTTAGAGTTAAACGCCAGCGTCCATTCTATTGCGGCGAACAATACCGGCATTTTAAAAATAAGTCTTAAAAACGTTCTTGCGTTGTTTAAAATTTCGCTTCAAAATTAAAAATACGTGATAATAGTTTTTTAACGACTCGTTAATTTAAACGATTGACTCGAAAACAGGTTTTTTCCCATTATGTTTTATGAATTTACGATATATTATTCACTGCATAGATTTGTTCGAAATAATATTTTAACAGGTATAATAAATATTAATAGTACAGTATAATAGGTTAGGTAATATCAATGTAATATTTTCAATCCTCACGAATACCATAAATATCTGAATATTTTATACGAACTTTTGGACGATCATATATTATTATAGCTGCAGTGTGTTATGTATTGGTAACAATATAATATATTGTAAATGTTCAACATTTTTCGAAAAATTATAGTACTTGTACACATGTATACAAAGTGTTAGTCAATCGTAGTTTTTCAAAATGTATACGTATATTCAGAACATAGCCGTTCACATTTTGCCACGTGGTCGACTAACCCTGCAGCGAGTAACTAATTACCCGATACTCTGCAAATCTATTTCGCGGTTTATGGATGATTGCATACTGTTAATTCGCGAAAGATAATTGTTGAAATAATTATTTATTATTATTATTACTAATATCGTTTGTTGGTTGGAATTTTTGGCAATCACGTGCGCGTATACTCGTTGTATCGAATCGAGTTCGACGGAAACAACAACAGCGCGTGGCGTCAAATGTGTATAAACGTCGTGTGGGCGGACCGCGCCGACATCTGTCGCGATACGACCGTATTCGAAAACGAGCAAAAAAACCCAAAGTGAAAGAAAAATGACCAACGATTGAAAAGCAGTGTTGTATCGAAGGAAGATTTTTTCCGACAAGTTCCAGATGTGTAATATTGTTATGCAGACGTAGAATAGTTATGTAAGAAATTATAAAAGATATAAATACAAACAGAAGCGTAAAGTGTTGTGCAGTCCGAGCGACGATGAGATTATGCACGTGGTTCGCGCCCGCGCATGCTCTAAAGGAATCAACATTGTTTCCGATTTAATAGTTTTCAATTATTTATTTTATTTTTCTGAATGCGCGTTCGTTATCCCTCGTGCAGCTCACGTATAAATATCACACGCGAACAAAAGGTCCCTAATTACACGGGCGAGGGGTAGAGAGACAGAGAGAAAGAGCTGATGATTCGCATTCGAGTGCCGTGCCGTTTGCACGTATATATTGACGAGCCGCGTCCCTGCAGTTCGCCAGTGTGTATAAAACGGTGACTACTACACCTATGTAATATTATAACACGAGTAATATTAGGCGCACGCGAGTATTTATGCGCGGATGTACGTATATGTATAATTATATTTTGCGCTAGTGAAATCAAAGAGCCCATTGTGCGAATGCGCTCGAGGATTGCACCGTCCCAGCAGCAGCAGCAGCCGCCGCCGCCGCAGTCGGTGCGGTAGTTACGTGTACACACGCGAGTGCGGCGGCCGGAGGGAGCGAGAAATTTTAATAACCGCCGCCGCCGCCCCGAACCCAGCAGTGGGTCTGCGCGACAACGGGTGGGGGTGGTGCGAAAACGCAATTACACGGATTGTGTGTGTGTGCGTGCGCGCGCGAGCGGAGCCGTTGCGAGTGCGTGCGCGGCGCGCGCGTATAATTACGAAATACCGGGAATTAATTAAACACATTGTTGGTGCCCGCCGGTTAGACAATCGGTATAAATTACCCCCGCGCGCAAAACAATTAACCGGCGAAACGCGCGCGTACTCGATGTGGCGGCGGCCGATACCGCCGTTGGCCGAGTTCAATTTCGCCGCCGCCGCCTAGTGCGTGTACGCGCCGCCGGCTGTTTATTTGTTTTCGTTGAACGCGCGCCCGTGCGTTTGGATATTATAATAATAATATTAATATCATGTACACAAGCCGAACGCGTACACCGGGCCCGAACCGAAATTAACGTTCGCGTCGAATTCGCTGTATGCGGATCTGTTCTTTTTCTTCCCCCGAACGGGCAGATGAGCGGACGGATTAAAACCACGCGTCGCGTTTTCTGCAATCGTTTTTTCGACGTACGACGAATGCGGTGTGCACGGAGTGTAGTACCACTACTGACGACGAAAGCGATTAGTCTTACCGGCGCGAGAGCCCCATTATTGACTCGCGCAAAATATATCTAATACCGTAATAACGTGATGATTCAGAATGCGACGAATATGCGCTGGCCGTACAGGTGCTGTATCGTGAGCGCGCAGAACTGCTGCAGAAACGATTAGATAAGTTCGCAATTTTTCCTTCTAGAAGAGGTACTCCATACGGATACTATGTGATATCCACTGTCTCTTGTACATTGTGATTACACCATGGGTCTGTCATAATAATAATAAATTCACAGGCTCTTGGTACAGGTTAATTTCTGGTTATATTTTTATACATCGATACGTACGATGGTATCTTCTCTAATTCGTTAATACAATTGCTTACAAACTGTTCATAATTGTTTCATTGTAAATAATATGATCTATTATGTTGAGTGTACTTGTGAGAGGGAGGGTAAAAAACGTGTTTTACATTCAATATCGTTCGCATATCCCTGAATGAATAATTAATAATCGAAGAATATTAATTCCATTAACATTATTTAACGTGGTCGAAGAATAATAATATTCCATTATAATAATTGATTAGATGTTATGAGAAAGACGTATTATAACACAGTTTAATTTGTTTTTTTATTAGCTTAAAAAAAAATTGAAAAAATATTTAATAAATTAATGATTATTCGATTAATTTGTACAAATCTATTTCATTTGTTTGCATAACGTATAAAATTAATTAAAATCGTAATAAAACAAACAATTGTTATGCCGCTACATGGATAATACACGAAAATACAAAACGATTACAATGTCTATTGTTCAACCGTCGTACTTAAAATTTTAATAAACCACGTATATGACGGTCTGGGGTGGAACTAGGGGGAGGAAGCTGGACGTAAAATTGTAGTGGGTGTAATATTGTAGTGTATAATCTATTATTGACTAATAGCTTGATATTTGTAACTTTGTTACTTTGAATGTTTTTTAAACTTAATCAGTATGATTCTGTACCATTTGTTAGAAAAAAATTGTTAGGAAGGGTAATATTTGATTCTAAGTCTCCGATAGGGTATACTTTTAACGTTTTCCCCTGGCGTAAACATTCTTATTTCCGCCTCTGATGACTGTGTTTATATACGTATAATACCTTAAAACGACAAAAAAGAGTATGTCGCCATTTTCTTATCATTTTTATTTACACTATAGGCAAAGAAACCTATGCGTACATTAAAAAATATAATACCTACCACGATATATGTACACGAGGGCGCTCGATTGGATAATGAATTTGGTTTAGAAAACTGCTTAAATACGCGTGCAATATAATTGATAACTGTATAACAATAAAATTTCCAATTGATTTCTGTAGTAATACATTTATTAGCCATAAAACGAGTTATATACAAATTTAAATACTGCTAATCATTTCTGACTGTCTTTTTTTTGATTATACAATGGAGCCTTTACAGTTCTATTTATAATACCTGAAAAATGTCTGGACAACCGATTTTTGTTAGTGGTTCTTTTTTTTATGTACATAGCAGATAAAGGGGAAGTGTAATGTTGTCTCAAGTCTGCACCGACTGTTGTATATCGTACACAAAGCATTCGTCGTACCCTTCTTTCTATTTTGGACCGTCTGTAGTTATTTTTAATCCAGTAAACAAACCCTTACCCGACCTTACCGCTCCTATACTGTTTTGGGAACCTCATTAGCCAAAGGTATTTTCTCCCTTTTCTTCTGATTCCCAACCCGGAAAGCGAAGTTACTTAGTTTATTTAGCTAGAAGAACCCAATTAAATATAACAACTACAGAAGTTACCCGGGCGACGTTGACGGCCGAACGAGGCGGAGAGTCTCGTGATGCCGAGAAAAGGCGGGTCTGATTTAATTAGAATGTAAATTACCTCTCTCCCTGTGTCGACGAACTTATATGTGTATACAGAGCGATTCGCTTAAGATCTTTGCCTTATTTCGTTACTTGTTCTTAATGATAGTAAATAAAACCCTTTAAATAGAACAGTATGCTTGTATACTATGTAATATTATATACATATTTTTATGTATCCATAGTTTACAATTACTTTAAATTCAAATAATATGGGTTTAAAGTTATAAAATTTATATTACAGTTTAAATTTTAAAAAACAGTGTTATATGTATTGACAATATCAGGTATTATAATAAGAAATATTATGCTAATATTAGTATTAACAAATACTATTTAAAATGGTTAAAATCCTTTTTTTCAGTCGTTGTCGTGCTTATATTTTTTAATTTCCAACAAATATATATGCCATTATGAAAATTATAGAAGTACAATTTAATCTTTTAAACTAGAATTATTTAACTTAAATGCCCTTAATTTTTATTAGATTCGATGCTTACAACAGTCAATTAGTTTATAATATAATTGCAAACGTTTTTTATTTTTATAAATAAAAAATAGAAATATTGAGTAAAACAAATGAATCATACTGTATGTATTTATATTGATTGATGTTCGTTGTGTGGACAGAGAACGAGAGAAGTCTATAGAGGCCAAAACGACTTTTTATCTTTACAACTTTTAATTATGTCGGGTATTGCTGGTGAAACTTTTAAATCGATCATCAGAACTGGCCGATTAGTTTTAATTAAACGGCAAACGACCTGACCCTCCTTTCGTTTTGAATTGGTAAGCGGGAGGATGGTTATTGTTCCGAGAAAAGGGTTACTTTGGCGTTCCGTTGTTTTCTGGTTGAATACAGTACAGGGCGAAGCGGGGACAAGAGAGAAAACGAACTCTGCAGGATTAATTTACGAATTACAATTATCTACCCTCTATTCTACTTGACAATTCAGTCTCTTAAATGAATGCACTCTAAAGAGTGAATATATAGTTTAGTGTACTTTAATTTGTATGAAACGAATAAAAAAGTTTTTTGTGTAAATAAAAAAAAATTTAAATTAAATTCCGTGTCGCATGAGTTAAAATTTCTCTATTCAGGTAAACATAGTAATTTTCCAATTATGAATTTTCCATTTAATTTTTATAACTACTTGAATTTTACCCGCGCAAAAATTTCAACAATTGAAGGGTTATTTTATGAGGCGCATACGGTAAAAGGGAAACAACACTGAATAATATGATTTAAAAAGGTTATTTACATTTAATTAAAAACTTTATTGAGATTTCGGGTCTTTTATTTGGAAATTGAATAGGGAAGCGTAATAACCTGCAATGAAAAAAAAACATATTGGTTTTAAAGATTAATGCGTTATAGTCTGTTAAAATCCTACCATTCGCTGAACAATAGCTACTATAACCATCGATTGATCGACGATAATGTTATTTCTTTGGGTCCTGACGTGGTCGGATTGTCGTGACACATGTGCACCATGTGGTGTTATTTTAGCTATAAAAATTCTTCAATACTTCTGCGCATACATTTGACATGTGGTCTCTTTAGAGTTGCTATAAATTTCCATCTCTATCAAAACATCCGCAGTGTAAAATCCCAAACGAGTAAACATTTCTGAGAAGGGAAAAATATCCAATTTAAATGTCTGTGCAAATGTTATTTTTTATTTCGGGATTACACTTTTATATTGTTTATTTTAATAATCGCATACACCGGGTTAACGAGGCATAATAATAATAGTACTCGGCCGTATAAATAAAAAGAACTGGCGGAATTATCGTTGCAACAGTGGCAATTGCGAGAAGGCGGACTAATTAAACACAGGAAATTAAAAAAAAAAAAGAAAGAAAGAAAGAAAGAAAAATAATTGCGATACGTAATTAGCATGCCCGTGTAAAGTATAGTACTTGGCGTGCAAAAAAATATATATTGCATTTAGGGATAGGAGAGAAAAAAAACAATTATCGTAAATTAATTTTGACCTCGGACGGAAATGGTGAAATTTTACTAATGGATTTTTTTTTTACCGTACTTTTCACTTCGCCCTTTTATATCACTTTTTTTCCTTTTGAATGGCTATCAATTGCTAAGTGGTATAAATCGAATGATTTTTACACTCTACGTATACATATCTATATGCACACCGGTAGTAGGAACCTGTACTAAATAAAATCAAACGGACTAGAATCCGTGCATTCGATGAAATCAAACTGTCGAATTCCCACCGATCTTCCGACCGCTATACAAGCAGTAGCTATTTTAACTTCTGGTTGACGATGACAAATAATATAATGAATGTAATATATGTTACAATAAATGAAGAAAAGTTAAACGTGTTCTTTCAAATGTATATTTATATATTCGCGATATCGAGATGGTAGTTTGAAAGAGCTGCAAATGGTGGAACATGTCGATACTGAAAAAAAAATAAAAACCAATATCGTATTTGACATTGTATCGTTTACAAGAAAGAAAACAACTAAATGTAATCAAAAATTAGGAGTAATAGAGAAAAATGTATATATATATATATATATATATATACCATACCTAACGATTTACGGAGGTCCTGTTAAGAAAAAAATAACGAGATGCGCAGAATGTATGTTGAAACCAATTGTCGGCTGTATGTATTTAAAACTGTCGAGTCTTTTTATTTACTAATATTAATTCCAAATTTAATTTAAAAAAATATCCAATCAACTAATTTAATTTTGTTATATAAATATTAATAACCGAATAAAATATTTAAAAACTTCGAATTTTGAGGAATTCGGGTAGTTGAAATATAATTTATGTCATCCATTTCGTGCGTTTTAAATTTTGAATTTGTTCACTGTAGATATAACTACTTTTGACGTATATTAAATTTGATTTTTTGCGTTTTATTTTAGTTAAATCAATATATATATATATTGATATAAAATACAACACAAGTTCACTTAAGTTTGATAAAATTATATAATTTTCTTTACATAAAAAAAACTTTTTATCTTATATAAAATTAATTATATTTTTATCATGAAACTTTCTAATGATCTTAAACAATATTTCTGAACTATACACAAATATATACTAGAGGCTTCCATTTGATTCCAACAATTAAATTTCTGGAGTCTGATAAATAATAATAGTAATGGGTTGATTGTACGGTTGTACAGACTCGCGCATGTGTACATTTGTACAATGTGTGTGTGTCAAAATTACAAAATTACTTGTGCGATCCTCTGTCGTCACAGTCATCGTTGCAGCAAAACAGCATGTAATTGAATTTCGGTTGCAGCCTGACGGAATTAATCGTACATTCGACGGGTAATTGAGTTTTAATAAGTAAACAGCTCTCGTTCGGTGGTGTCTTTACGAGCGGTTATGTGGCAAAACGGAAAATTGCCATTTTATGTTAATGATGTAGGAGATAAAACCTCGTCCGTCTGTGTATACGTGAGCGATGTTAGTGTTCCGTCTGTTTGTGGTATATGGATCATGATTGGGTAGTATACGTACTTCCGAAGTGTGGAAGGAGTAGCAGAATAATATTGTCTATAGATGGGTGTAGAATGAAAGATAAGTACCGATGCATGACGGAAAAAAAATATTGTGAACGCGTCAATTAACACTATCTTGAAACTGAATAAGTGTTTGATAGAGGGAGCGGGTAGCAGAGAGAAGAAAAGTAAACCCAAACACTTAGTCGCTAATGTTTTCGTAAGTCCGTAACTATTGTTCGTAGTTATCAAATTCCCATGACGTTTTAGCTCGGATAACATGGTTAAGTACTAAACAGTCTAAAAGTTTTTGTAAATTTTCTAGAAATAATTATCGGAATTTCGGTTATACTCTAAATCTTGAGTGGGAGCAACAATGTTTTACATTATTTATAAAAATTTATATAATTGAAACTTGAATAATTTGTTACACGTTTATTCAAATTATAATACACATAATTTTATAGGTATATTTCGTTGTGATGTACTCGTATATTATAGATAATCTATATAGCTGAAATTGTAGTGTAAACTGAATTTTATCATTGTTTTATGTTGAATTTAACATGTAATTATCAGCTATGCTCCATAAAACATTAGGGGATTTCATAAGAGTTATTGCTCTGCTATATATGCATGTTCAACAACTTTTTAAATAATTTACTTTCAATAGAAAATGTTTTTGTTTTATGAGTCTAAAGAATCCTTAAGTAAAATACATTTTGAGAATAATTGATGAACGACTGTATTGGGATGGTCGCATAATAAATGTAATGCATGTGGAAAAATCTGTTATTTGTTTTAGTGTGACAGAAAAATAGGATTAAAGAATACTGAATGAAATAAGAGGTCTCTGAACGGAAACTCAAGCTAATTTGGTGAACACATCGCATCGGTAGCTGCACGAGGGAGAAACGGAGGCTATTCGAGGGTAATTGCTTTTGGTCCTGCCACACTTGTGCTCGTTTTTCCTCCTGCGTCTTTTGCTTGTCGTCCAAATCAACAATCCGATCGTCAATTTTCTCATTTATTTCCTCCTTGATACCCGTTATGGTCAGTAATTTCACAGCCATGTATCCTTTATTTATCGACAAATCCTTAAAAATGTCTGTAACTCGACGAACGAAATCCATCGTGTACATAAACATATATCATACCCTAGCCCGATGCATACATTGTGCACACCCGCTGAATTCAAGTATCTAGGCAGTTCAGAATTCATCACAATAGAACTAAAAGAGTTTTTGTCGAAATGATTTAATTCCATCGTTAATAAAATTTATTTGCTGTCAGTGTGTATAAAAATTGAATGACACTCGATGATATAAAATTTATTAAGATGAAAATCATTTGGTTTGATAGACTATTACACATATAACAGGTATGTTTATATTGTATATATTGTAGCTGTTTAGGTTTATACTCGTATTGGACTGATGGTGATTAAAATATATTTTATTTCATTGACGACTATGTATGGAACTGGTGTAATTATTGTTTCTAATTGCAATGTCAAAATTACAAAATTATAAACTTAATTTATATTAATTCTTATGGATAAATTATTGTTAGTCTTTGACAAGATCGTTTAGAGTAGTATACATCTGAAATACAAAGAACTACAAATTGAGTAAAAAACTTCTTCTAGTTTTTTTTCTGCTACCGTAATTTAAATAATGATTACCTGTTTACGATGTATCCATTATAGTATCCTTACATAGAAACGCCCATATATGAACAAACGTATAATATGATAACTTACCACTGCAAAGAATCGGATTTGATAATATGTAATTTTAACGGTATGTCGTACGAGTTGCAGATCTCATTTACCAGATCGTTTTAGCTGATCTGTCTGTGGTTTAGGCGATTCTGAGTAGAACAAGACACGGGTCAGACTATGAAGGATGTAGAAAAGATCATTAATTTCATTTGCTTTTAATTATTTTCCCTTCTTTTGTGTATGATCCATGCGAGAAGACCATGCGGGTGTTATTACTACATGGCTGCTAGAGTGATAATTAAAAATATTTATAATTAAATTCGATTGGAATCCTTTTTTCCACCTCTCTGCTTGTTTCTGCTATCTCTCTTTCGCTCTTTTTGTCCCTCGCTACGCGCGTGATTCGTCTTTCTCTTCCGCACCGTTAAGCGTATTAATGGAGTTTGGCGGTATTGTCCGCGATCTTTCCCTCCAATGTTTATCTCTCTCTTTCTCTATTTTTCTCACTCGTACACACACACACACACACCCACCCTCATTATTTCTCTTTCTCTCTCAACAATGTCAATCGGTATTCAGTTTGGCCGAATTTAATCTAAATTGTCTATCGACCAACAGGCCAGGAGAACCCGACGAAAACGAGCAGATTTCTTAGACTTTTTGACTGTGTTTGTGAAAAAAAAAACATTTTAGTGTTAGTTTAGTTAAATAATTTGTATTTATGATGAAATGAATTCTGGCTTTTAAAAATGACAATATGAAAACATCCGAATAGATTGAGTGTAAAAATATTATTGTGGATTACTATTTGAGATTGTATGTGGTAAAACTTAACACGTGTAATATTTAGTGGTTTAAGATACTTATCTATTTTAAGTCCAATTGATTTTAATTATTTATTGTTATTTAATTCAATTATTTAATTGTTTAAACTTAAACTATACACGTATATTAATGATAATTATTGGTGATTTCTCCCCAAAAAACTGACATGCTTATTATATTTATAGTTTAAATGCGTTTTAATTTAATAGAGATCATATAACTTCTATGCTTTGATATAACAACATCTTTAAAGTAGAAAGAGGGTTCTTAATGTAGGTAACAACACAGGGTACTGAAAAGATTTAGGAATCACTTTTTATGGTTAAGTCATTGTGTCCATTATGAATAAAAACTACGAATAATAAATGCACAATTTTGGTAAATACAGCTGTTGTTAGAAACACCTGAAAAAATTGTAGCCACTACTGCGTATAAACTAAACAATTTTTGAAAATTATTCATAATCTTTTTAACATGTTTAATAGGTTAGCGTAGAAGAAGGTGCAAAAATCTTATTCAGAGAAATTATATATTTTTGTTAGCTTCTTATATTTGTATAATGTTAATGCAAATACGTATATAATAATATAACTACTTGTATTTGAAGACGTTTTCTTTAGTATTGTTCATGGTTCTTATATATATATATAAAATTGACAAAGAGTTGTATAGAATACTAGCTAAAGTGAAAAATGATGGAAAAATATATATTTAAATTATGGAACTTAACAGAGTTAGCCTGTAACAAAAACGTAATTTAAATAACTATTTAGTCTTTGAGCGATAAATATAACAAGTGATCAAATATACAAAGTATATTTTAAATGTATTGCCTATATTATATTGTATGTATAATAATTATAATATTTTACTGTTGGCATTATCTAAAAAATTATATTTAATAAATGTAAATAATAGGTATTAATTATATTGTTATGATTATAGAAATATAATGTTTATTTCAATTATTTTTTATAATGTACTACGAACTAAAAATATATGTGGTCTCAAAATTGTGTTACCAATTTGCCATTATCGTATTCAAGAAATTATCACAAGATGTATAATAAATAAATATATTTTTTTCTTATTCTTATTTTATCCTTTTAGTATTATATTGTATAGTTATATTGAATTTACGTTTTCACCCCTTGTCCGGGTGCCTCGTGAGTGTATATTATTACAAACTTTTTGGCGGTTATTGCGTCATGGCATGGCTACCATGTAATGTAAAATTGGCAAAAGTAATTTCCTCGGTTCTCCCACAGTTTCCCTACCCTTGCGAACATGTGGAAGGAGACAGCGTGACTTGAGATAGGGACTGAGAGAAAGTATGAGAGGGAGAGAGAGAGAGAGAATAAAATGCATATAAATATAATAATAATAATAATAAAAAAGGAAAAACCGTCTGGGCGTTTCGGTTTATGAACGGTTTATTCGCCGAATACAATATTAAAAAATATACCGAAAACGCAGGGCATATTGTTCGCAAACAAGGCTATGCGTTGTACGGGTATTGACGATATTAAAAAGTACCGTATATAGTTATGTCCGAGACTTATTCTTTTCTTTCGTCCCATTTTTTTAATTTACCGTTTAAAACTCTTGAACGTCTCTAGGGTGATATTACGCGACATTCCCCTATTTTCAATTATAACGTATCCCCGTCCTCTACCCCAAATAACTTTGTAGTTTTGTGTAAAATCGAGAGATTTATATTGTTCATTTGGTGGTATACACCACACTAGCGATCGAAACGGATTTCCCAAGACGATCGGATTCGATTTTATAAGGATTTCGGTAAAGGCCCCGTGGGTCAGTGGGCCGGTGTCGCATTTAAATAGAAGGTCCTACTCTCCCGTTTTCTTTCGATCGACGACAATGCAGCTGCTCTCCCAACGAAGGAGTAGAAAGCAAACCCGAAATTGGCTTTTCAATTTGCGATCGGAACGTGCTTGCGGGATTGGGGGCACACACACTCACACTCTCCTCGCGTGCATACCTACATACACGTATACATACATGAGAGGTCCTATGTAAATGTAGAGCCCTGCGGGCGTCGTCAAAAATTGATAAAAAAAAAAAAAAGCATTTTCCTTGGGATCCAATTTTCCGCGATATAGAACGGCAAGGGGAGCTGTTGGGATATTGTTGTTGTCCGGTCTCTGAAATAATTGTTTAACGTCCTCCAAAATTGGATTGGACCGCTGGGATAGTATTATATTATTTTTTGATATGTTATTATACCGGCAATAGTGGTGGGAGAAATGTGGCCGAGGAAAAAAAAAAGTTCTGGGGACCAGAGAAACAATTTCCAAAACGCAAATAGCAGTCACTTCATTATTCAGTATCGATATAAAATACTAAAAACCATTTAAAAAAACAACAATGGTGAACTGCCTTTCACCCTCATTCATCCCATTGTAGAGCAGGGAATTGGAAGACCGCGTGCAGTCGATTTAAGGGAAGTAAAAACGATAAGCGACAGACGAGAGGGTGAAGAGTAAACGAATGAAAAACAGGGTCTTAGAGAGAAAATTTGATTTGAAATTTAAATAAGTTTGTTTGTCTTTGTTTATACGCAACATCATTGTTTTTAAATATATTATAAATAAAAACAATAATGGGTAAAATCTTATGACTCGATAATGGAGAAGAGTGTCTTGTTCTATAAATTAAATTATATATTACATAATAAAATTGTTATCTATATAATAACCTATTTAAATTTTGTAGTATTGTTATTCAATAGACTATATATGTGTGACTATGTACGAGTATTTATATGCCATATTGTTTTTCATTAAATTAAAAAAAAACAATAATATTTAAATTAAATTCTATGAAGTGAAAAATCGGATTTTAAATGACTTAATTTAAAAATAACTTAAAGAGAAATATTAATTGTTTTATTCTTTAAATTATCAATAGTTTTATAAAGAAATCAGTAAAAATAAAAGAATAACTTTCACAAATATATTTGTTCTTAAAGCTTGAGTTAAATTAACATTCCGTTAATGACAGTGCAAATAACTAAAATAATTTATAGTAATTCTTAACTCAATATGATGTTTATTTTTTTAATTTTGAAATGGCAAAAAAATATAACTAAAAAATTCTATGTAAAATATAAATTATAAAATTCACCAACATACTTATTTTGTTAAAAGTTATGTTGTTTAAGAGTAGATGCGGCTTAAAAGTGTCCTATTAGGTTTTGTAAGTTTTCGAGTTTTTAATGGAGATGGGAGTATAGTAATGGAAACCTAAAAGGAAGCTTGAAATTATATAACAACTACCTAAACAGACTAAATTTAGTGATATTTATTTAGTAGAGTTAAACCATTATATTAAAAATAATATCATGAACAAATAATACTGGTTGGATAAAATGAAAACAGTTGACCGAATCAAAAGTCGAAATCAATAAACTGAAATGAAAACAACTTTGTTTATTATTTAATTGTTTTATAATATCATTTAACTATATATATAAATATAAATAATTATATTATAATATATATATATATATATATATATATATATATGTATAAATTTACTCAAATCATTTTTTATTTTTTTATTTTAAATTGAATAAGCTAATAAATAATTACGGCTTGACAATTATACACAATATATCGATAGCTTATATATGATAACAATAATTTATAGCTAATACAATTTTAAAAATGGTAATTTTGATAATTTTTATAGATATTTGTTATGAATACATATTTGTATTAATTAATTTACATATTTTAATTATTTTAGTGATATAAAAGCCATACCATATTATTTTGTGTTGATTTTAGGAAATGTTTGATTAATCCCAATGTACATTACGATGTACATATGTCTTTATCTATGAATACCCAATGCACATTATAATGTACATACACTCATTCCATTATATACAATGTACATTATAATGTACATGGTAATATTCTCGGTCCAGATGGTCAGAATCTTCTAAAACTTGGTAAATATCTTAATTGAATGTCTATCATCATGTATAACAAGAAAAAATATTTTTTTTCTAAGTTAAAATAATTCGGGTCTGAAAGGGTTAGTAACAATAATAATATAGATTGAATATTATAAGAATTAATTGATTATTCTTTAAAGAGTGATGATTATATATAGAGATGTCGCTGGTGTCTTTATAGAATGTTAATTTAGGATGGAGGTAAGAAAAGATATAAATGGGATAATAATTGAAGTGAAATTTAGAAAAACATTCCATACTCACTGATACGAAGTATAATTGCATTATTTAAAACCTGATTGTGGTTATAATATTAGTATTAAATATATTCTATCAAATCATATATTTTACGATATGTTTGTTGGTACATGTATTCAGCAGTACTAATGAATGGGAAGGGCTAATAAAACTGTAGCCCGGTGCTTAAAAGTGTTATCAATAAATATTAAAATAAAATAAATGGATATTAAATTATTTTTAATAATTATAAAATATTTACTACTTAATAATCAAAATAATACTTCATCGTATTTAATACTTCTATTGTATTATTTATAAATGTTTATAAATATGTATTTCATAAAGTATTTAAAGTTCTAAATCACTGAATCCACTGATTCGGTTCTGGTGTTTAGATAAAATTTGACGACAGTTAAATTGGTAAAATTTAAATACCAAAAACTATAAAATATTTTCCAGTAAGTGAGCTTCTATGAAATTTGTTAACTTGTGGTATTATTTTTCTTTTAATCTTCGATTTTTGAAATTGGAACGATCGCAACAATAAATTATATTTAAGAAAAATAATAGTATGATACTCTGACGAATAAAAATACTGTCTGGAGAGATGTATCAAGTTACTTAAAAATGTCCACTTTTGGTCAAATAGCATGACTAAATATGTAATACGATAAATACGAACGTTTTTACACAACGAGTGAAGTGCAATTAGTGCGATTATTGTCGACAGAGCAATAATTCCTAACGGATGATATCGATACAACAGAGGACCCTCCGGTTATGTATAGTGCTAGAAAACTATTAATCGCTTCATTTGGGGATAATATTATTGACCTTTTGGCTGAAGAGTGATCAGAAACACAATCCGTCGTTTTCGGAGTATAGTAATTTAATTTACTACGTAACAATATTTAAACTAAAGTACATTATTCATGCAGACTGACTTTTACACCAAAAGCTATTATTAAATCTACACTTCAGACTAGTAATTCGAAAGACATACGTGATAGTAAAAAATTATTCCATAGATAAAAGAAAATCCGTGTAGGTAGGTTTTTTTAAGTTTTAAAATTTAAAAAAATTATAATCAATTATATATTTTCATAAAACGTCAATGATTACTTTAGGATTAGTTCTCCGTATTCCACGAGGCTATTTATTTTTAATATTGTAAAAAAATAAATTATAACTACGTAAATGTAAAATATATTAACGTTACATTTTTTATTCGTAGTCAATTTATATATTTATTTTTTTTTTATCCTCTTTTGGTGATATGGCAGTACATGATGCTTCACGAATTATTTTTTAGTTGTTTTGATTCCAGCAATCATATAAAATAATCAACAATGCTTGAAAAATACATAATTTTTTAAATACTTCAGTAAAAAAAGAAAATAACTCTTAAGGAGACAAGATTTAATTATATTTTTATAATGTACCTTAAGAATAAATGTATAATAACTAACAATTTTTTACAATGCAATAATTTATACTTAATTATGAAAACACTACGAGGGAAAATATTTGTTATGCTATTTATTGATTATTTTTGAATTTTGTTGAACCATATTTTTTTATCAACGAATTAGAACTCAATTTTTAACGAATAACATGTTTTATAAAATATAAAAATTGCCTAAAAGATTTTTCAAAATTAAATTAATATATTTTAAACAATCATTTTGAGTAAGTGCAACATTTTCTTTTCTATATATATCGACAGAAAAATATATAAATATAAGGTACGCGTTAGTGTGGGATTGTTTAGTGAAATTTCCATGTCCTACATGTTCTACTAAAAACAATAACCACACGCGAGTGACTGCGTTTCGGTCAATTGCCCTGTCGTACACACGTTTTGGACATCATAAGGTAGAAGGGTAATTTTCTGCTTCCGGAAAAGCTCGACAACGTCAAAACTATCCCTATATATGCATAAGGTGGCAGTAGTGGTAGTGTAACGAGATGTTGATTTGAAGGATCACCGTGGTAGTATGCCCACCCCTCTGTCTCTTTCCGTCCCTTTTGTCCTTCTCGCTCTTCCTTCATAAGGATGGATTTTATTAATAAAAATCTCACCCTACTGTCCGTCGGCAGCCCACTTCAATTATAGCCCAGTGGTTCTCATTTTCTTAAAATAATCATTAAAATGTTATGTATTTTTTAACATTTCAAACAAAATTTTAATCGTTATAATAAAAATATCATTATAAATATGACTATACGCATAAATAATTTGTCTCGGTTATAATAGTTACTTGGGAATTTTAATTTTAAAATTATTAAACTATTAAACTATAATTTAATTAATAGAATAATATTAATGTAACGAATTTTTTATTATTAAGGTAAAAATGTTTTACTAAATTTTATTTAGTACTTTGATAAAGGTTTCAGTTCATTAATTTAAATATCATTTAAGTAAAATATTGAATAAATGATACAATATAATTCACATTAAATACTCTATAACCAAATAAAATAATTTAAATTATATTACTTATTTAAGTAAATGCTTGTGTATAATTTTAATGTTGACATTATAAATATATTTAATGGTTATTAATATTTCCATTTGTTTGATACTAAAAATGATTGGTAAGTTTCGTTTTATTGTACACTTTACTGACCACTGTATATAGAGTAGTTCGGAGGATTATTTTTTTTATTAAACTTACCCCTAGTAAAATTTTCCGCTCTTTTCTCCTACGTTCTAACCGGAAGGGATGGGTTTGGACGTTATCTAATAAAAATATCGGTTTCACCCTTAGAGCCGTTTTCAATTTCGCTTGCGCCCGCCGTCTCGCGGTGAGCTAATGACTTTTGCCTCAATATACACCACGCCTACCGTTTTTTTTTTAATTTAAATCTCTTCTGACCTCCCTGTTTCGCTTAGAGAGCCAAGTGATGAGAAACAATCAAGGGGACGCAAACACTGTCAAAATCAGCTAATGGAATAAGTTATTTAATTTATGTCCGAAGATGAATGCGTAAAGTTTTGTACACCACTATACCATTCGTTATGATTAATTGGAAAAAATCGAAAAAACTTTGATATTTACCACACCTATGAATAAGCAAATATAATGGCTATTTATCTATGACAAAAGTAGAACTATAACTGTATAGTGGAATGCATTTTAGTTTAGACAAAAAATGTCCAAGAATTTAATAAGTTTGTTTGGTTTGTGTGTTAGCACTTACGACAATGACAGGTGAACTAAAATAAAATATTGCCCAGCAATATTGGAATACCCATCGCTACTACCCTTCTTCCATTCCTTTGTAAGGTCCAGGGATGATACGAAACGAGAAAAAAGCAATATAAACTACCCCCCGATCACTACTCGGGTCAGGGGTCGTCAACATTTGATATTAGAAAATTTAATTTCTTTATGACGTCATCGGATGTGTTTCTACTTATATTGTATGTATAAGTACTCACACACACACACGCACATATATATATATATTACAAATTAAATGATTTTTTACGACCGCCTATAAAATAACTGCATTTTCATCAAACCATAGGCCATTATACTGCTCGATGATAAACTAATATATAATCATGAAGAATATCGATTTTGCAAGGAAGGTTAGCCAGGATTTGCTGAATAAACATAAACTGTTTGGATAAAACTCAAAATAAAATAATTATTTATTTTTTTATTTGGGTAATAATCCTTAATAATTAATATTATAATAATTATTATCCATAAAGATATTCTGAATATAAATTATAACCTAAATTAATATGAGATTAGAAAATCACTTGTTCATTCGTATTGGCAGCCTATATATGTATGGATAGTTCATAACCATTTTTTTATAGTTGAAAATGTTCATATACATATAAACAGTTAATATTTAATAATTGGATTATCTAATATTTATGTATATAAATGATTAAAATGTAATTCAATTTTAAGGTACATGGACATAAATAGTCAAGAAAAATATGCAATAATAGATAAAATTATTTTTTTATACAGCATGAAAACCTTTTTATTTTAAACTAAATCCAAAAAGGCTGTACAATAACTGTTCAAAATATCAGTTAATAGTAAAATAATAATTTAATTATAAGTATAATAAATCTTAATGAAATATGAATATTTATAATTTTATGAATGATTTTTTACATTTTCTAATGCTTTTAATCTAATTATTTCAGTTATATTAAGATATTTAGAATTTTTGGATAAAATATCTAAGTACATTTTTATATTTTACAGATCTTTCTAAATTTCGTAGTCTTGTATCGATCATTTTTTATTTGCTGTTATTTTTAATCAATCGTGTTGAATGTTTTTACTTGTTATTTAATATGAAATTAAGTAAAATAAATATTCAAAATTAACATTAGATATCTGAAATTGTTGTGTTAGTATAATAAGATGGTTATAAGATTAAATTTGTATACTATAATATAATTTATTTACTCAATACTTAATAAATGAAAGACAATTAGTAAAAAATTGTATAAAAACATTAAATTATGTATTCTTTTGCACTCTTCTTTTCATTGGATAAAGTTATGATTACAATACTGAAACGATGAATACAATCAATGTACAGCTTTTCTTCCATTTTCCCTCTAATGAGTTACGTATATAATTGGGTTGAATCGATCTTATCCTGGTAATATCGACTTTAACCAAGACTGAAGATTACACGTAACATATATGTATATAAATGATATCAAATCCGTATAAATCCATCATTGCTGTAGTAATCAAAAGAGATTGGCATCGAACATTGAGGACCGGAAACAATAGAACGGCAGGAGAAGATCTAATGAAAAAAATTTTCACTCCGATAATTTTTCCATTAACGGTATAGTCATCTTATAATAATTTTTAACGGCGGCTACGAAAACACACGGGGAAAATGAAAGCAACGGAGGGTGGGTAATAACTAAACTCATTTCACCTCCTCTACACAATGTTTGGAACCCTATATCGCTGTGTGTATGATGAGAAATAGATTACCACCACCATGGTGGGAGTGTGTGTGTTTTTTCTCTTGTCAATTACGAACCGGAAAATAACGAATGGTCACTAAAGATAAGGTTTCTGCAATAAAAAAAAAAAAAAAAGGAAAAAACCAGCAAAATTGAAAATTATTTTCTTGTCTCTTCCTCCATTCTCTGCAAATATCACTCAATACTTGTGATAAGATAAGTATATTTGTATGTTAAAAATTATTGCAGAATTTTATTTTTAATTAATCTTAATAATTTTGTTTTCTTAACTTTTTCATTATAGAAAAATGTATTGGTTGTATAATGGATTTTATAATATAGCCTATTGAAAATTCAATGGTTATGCGTATGAACTAAACAAGATAACTTATGCTATGTTTATATATTGAGCGTAACCGCCACTTTGAGTTCCAAAAATCTGATTTAGCAGAACAAAGTCCATAATTTTAATTTTAATCTTTTTTAAAAATATATAAATTCTTCAATATAAAATAAATACAATATTGAATATATGATATAGAATTGTAGGATAAAGACGTTAATTAAACTTCTTACAGTGAAGATGTGTTGCTAATCCAACAGAAAAGAAGTCCTACGTTATTTATGAGATTATTTACATCTATTAGTAATTATTATCACAAATGTATAGAAAAAAATGGTTTTTGTTTTCAAAGTACGAAAAAAAAGTGTATAATAAGTAGAGATTAAATTTTATGAATATATTGTACCTTAAATAATGAAAAACTAATTGATTTCAACGATACATTTAATATTTATTTTTTTACTTAAAATTATACTTGAAAAAACTCTTGACATTTATATATGTTATGAAATCAAGTACTAATTTTGTTGAGTGTTCATTAAGAGTAAAATATATAAACCGAGTGTTCATTTGACATAATTAATCATTATATATTAGGTAATTAAAATTTTGATTAACTAAATCAGATTTTTAGAGTTCAGTGCGTCACGTTATCAACTTCCTTTGGGATTGGTAGAATTTACGTCGACCACTTTGAGACATCTGGTGAAGATTGTGGTTGCATGTAAACAAGAGATTCGTTAAGACGATCGAAGCCGCAGACAAAAACGCAAACCACTTCAATTACGTGTCTACTATGTAGGCCTGTGTGGATTCAATGAGCATGCAAATTTCGAGGCGATGTCCTGGCTCTCTCCGTCTTTTCCTTAGCGCAATTACTGTGGACTCGGACGCGATTTTATTACACAAAAGATAAATTCGATGATCAACCACTCAGCCACCCTTCTTATAAAACCAACCCTTTATGGTTTTTTTTTTTTTTTGTTATTATATTTTTCTTTTTTACGGCCACTGGCTTTATTATTCAAATCGGCAATCGCGATCTCTTTCTATCTCATTATAGCCGTGCGCACACCACATCACCACACGTATTTCAAATGTTCCCCTGTATGAAAATTCAGTATTTTATAATCATAAAAAAAAAGATTTAACGTAGCAGACGCGTTCGGGTGAAAATGTAAGGGGAGACGGGGTAATATAACGCCTCGGGTCGTGTGAATTAAATTGTGACGACATGACGAAAAAGGGTGTACAATTTTCAGCAACAGACGTTTTGGTTGTTTGACAAAGTAATACAACAAACAAGCTCGTTTGCAATGATAGGTTTTGATAAAATATTATAAACAGTATTATTTTAAACGTCCCATTGATGTGTAATAATATTATTTTTCTTAAAATAATTTAAATCGAACTTCTTACGTGTTTGACGTGTTGCACGTGTTGGACGTTTAACAAACTTGGATTAAATATTTATATAACCATTGAATTCAGTTATATGAATTACTATTTTTACCGTATAAAAGTGGTTTATTATAGTAATATGGTCATATAAATGTTTATTTCAATTTCACATACTGATCTATTTAATATGGACATGGCATCCAAAACATATACAAAAACCATTATATTCGGACATGGCATTTCAGTTTACTATGAGGTTTTTTTTTCTTTCTCATATTCAATGATTATAATGTTATTCGAATTGCTAATAAACTATAGCGTGTAACTGTTCCACTTCATGGTTCTTATCCCGAGGCGGATGCAAAAACGATTATAAAATAATTTCAATTGCGTTTTAATTTAACTTTGGAGTACTGCCTCTTTCTATGAATATCAGCTTAATGTAAATGTTTATTTCATATTTTTGTGCCGTAACACAACTTGTCCTGTTAGCAATTAATATTAAAATAATCCTTAGTTAAGATTGTGTACATACTTTTTAAATATACTTTTGTTACAATAAATTAATCATAACCAGTTATTTATAATCTAAAACGAATATATTGATAACTCTAATTGTATGTAATGTTTGAATTTAATCATTATATACTATATTATAACGTCAAGTAACAACGGATTTTAAGTTATAATCAGATTTTAATTCGATCGTTTTATTTAATTATTTTTTCCGATGTTGGAATAATATTTGTATTAATCCTGGGTTTCCACAAAAGTTTCATCAATGGAGCGTCTATATTACTAATGTACGAATTAAAAAAAAAAATAATAACATATTTATAAGAATATAAGTTATGCATCAATTAAATTAATTGAATAATTCCATACTGCTGTAGTTTGCATTTTTATTAAACATTAGAATCATTAGAATTATTCTGAAAATCGATTGCTGTATATTAATATTAATAATGATTCATTTATTAATGGAATAACGGTTTTTTATTTAAAATTTCAAAAATTAAGTCGAATTTACTAATGTAATGAATACAACATAATTGAGTGTTAAAAAAATAATTCCTGGTTACAATCTATTACCCAAGTGCTAGAAATCGTTGGCACATGTCGAACGTACTGGCGCGGTGAGGCGGTGTGTTAAAAGCTTTTATTCAGCTGTGTGAACCTATACTCGGGAACGAAACGACCCATTGGGTGTGTATTAGAACAAGAGGGGAATTAAAACACTTTCTGTAATTTACATTGCTTGGTACATCATTAATGGTTGGACACGCCATTAATGTATCTGACCAAACACTCGAAATACGGCAATCTCTTTTTATAAACACAGCCCCCGTTAGGCACGAACAATCAAATTTATAAAATGAATACAGAGAAACTACGACTTATGTTTATTTACGAAACTGTGTTAGTATATAGAACGTGTACATTTCACAGTTTATTTATAAAGTTTGTGCGTGTATGAGTTTACGCGAGCGTGTTTGATATAAACGGAAAGAGTTAATGTTTTGGGTAGGCATTAGAGTGTGTTAATGTATGTTTAAATTTTAATGTAATTTTTATTCAATCTTTATCCAAAAAAATTTAAGATCACTTAGGTTTAAATAATAAGGTATTAAATATTGTCTTATTGACGAATTGTGTTTTATAAAAGTTTTAAGTGAAAAGAGGCGTAGATATCGCCAAAAAAATATATTCTTTAGTCGTGGATAGTCGGAGCTTCAACGGCGAATAGGACATTTACTATTTTATCTTGCAGTCTTAAAACGGTTCACAAACAAACTTATGTCCCCGTGTGGATTTTATATTAAAATAAATGGTTCTTTTTAATGTCCCGGGTAAGCGTAAGTCTATCGGTACCAATAAAAGCCGAAACGTTCTTTCTGACACTCTTTGACGTTTCAGGTCTTCTTCCCTAACCTTCCATTCAAATCCAATATAAGCTAATGTGTGCACTCTGTATTTCGATATTTGTTCAGAAGACCACGACGAACTAACAAACCTTATAGTACAATATCAGATTTACGAAAAACTGTGGAATATTAAATAAATAAGGCCTCTAACAGTTTCTATATGTATATAATATATACATATATAAATAGAAAGTGTGCGTATTAAAGAAAATTACATTTTAATACAATATATTTTTGCACCTCTTCGATGTCAAATAGATTCACAGATTCCGTGGTATTTACCATTAATCATATCATTGCACGATTTATCACCAAGAGGGATTTTGTAAATATTATGTTTAAAACAAACAAAACGTTTAGATACACTCGAGACTCCACAGCGAAACATTGAAGTATTACATGTTTATAAAAGATAGAAATATAATCTTTATGTATATATATTTTATGTGTTTGTTGTAAAAGGTTATTTATCATTACATTTGATTCTAAAAGTTTTAAATGTAAATGATTTTAACAAAATGTATATAGCCCTCCTGTAAATTTTACTCACCTAACATGTATTAAAGTATTAAAATAAATAATTATGATTCAACATCTGTTTACCTAACATTTTCAATTCAATAAAGTCAATACAAATAATTGCATACTATTGTATACCAATAAACATATATAAGCCTGATTTTTTAAACGATAGTTATAAGAACTCATTGTCAATTTTTTTTTTTTAATTATAATTTTTAAAAACGCAGTTACAAGGACGGGGTTCAGTACTTCTCGTGGTTTGCATGTTTTTATTATGGTTATAGAATATTATGAGTAAGTCACGAATTAATTTTGTGACAGAACCAACTAAAATGTAAGTGTGCATATTTCGCCATAATTTATAATACAAGCAATTAAAAGTCAATTAAAATTTATTTTTTGTGCATTATATTGTATTCATAGTCGTTAAAATTGTTATTAATCGATATTTATGTTTAGAATTTTATAACGAATTTTATACTCGTGAATTTTTTTTTATACCTCATGATTTTGTAAATAATTTTTTCGATCTTATGAAAGTTATGAAATTATTATGTTTATTATTGTATGTTCTAATATATTTTCTATTTATTCTGTAAAAATGTTTACAATTTCAAAATGCATTATCTCAGAAAAATATATTGCCCTGATTATTCGTATAATTTTTTCGCTCAATAACAAAACCTTTATAAAAAATATGTGTATGTACTTAAAGTTTCTTACGACTTCATTTATTTTACTTTAACTACAGTTGATTAGTTCGTTTTTGAATTAGTTAATCACTAATCATCACTCAAACATCATATTATAGACTATTGAAGATCCGGAGTTGTAGTTGTAAAATTGTTCTCAATAAAAAATGATCAGAAACTCAAATGTGATTTCGACTAAAAATAAAATACTTTCGTATACATCATCTGACGGATAATATATAGTTAGCATAATATGTATATTGAATAAGAATTTTTTTTAAATAAAGATTGTATTAGGATGATAAAAGTATAAAATCATATTAAATAATTTAATCATTTCCCGTTTTTTCAGTATTGATACACGTTTATATATGTATTTATATTTTATACATAGTTGTCGTCCGCTGCCGGTAAGTAATCGGCGACGTGTGAGTTGTAGGATAATAGACGACGTTCAGGGGCCCGGTGTTTGTGTACAACACGTCTTATAAATTACCATCATCAGTAGGTGTCTTATTTACCACCTCGATCTGACGAGACGTTTCGAGGACGTGTATTCGGTCGCTTTGAAAAATAAAATCAACTCGTATGCAGTGAGTGTTTGTTGCAAATGGTCACGTCTCTGGTAGCTGCGACGAGGACGAGTGCGTACCACTACATATTTTTTTAATAATAATCTCGGAAGAAAAACACACTTTTTAAATTGCGATTAGCTAATGAGGTTTTCATAACACACACTGGCGCGCACATGTACACGTATATGAGAATTAAAACCCATCGTTGTCATCGTTATTAAAATTAGAAACCGTTTTCGAGAGAACAAAGACGTGGCTTTTCGCGTTGTTATAATAATAACGCGCCACTGTACTCTGGCAGGGAAATCGTCGGCGGCGGCGGCGTCAATGGTGGCGGGTAGTGCAGTAGTAGGTGCTGTATATACATATGCGGCCCGTAGCGGAGGAGGCGGTTTGTTAGTTAGCGAGTTAAGTTCGTCTGCCGCGTGCGTGTGTATATATCCTTCCCCACCCCACCAGCCCTTGCCCATAGACACGGGTCGACAATATAATGAGGTTCGCCCCGGTTAAATTAGAACTCGGCCGGCGACGATGACGACGACGACGACGACGACGGTGTTAGCGACGAGGGCTTTTTAATGAGTATGAACCAATTAGACGCAGTAATAGAACAACGCGCCCAACAAAGACCCTCTTTCCCCGTCATCGTCGCAGCCGTATAGTTTGGGCGACACGCAATCTACACACGCTTATATCGTAATATATATATATATATATATATATATATATATATATATATATATATATATATATATATTTATATATTTATGTACGTATAATATATTTAATGACAAAAATATGTGCGCGTGTGTTAAAACTACCCCTTCGTCGTGCAGGACGTGTACGAATGTGCTTTATGAATATAAGATAGGGGGGCATAACGAGAACCCGCCCGGAAATCGGTTCTCCCGACGATTTCGGTTCAGTACTACTCATCAGCGCTCTGTTTTATCATAAAAATACAAAAACGAGTGTGCTTGCCGTTTTCCGTATGTTCGCGCCCACCGTCGAGTTTCGTGTCCGCGGTGCGGACTAAACACTTTCAACGATAGAGATTCGCGTCGAACGCCGTACCACTACTCCGGATCCGGGCTAGCGGGAGGGTGCTCAGATCGGTTTTAAACGTACACGTAATTGCACGCTATTGTATTGCACGCGATAAATGCATGTTATTGTCGTGATGTTTATACGGATGCAAGGCGCCACGTGCGGGCTACGGGTACTGGCGGCGAGTTGTAGTACTTTCATCGATTCGCCCGAAAACATTAGACACCCCTCATGCACACGTGAACGATGGCATTTTTTTTTTTTTTGGTCCATCTTGCAACGTGTTATTAATTAACTTGACGGACACACTGCGCGTCAAGCGGAATCGTCCCTTTTCGTTTCGGGAAACGAATCCGGATGCCACCGACGTTCGTCTCTGCGCGTTTATCAATCGTGTTATGCCGCGAGTTATCGATTTCGACGATTCTGCAACGATTCCGTATGAATATTCGTCGCCGTTCGCCGACTGATGAACACGCAACGTGCCACAGTCAATAATACATACTTATACATGTGTAGTATTTTCGTTCGGTACTGCTTACGTAATATTGTTCCATCGTAAATGTTGTACATTTGTTGCAGGCGATTCGAATCGTTTTTATTTACTTGTTCGTATTGTTATGTGATAATTACTCGCACCGTCCTTGGGTTCTTACGAAAATACGTATTATTATACACACACGAACCAGCCAAGTTAAACACCGCAATTGAAGACACTTAATATCTGTTGCACTGTTATTGCCCGAAAAATTGTTCTTTTTTTTCAAAATGTATTATCTTTCGTAGAATTAATAATATTCGATTTTAATGAATTCGTTTGAAAAGGTGTTTTTTTTTTTATATTTCACATAATTGTCGTGTTCGTTTTCGCGGATAACTATAATCCTCTTCCATTGTTTAGCATATGAATTGAAAATATATTCATCATTCAGTTTTTAATTATTGTTTTGTCAATATGTGAAATACAAACACATAAATCGCTGTTATATTGTTCGATTTCGCATGTCATTTGTTAAACACACTAGAGTATGTGTAGTATGATGACAACCAACATTTATAGTGGTAAAAGAAATTCGGTTGAACTATGACTGAATATCCGCTCAAGAATAGATTAACAAATATATTAATACGCTTTAACGCAGAGTTCAAATTATTTTTAAACATTTTTGTGTATATATCCGATTGTTATTTTTTATAAATTACATTTTTAATAATTAAACGTAGTAAAAAATAAATAAATATATAATTTGAAACTTGTTTAAAAGTTGTATCATGAAATATATTTAAATAACTTATATAATCCGATGTATTTAATTTTTAATGTAAATTCATAATAAATTATATTACACTTACAACTTTTATTTTTTATTTTTTCAATTAGGTAAATTAAACTGTCTAACCTACTTTAATAACATACGAGATTAATAAAATTTTAGTTTAGATACCCACTATACCTACCATAGGTATTGCATACTAATTCACTATTTAATAAACCAACACTCATACTTTTGTTAACATTTTATTGACTTATTTCAGGATCATTAAAAAAGAAAAATAATAATAATTTTAGTAAAACGTTCTACTACGATTATAATCTCGTAATACAAGTAAATGGGTAGTTATTACATTTAATAATTATTATTATTATGTTAAAATCAAAAAAGGCATGTATGAAAGCAAAAAATAAAACTGTTTACGAGTTTTGACTATTCGAAAAGTCTCGCTAAACCTGATAGGCAGGTATAATAAGTTATAGAAATTTAAAAACAATGAATATTTCGATCTAATTAATTAAAGTTTATATTGCTTAATGTATACGTAGTATTGAATACCGAAAACGTATTTTAATGTAGACTTGAATATTTATAACCATTGTTGTCTACTGCCAGTGCAGTGGTCGTGGAACCAACTTACTCTTTTTAACGGCATATTTTCGATTCCGTCAGTTCAATAGGTTTTTGATCCTCGAGACCTTTGACCGGTGCGTTTAGGTATCTCTATATTTTATTGCCTATTATTATACACATTATTTGTACTCCGTTCGATCGACACGTACTTGAACGGCATTTACGGAAGACGCAGTGAGAAAAATAGAAAAGGAATACCTGCCTAGTACCTAGACATTTACTTGTATTCTTTATCGTGTACACAACACTCTTGTAATCTCGCTAACACACTTATTACGGCTTCCTCGAATCACCGGCATAACAGGATTGTTTACGGGGGCGTGCGCGCATCCTTGAAGGGTGGTTCGCTAACGTCGTGCCGAGCGCGGCTATGGTTATCGTCGAGAAAAAAAACTTCCTATTCCCAAAGTGTATATATAAATATAGCACGCCATTTGCCGAGACGCGGCAAAAGGCATGTCGAGAAATACCTGGAGCGTTCCTCCAATTAACCGTACTGAAACGTGTGTATATATAAATGTATTGTTTATTATATATGTGTGAGTGTGTGTGTGTGTGTGGCAGGAACCACGAACGTTTTTCGAGTTTTTGTCGTACACACTCAAACACGCGCGCACGCACACATACACTTACACGAAAACTCACCCGCGTGCCCACCCGCAATTCACGGTAACCTGATTAGCGCGACTGCAGCAGTAGTAGATGTAGTTGTCACCGGTCGGGTGACCACCAAACGAACGTTCAGAAGTCGGGATATCGCTTGTACGTGATGATGTACGTAAAGGGTCCCGGAGGCTGCGCACGAGAAAAATTGGCGGATCGCTGACACGCTCGCGCTTCGCGTTTTTGTTTCTTCGCAGTCGTGTGGTGCGCGCGGTCATAAGCATGTATAACGTTCTCTATATGACGTACTTGTCATCAAACGCGCATCCAAGGGTGAAGAGGTTTACCTCCCTCCTATTTTGACGTGTTATATATCACGTAAGTATGTAATAAATACTTAATAGGCACGTCTTAAATTGAAGATTGGTCAAAAGACTAACGAACTTAGTTTTTTATTAATTTTTCATGTTTTGTCATTTAAAAATACAATCTCACTAATGTAATATGTACTCGCTAAAGTTATATGTTTCGTCTTCCTGTAAATACAAATTAGCCCCCACCCCCATTTCATATTTCAAGATCCGCCGCTGCTTGTTACGTACGCCAACGTGCGTACTGAGCGCATGACAAACGAACGGCGCCCGTGTGAACGTGGTCTTTCACTCGTTCATTATTATTATTATTATACGCACATCTATGTACACCATTGAAGCCGAGCCATTACGTATGTATATTTCCGTGCACGCAGCTTGTTAGGAAGGCACGCCGCCACCGCCGCATCGTCGATTCTCCAGTGCCAACCGCTCGGAGGCGTTGCAGGTTATAGAGCGGGCTCGCGTCTAATTAGCGTCTCGTGTCGCCGCCGACACTCGAAACATTATAATATAATGATGATTACGATGATACACCGGTGCTGACGAATCGAACATCTGGTATTAATTATTTGCCGCGCTACACGAGTACAAGGAGTGCGATGCGATTTTTCCTCCTCTCGAATTCGTACTACGTATTCTATTATAATAAAGTGCGCGTGTTTGTGTGTGTTTTTTTTTTTTAATTGGCTCTTTAGACCGACATAACCGTGTGTTCCGGCGCATAATGTATACCGCTCCATCCGGACAGCGTATTTCCACGGGATTCGCGGCCCTTTCTCTTATCCCGCAAAAACTGTACGCACCAATAAGTAAGTGCGTACATCACGGTTTCACTCGAGGAGTGCCGCGTATCGACGTGACGTTGGTTTAACCGTAGACTCAGATCAGTCGTTCATCGTTTAACCCATCTCCTACATCCCCCTCCCACCTAAGAAAATATGTGTTTCTTTGTCGTGTGACTGTTATCGAGCTTGCGCGTACGATATCACAATAATATATTGTACACACTTTTACGACTGGCAAAACGCGTATTAGCGGTAATATTTTTAATATGTATAATATTATATTTATTATATATATTTTATATAATATTTTTAATATACATATACATATACGTATATCTAAAGGTTCGACACGAATGCGTTTTATTTGGACCGTACATGTGTAGGTAGGCACAAACGTACACCTGTAGGTTTGCGAACGGTATCGATTCCGTGATCGAAAATCCGATACCATGAGTGGGGTTCGAAATGCAATTGCAACCGCCGCCACCGCGTTTGTAATAAACGTTACACACACGCGAGACACGAAAAAACAGACGATTAACGATTTCCGAACGGAGATTTATTTGCATATATTTGTTTCGCCGAGCACTTACACGCGAAGCGTGTTACAGTGGCCACGCGTCGCACGCGTTCGGGGTGTACGGAAAGAACAGTGCAAGAATATCACAACAAAACTCGGAGGTTGTCCGCGAAATTCTCGTGGCGGAGAGAAAGAAAGAAATAGAGAGAGAGAGAGAGAAAGTGCGAGCATTTTGTATTCTCGTTAGCGCGGTCCAATTAGCGGCACAACCCCACGTCAGACCATAAGGCGCCGTTTGCTTGCCACCGCCACCGCCGCTGTCGCCGCCACAACCGTACCCTTAACGAGCTCGGCACCCTTTTCCCTTCCCGTCCACACAACCGACCGACCACCGTCGGCGTTAGCGGTTTTTTCCCTCGTTTTATTTTCATTTTTTTATTTTTATCTCTTTTACACAAGCCGAGCTAATATATGGCTGCGGCGGGTTACTCGGTATCGGTATTGTTGTTGTTCCATACGTATACGTTATTACGTGTAATGTAACGTGTACGTATTTCTCTGCTATGTATGCGTGTACGCGTCCACCTGTCAAACCCGTACGGCAAGAGGTCGTAATTAAATAAACATCTATGGCTCGCAGAAAAATTCTTGGTTCTCGAGCGGTTTTATTCTTTTTCAATCTTTTCCCGTACGTTTTGTTCAGCGGTTCCACTCGTTTATCTTATGTAGGTACCATACGTACACCGTTCGAGTAACGCGAAGCCTTCGTCGCAACAGCCGCGGCTAAAGGTTTTTACCTCTGCGAGTGCTCGCCATGTTACATCATCGTTTGTACGACGAGCGAAATCGTTCCGATCGTTTTCCGCGCGCACACCGTACCGTACAACGTATTTATGCACGCAGCGTCTTCAAAGTGACGCTCGTGATTTAGCCGCTATCAATAGCAGTTTTTCACGGTACGTACAGTTGCAGCTCACCGAATGTCTTGTTTTTCGTTCCTCACCACAAAAAGCATCCGGTCGCGTAAACGTTCACGTAAACACGTGCTGCTCCGAATATTTTCTCCGCGGACCAATGGACAAGACTCCCGTGCTGTTTTTCGGTTTTTCGATCAACCCCGCGAAGATGACGGGTGCTCGACTCCGCTGCAGAGGCGATTCGCGTTGCCTGCCAGTATACCGAACGTCGGCGAATAAAAATAATTGTCTTAACCGTTATTTTCGCTCGTTATATACGCTCGTCGGACACGAAATAAATCACCCCGCACGTGAGATGACCTAGAAACATTAAAACAAATATCAACGGTACGAGTAAAGATAATATTTTCTTTCGAGTTTGGACGACTTTGATTTTAACTGTTATTTAAAAATTATTAACCCTCACAACCCTCTCTAATAGCTGTTTTGATTTCCATGAAATAAATATTATACGCATATTAAAACCCGCGTTGCATGCGAAGAACAAACCACTCACGATCTGTTGTCGATACGTGTGTACACAGCCGATGACAACTAATATGTTTTAACAACCGTTCTATTAGGCTAATAAACTATCGAAATTTATTTAAAACAAATAATAACAGAAACACGCGATTTAGAAAAAAACCGACTAACTCCAATTACCGCTTATACGCGAGTTTCACACTGCGAGTTCATTAAATAAAATTTGCACTTGGTCGTATGTAGGTATAGGCACGCACACATCCATTGATTTTGCATTCTTAATTATTTATCGAGTTTAAAAAATACATGACGTTCATTTTTGTAAACGAGTTTGTAAGAATAATTAGACTTTAATACCGCTCGTCACCATTCGTACTAATTCGCAAAGGCGTTTTGAAATATTTTCATTAATTAGTTCCAAATGAAGTCTGTGTATGTTCGAACAAAAAATAATTGGTCGTGAAAGGTGTCGCAAACTATAACGATATTTTTTTATGTATAATAATCACAGTATACAACCTATCGTCATTATAATATATTTAACAAGTCAATATTTGTATGGAAATAAGTAAAGCAAAGTTTTTCATTAACCAACTTCATTCAATAGTTTGTAATTAAAATGTATTATCGTATATGCAAATTAGCTTAAAATAATATGTTCTGCAATCATAGTTTATTATTGATATTAATTGCTTTGATCAGAAACAGTGGTCAATTGAGTGGCTATATACATATATCCTGTATATTGTATAAAATATACATCGTATTGCCTTACTCTTCTAACATTCGTTTTGAATTATGATTCGTAATAAAAACGTAAATATTCGATTAAAACCTATTCATGTTTTTACACGCTGGAATATAATATTTTATTTCAATTTACTCTGCGTTTCTGTCGGTTAAGCGGCGATAGTAAAACGGTACAAGTCCGAGTTCAAAACTAAATCTACCGACAATTCCCAAGGTTTTTCCTGAAGTAATAATAATAAAAATAATAAAGAAACATGACGATGTGACATGGGTGACGTCGATATAGAATCTTTACCGTCACATGCCGTAGTTGGAAAAAAAAATAACGAGCATTCAAAAATTCAGTTTCACGCCACATCCGCCGCCGCCGCGGTTTTATCCGTAGGGCAACATATACTTTATAATATATATGTATATTTTAATCCTGTATAATTAATAATATAAACCTGTTTGACTAATCCGTCCCTTACAGTAAACGTCACATATAACAACCTCTGGATTACGTTGTCGCGTCCCTCCGCACACGCGGGTAATCCTACACTTATATTATATATACAAGGCCTACACTGAATAAACCGGGCTATTATTACAGTTATTACCCCCATTTTTCGTTTGGTGTTGTTGGTTTTTCGTGATCCATTCCCGTAATATCTAATAATTAACGGGGGAAATTATCCGATTCGTCTTCTCGTTATGTCGCGGAACACTACAGTTGACATATACTACCTACCACACGGCCGGAAAACCATTAAATTAAAAGAAAACTCATTCGCGGCGCCCATAAACGATTTTACTAGGACGGGTAATCGTGTAATTCGACTTCATCTCTTTGTCGAAAACGAGAGTGATATTAACGTGTTAGTTTATATAAGATTATTGTAAAATTAATGGTTTTAAATTTCTTATTGATCTTGAAAAAAAAACTTAATTAACCCAAGTCATTCGTTCTGGAAATTATACTATTGTTACAAAACAATAATTACTTAAAATATTTATGGTGAGTTACACTTTATATATATCCTATTATATAGATTAGTTAATTTTAGAGATTCAATAACATTGCGTATAGTTGTGCGTCTGATCCCTGTGCTACATCGAGGTTCTCTTCTACTCAATAAATGATTTATGAAAGTATTAGTACTCTGTCCGTAAACGATTTAATACACAGTTAAATTTATCCCTCCGAAAATCGTTGACGGAATTAGTTATTAACATTGAAGGTCGTAGCAAAGTAGGCAATCTTGTTTAACCACTTAGGATATTTGGAGGTATGGTTTCAAACTGGAATGTCCTGTAACGGCTTTCGCAGCTGCTTTTTCTTTCTTTATGGTAACCGGGAATTTATTTTCTCATTCCATTATAGTGCGCTTTACAGCGGGTTTATTATTATAGACATGTACGTCAAATAAAATGATTGACAATAGTTTTAATAAGAGATTTTTTTTTTTTTTAGGCTACCATTTAAAAAACTGAAAAACTGATTCGTTGCCGTTGCTATAGGTAAGTGAAATGTTTTACAATTGTTTTTAATATTATATGTCAGTTAGAATTAAATATTCATTAGGATAACAATATTATGATTTTTTCCAAATTGAAGTGCGTGAAAAAAAGTATACTTAGATATTTCATTACAAATATAATATCATATTATTTACTGTTCGTCATGGTGAAATAATATTAGTAAATATGAATGTTTTCATTCATGCATTTAATGATTCAATTATCTTGGGCAAATATTTTTTTATAGTTTATTTTTATTTATAGAACTAATTTGTGTAAATATTTAAAGAGGAATAAGACTTATCGGCTTTATTTTATGACTCAACGTACTAAAACGTAAGATGAAATTAATTTTTTAATGATTTCATTGTGTTTAAAACCGTAATTTGCAACATTAATAATAAGATGCATACATGTACATAATAAATTTAATATTATAATAGAACAGTGTAAATAATTGTAAATATAAAATTATTAATAAGCCAATTATTATTATCGTTACCGAATAGTCGGTGTAATTAATGATTCTGTAAAAAAAAATAATTTGTAAACCAAGATAAGAACAAGTTATTCTATATAGGAGAATATCATATGAAAAAATTAAAGGATAATTCCCAGAATAAATTTAAAAAATTGATATTTAATTTAGAAAATAAAACGTTCTCCAAACAACTCAAAGAAGTAGGTAATTAAGAAATTTATTAGAAAACTTATCTTGGTAACTGTATTTAATTAAATGAAAAATCACAACAAACAACAGAACCAGGTCAATTAAAATTAAAACATAAATTATTTACGATTATTTTTTTTAATTGGATTTCGTTTTTGTTCGGAACGGTATATAGGAGTTTTTCGATATTGATCATTATTTTGTTTTATTAACTGGGCGATTCGTTTTCTTTTTTCTCATCGAAGCTTTTTTTTTAATTGTTCATATTATTTAAATTATTCAATAAACTCATTGAAAGGGATATTGTGTATATAGTATAAAAATTAAAATATTATATTCATTGGATTTAATTTTACTTTCATCTGATAAACTAAAACAATGCTACGTACAAAAAACTTGGGAAAAAAACATGCATTTTAGTTAATTTATCTCATTAAACAGAGCTTGTGGTGGGATGAATGAGTTATTATTTTACTCAGTTAATGATTATAATATTTAATCTTAAATTCCTAAGTCTAATTACAGTCTTTACAACAACCAATGTACAATATATTTTATTCATTGGATGCATAGCTTGTGTAATTGGGTACATTATTAAAAATATACTACTTTAGATACATATATGCATCAGATTAAAATTTACTGGATTAAAATAAACTCAAAACTTTTTTCCTATACCTTTATTTATGTATTCTAAGTGCATGTTGTATGCCCTATTTTCGCGCTTATTATCTTGTTTAAGACTAATTATTTATAATTGACCCACAATATAGAACTGTTTTTACAGATATCTGACTGGCAAAACTTTATAAGTTCTTTATAATTTCAATTCTTAAACCACTCAAATTATTTCTGTCAAGACATATTATTATTGCCAGTTATAATATTGTTGAATTTCAAGTAGCCTAAATACAGTATTATCTGCTGCACAGCCGTTTCATGTTAACAGTAGACCGTGCCAAAACGGTTATTATGAGGAACGTGGGTAAAAATGTTTTTACTATTTTTATGAGAAAAATTAGAAACAATATCTTTTATATTGTCAGCAGCGGTGATAATACCCATTCCCCCCCTCAAATTTCGAATTTTTTCTAAAATGCATCTATGTACACCAGTTCTCGCACGGTACACCATTCGTCCGTGTGACGAGGAACGACCGGCGAACGAACTCCAAGGGAAAAGTAATAATATTATGCGCACACAATATTACACATGATGATGGCAAAGTCTAAAAAGCATAGATTCATTCAGGTGGGGGCTAGAGCGACCTTTATTCTCCCAAATATTTGTCTATCTTCCACATAATAGGTAAGGATAATTATTAAAAAGGAAGAATAATTTACCGAAGTGATGACAAAAAAAAAAATAATAAAAAATTAAATTAGCCTCTCAAAAATAAAGATTTTGTTGCTCACATGTGGTGAGGAAAGACGCACGTACGTTAATAGGTTTACGAACTCGAACGCGATATTATAACACCACCGTGTGCAAGTGACCGTGTGCGCGCCCGATACGACGTCGCCACCTCCGATGCCCCTGAAGTCGCACTCACACTCGTAACTCGCACGCCCGTGCCTGCACTGCAACGTTGTGGTCACACATTTGTCGTATCGTCAAACGTTATTAGAGCAACTAAACGTATTATCTGTACATTTATAATAAATCTATTTATATAATACATTTGTGCACGGACCGCGAACAAGGGTAGCAAGATCACGTTCAGGGGTATAACTGTGTACGACGTATGCTCGCGACAGCAGGCCGGCGCAGGATTTTCTGGAAACACGTGAAAACCAATTTGCGTTGGTCCCTCTAACGGCCTGGCGTCCCGTTCACAGTCCCCAGGTCGGTATAATAATATATGCCCGTCTGTATGCGTGCACGAGGAAAGGGAAGGTGAAGTTTCTGTCAAAGGGACGGCGCGCGCACGCACTCGCTCGTGTAATAATGAAAATTAATACCTAATGGGATTAATTTAATATGTATACCGGTTGGCGCGAACAATGCGCGCGCGAATACGCACCGTCAAACCGTCAAAACGTTCCGTTTCCGCTGCCGTCTGAGGAGGGAGGGATTTCTAAAAAGTTTCCTTGATTAATTAAAACCTCCCCGCAGTCGCCTCGTTGTACTATACCCCCATCCCCGTCCGATCCGCGCATTTCGGTGGCGGCTAGAGTCGATTACTTTTGACGTTAATTAAGTTTGATCTTGAACGACAACGCGCGGCTGCGGTTTACATTATCGCAGATCCCTTTCGGTCATTGCCACCGCCATCCGGTCGTTCAAAAACATATGTACCCGCGACGTGATAAAATCATTATCATCGTCATCGTCGTTATGCTGCTGGAGAGGTCATCGTCAGATCGCACGGCCAATGTCCCTCGCCCGTATTCATTATATACGAACAGTGTTATGTTTATACGCATGTCAAGCGTCTGCACGCAGCTTAATATTATGATTTCAAACCGATACTAGTGTGTTTTCCGAATATTTTCGAGAGCGTAAAAATGATTTACATCAAGCAGTAGATACTATATGATATATATTTTCTATATGATAATGATGACTCCATCAGTCTACGATCTGTTTACGTGTGTGCGATGGAAGTGGTCGCTAATGGAGAGCACACCGACCGCTGTCGCTGCGGTGAATTAACATTTCACACTTCACTCTACATATTATCATCATCGTGCATAGGTTATACGGGTAATTTATAATATACCACGCATCTACGTGTAATGTACGTACGGACACGCGGTATTGGTTTTACACGACAGTATGTCACGTTGATGACGATTTGTTATCCGACCGCGTTACGAGACGATAATATTAAACGCAATGATATTTCAACGCGATCATTGCTCCGGGTATCTAGTCCATGAACTGTATAATTTATACGTATTGTTGCCCTCTCTCACACTCTTTCTCTTTCACTGTATATATTTATGCACGTGCGTGTACATTATGTGTCGCAATATCGTCACCACGTTAGGTTTTAATTGGAATTCGTTTTAGTTTCGGTTAATTTGCCTCGGGTATACGAGTACATGCCGTCACCGTCTGTGCTGACAATGATGACCACTACTACCACCACCACCGCTAGCCGTATCCCACGCACGCGCACAAGAAAGTCGCGCAATTAAAACGACGTCCGTTTACTCGCTCGTTACCGAAGCAACCGTAATTACGAGAGGAGCCGGGAAATTTTACGCCGGATCGTAAATCCGGATCTACTTGCCGCCGCCTGAGTGCCGTCGTAATTAGTTAGGTCTTGCAGCACTACTAAAAATCTGGCTAGTAAAAGAGCTTTTGATATTGTTTTCGTTTAATATCTCGTGCAAACCGTTGAGAGAGATTGCTAATCTTCAATTATAAAGGAGAAGTAGAAGAAGAAGAAGGAAAAAAAAGGAAATAATAAAATCTAAGAGAAATCCTTTCCTATTCGATTTTTGTTCCTCATGAGAAATATCACACCGGTCCATTTAATGTGACTATAAGTTTTTTACATTTCTCAACAACAGTCCGCAAAGTTTTATTCCCTACTTTTATCATCCAAAGAAATTCAGTTAGCCGTTTATCAATAAACACTATATATAGATATTTTTTTTTTTATTTATTTATTTTTTTTTTTTACACGGGCAAAGAGCTCAAGATGCATTTTTCAACATTATTCGGCGGTCGGAACGCCTGAATAATGTATACACGTACCAGGTGGCTGATAATCTCACCATTTTAAGAAGAAAAAAACCAAATCAAATTATTCGTAATTGACTTAAATGGATACCAGCTTATGATGTTGGACGTTTTTAATAACACGATTAACTCAATAGCCTATTTATTTTATATGTTGTAAATATTTTTTTCGAGCGAAAGTGGATACTAAACATAATATATTCCACAATATCCATAAGAAAAACGTTATGCCGTACAAATTATGCGCGTGTATACCTTGACTAGTTAAATTACTTTTTCATTTAAAAATGCGTTTCCAGAATTCCAAATAAAAAATGGAATATTAAAATTTTATTTTATTTTGTTAATGGTTTTCAAGAAGTCTGTGTGACTATAAACGTAATACTTTTTCAGTAGAAACGTTTTAAATTTTACGTTCATAAATGTCATTATCTGTTGCAATATGCATACCCTTACGAAACTCGGCACGTTATTGCGAAATATAAATGAAATAAATTCTGTTGGGAAATGCATTCCGTGAACTTAGGTTTTTGTACGCGGATGATTATTATTCGAGTTTTTCAAGGGAAAATCCTCCGCGCATCTTACGATGAACAATGATATTCGTGCACATCGGTGGTGTAGATACCTACGCGGCGACCGTTTTACGCCACTAAAGTATCGCGCGCGCGGAAAGTAAGCTGACTGAAGTGCATTTCTAAAATGTAAGACAGCACTCTTGAAGTTCGTGCACACGCGTTATAATAGATATTATGCGCGTGCGCGCGCTCAAGTGCTAAGTGTACGCGCGGAAGACGCGGGCTCGGTGAAGGGAACGATGCACCTCGGAGGGCGTTTGTCGCGCCCCAAAATGTTCGAGTGCCGCGACAGGAAGCGTGCAAAAGGAGCCGGCGACGAACTTTAAAAAGCCCGGTGGCGAGCGCGTGCCGCCGTCTACGCGTCGCGCGACTCCCGCTGCTTCGTCCGTCCAGGTAGGTTCGCGTACGCACGCACGCACTCGCTTAGTGCGCACACGTATCCCTTGCGTCCCCGCGTACGCGTACATGTATAATACACGCACTTTCCTTTATAAGTTTTCTCATCCATTACGCGGGGGGCGGCGTCGGGGCGCGGGAAGGGACGAGGGGGCACTCGCCGCCGCGCAACTTTAAAGCCATCCGCACCACGCCGCCGCGTGCCGATGGGCCCGGCGGTGTGCGGTTGGCGGATGCGCGTCGTCGTCCCTTATCGATGTAACCCCGTCGGGGTAACCGCACGCGCGCGGCCTGGCCCGGCGGGCGGGTCGGCGGCGCGGTCGGTGCGCCGGTGGCGGTAGAACCACTCTCCGGGTCCGCCACCGCCGCCGCCGCCGCCGACGTAGTCACCACTCAAAATCCATTAATGGGCTTTAATGGAGCTCTCTGGTTTTTCACTCGTCTCCCGCCTGCCCCACCCGCTCCACCGGTCCATTATGACGCCGCGCGCGCGTGCACCGTACATACTTCTGTCTAAATCCTATCCGCTTACACGTTTTAGAGAGACGACCCGAAGAAAGAGAGTAGCAACGCGGGTAGGGCACGACCACTGCTGCTGCTACTATACCACTACGAGTACTACTACCACTACTTCTGTACGTGCGTGCGTATCTGTCTGTGTGCGTGTGCTCGCGAGTGGGGCAAAGATAGGGCGGGAAAACTCTCTTGGACGCGCGGGGAGGACTAAGTGACAAACCGTTCGATTAATAATAAAAACCGTACCCTTAATTGACTACAATAAGGGATTCGGGCGTGTACCCCGACCTACCGCTCCCACCGCCGCGTGGTCTCCGAAACGGGAAAATATCTTCGCTACATTCGTGAAAAGTTAATGCATCCTCTACTCGTCCGTCGTGCACACACACACTTCGTATTATATGGCATACCGTCGGCCGGTTCCGTTTCCTTCGCCGCCTATCGTATACGTGCGCGCGCGCACTATTTGACGATGACGATCGTTTTTGGCTGAATAACGTCGAAATTACATGTACCTATGTATACATGATCCTCGTTAATATGTTTAAGTACAACTCGAACATTATTTTACTTATCACGCATAAATAACATTGATCGCTAGGATTCGACCAAGATCGTTTACCGCCCGTGTTTAAACATGTATTTGTATCGTAGCCTCTTGCTGCGGGGAAACCTTCGTTTAAAAAACGCTAAACGCCCGGCGGCGTATGAGTACATTCGACCAACAACAACAACAACAGCAATAATATATTGTTGACTAATATTGTCGTTTAACTGTCGCCCAAGGGCGGATCCGAAGCTTTTTTAAATGGGGAAGGGGCGAATAAGAATGTTTATGATTGATATATAAAACACAATAAAGTCTTGATCGTAATTTGAGCAATTTAAAAGACGAAGGGTGAAGGCGATTGCCCTTACTATCGCTCATGATCCGTGTACCCATGTAATATTACATTTCTATCGATAATCAGAAGCGATAACGCGTTAGTAAATACTGCTGTCTTTGTTTGATCGTTGTCTCGATTTTCCGCGTATTCTACGTAAATATATTTAACGCACATTTTAAGTGCGATAAAAAAAATAAAAAAATTAGTTTCAACCTTTTACGTGAAAATCGTGAGTAGAATCGTTTGCATTTGCGTAAAACGAAAACGTCTCTCTTACTATAAATAAGGTTTCCAACTTGTTATATTTTCCAGCCACCAGGTGGTACATGGAATTAGAAAACGATATTCGAGTCACGTCGGGGGGAAGAGGTATATCAAAAGCGTCGTTAACATTTCGAGTTTTTAATGACGCCACCGACCCGTGTCATAACAAACCCTCAATCAAAAAGGATTTCGTTATGATAATAATACCTCGGAAGGGTTGTAATTTAAAGGGTAGCGACGAACGACTCTTGTTATTCATGATTTGCATACGATTTAAGTGCTCTGTATATGTATCTTTATAAAAATAAATCATTAAAACGTTTTATTGTTATTATTATTATTACTATTCTTTTGCAAACGCGTGAGAATAAAAATTCACTGCAATGCATATGACAATAACAATATAATGCATTCAGGATAAAAATAAAAAGAATCCTATAATATTTATTTGCGCTCATTTTGTGATTTAATCCATAGCTCTTTGTACCGTCTACGGAAACACAGCACACTAGGGAAATCTATTTGTTTTTTTTTTTATTATCCTTTTCTTTTTTGTGCAAAAGATACATGTAAATATTTCAGGTCGTTCGACGTAAACGATTATTTCACCAGTGCGCCCGGTCATACGTTACGGGTTCTGAAAAATCACCCATCTGGCATTGATGATTTTAAATAAAATAAAATACACACTTCAATTCGTTTTTCCCCATTATCGGTATCATTAAATTAAATTTTACTATTCCCGAGTCGATGTTATAAACAACACTATTTTGCCAACAAAAAAATATACCATACGAGGGATGCGTACCTTAACTCAATACGCGGTATATTGAATATTAACTCAACACCTTTAATTTACGATTCAAAATTATTTTCCAATCTCATGTTATACAATTTTAGACTAGTATTTTTAATAAATTGATGAAAACTAATTATAAAAAGCAAATATATCCAATACATAGATTATATTTATAAACAAAGTACATGAAATCATCAAAGTTTTATTAATTACTCTACGTTTGTAACGTTAAACTTTTTTTTGTTATGTAATTAATTGCGTATTAAAGTGAGAAAAATATTGTTTGGAAAATATATAATTACAGGAAATAACTTTGTCATATCATATGCTTGAACTAACTAATGAGGTACGGTAACAAACATGCCATGTAATAATAACTCCGTAGAGTTATTTCATTTCCTTGACAACTTTCCTTAATTACTTCATTTCTATTTAAATATTAACCCACTGATGGTTTAATATTCTTACAAATATTCAATTGTACTTTAATCGTGTTTATTGTACATTTTATACGCAAACAAATAAATAGTACATCGATAATTCATCGACAAATACGGCTTTGTTATTCACTTAAAAGCCGTAATAATTTATAAAAAAAAAAAAAAAAATGTGCCATATCTGCGACTATAATAGTCCTATATATCTTCGATGTTATACTTACTTGCGAAATAAATTACATACTGTAGTATGAGCCAAAAAATATCGTATAACAATAGCATTCTTGACAAGTTAAAAAATATAAATATAATAATACAATTTGTCTGGTACGAACTAAATAAACAAGTAAGTTCAATTGTATTTAGTGTAAAGGCTAATACTGACTCGAAAATACAACGTTTTGTGAATTATTTATAAAACGTCGGTTAAATAAACCATTGCAAAAATATAATCAAACAATATGCAGTTTGAATAAACACGCGTTTTAAAGAAATCATAGTAACTATTAATGTAGAAACATATCTTATATTATTTTGTAACTTATTGACAAAAGCAAACATTTATCTTAGACGCAATTCCATTATCTTTTAAGCTCCCTCGTGAATAGGTACGAACAAAGGTTTGTCGAGTTATATCGTTTAAAAATTTGTACATACAATTTTAAAGAAATGTATTTAATAAAAAATAACAGTATTTATAACAATATAAAACATCAAGTATCGATTTATAGTATCACTTTTACGAAGGGTTCAATTTATAATATATGTTCTCGCGGATTTTCACCAAGTATACTTTGGTAATTATTCGACGTGCTTATAATTAATATATTATATATGTGCATTTAATTTCGATTTTTATCCATCAAAATTACGCATTTGTTTAAATTTGAACCTTTTGTATTTTATGGGGTCATAGAAAGCATTTATATAAATTTACGGAAAAGAGATGTCAAAAAGAAAAGTATAACAACATTCTTAATGGATGTAAGATGAAAACGGCTCTACGATTTATACACATTTCAATTCTGGCTTATATATGCAAAACTAAATTTTCCCGGTGCGCGTTGTGTCCAGCAGTTTTTATTATGTATAGAGCATTGCCTTATAATATATGTGGTAGTAATCGCGATTATAGCAGTTATATAACAGTAGTAGTAATAGTAGTAGTAGTAGTAGTAGTAGTGGGATAAGTAGTAGCAGTCATAGTAGTAATAGTAACAGTAGTAGTCATCGTCGTCGTCGTCGTCGTCATTGCAAAGCCAATTTAACGGCAGAGTACGCAGAGGACTGAGGCTGGAGGAAAAAAGAAGGAGCAGCAGAGCCCATGTATCATGTGTGATAGTTATCGATTAAATAACACCCGACCGACGGGTATTGGTTTCGGCGGCGATACTCGAAATTGGTTTTTCTTCCCCATTTCATTCATATATTAGATTCGGAAAACGATTTTCCTCTCCCGGCCTTTCGTCTCTCCTTTTACACCCCCGCGCACGTCTCATTCATGACCTACTCGCCGAACCCCCTTATTTAAGGTGTTTTCGATCAAACACTCCTACATCTCTTCGCAATATTGCTAAGAGGTTTTTTTCGCTCCCCCTCCTATCCCACCCGCAGCTCGTCACCGACGCTTCCTCCTCCGGCTACCCCTGTCCCCGCGTGTTATATCGATTTGGACCTTTTCGCCGCATATGTAATATAACTCTCTCTCTCTGACCTCTCTGGCAAGCAAGCTGGCTAGCCCATCGGAAATTCTAATAATAAAGTCAACGGAACCCCCGACGGACCCGACAGCCACCACTGTTACGTGTATGTTTGTGTGTGTATGTGTGTGGGTGTGTGTGTGCGTGTGTGCATGTGTGTTGTGGGCATGTGTGTGTGTGTGTGTGGCGTGCATGAGAGGAGAAACGCAGAAGGAGCTTTGGCCGGTTTCTGGTTATTGCTCAATGTTTCAACCCTCGTAGAAATTATTGAAATTGGCGGCCGCATCGGGTATAACAATAACGACATGAGACATTATTCGATCGAAAAAACAATACTTATTGGCTGACAAGAGCGAGACCACGAATTATTTATACGCGTCACATTATTTTTATATATATGTATAACTACCCTCGGATGTAAACCTACAGTAAATCCATTATTTTAAATGTTTTAAAATCTTTATATATGGCTATCAGAAAAATATTTATATTAATTATAATTTATTCTTTTTTTTTTTTTTTAATCGAGTAGTTTTTGGTTGATATAAGCTTTTATTGTTATATAACATCAACGCATAGTATAAAATATTGATTTATTTGTAAAATAACATCGAACATAAAGTATAGTTGTGTATGGATAAAATAATATTGAAAATATTCGAAATAAAATGTACACAGTAAGTCTCTAAATTAATATATTGATAAAAGTGCTTTTGATTATTTTTCAATTCATATATTTTTTATTTTTAACGTAAGTTATAAAAAAAAAAAAAATTATATACCATATTAATAAAGGAAAAATTCGTATTATGTTATAAATATTTCGAAAAATTTTGTATTTTGTCATATAAAACCAAAAATATCTTTCAAAATCAATTCAGTCACGTAAACATCATTAACTGTTCAAATGAATTACAGTAACCGAAATCGCCGCAACCGAAACCTTCCAGTATTAATATATCAAAGAAAAATGTGTTATATTATTTTTCATTTTTTATTTTTTGTTATACGTGATCAATTTCATGGTTTGGGTTTTCATTTTCATATCAAGTTTTGCTTTTTAAATGCATTTATAAATTCTGGACCATAATTTCATTACAGTCCAATCAGTTTTCAATTTTCATCAATACAGTCGTTATAAAATCACAAAGATGTTATATTTAGATGTTATACTTAAAAAAAATGATGCAATAACTAAAAAGTAAATAATACATTCCAATATTATATAATATACATACACATAATTTCGCGTATATTTTACGTATTTATATTTTTGTATACATTTGCTACACGTGTTATGGACATTATAATAGGTATTCAAAGATGGCGACAGTTTGGTATAGGTCTGTGTTGTGAAATACAGAACTGTTGTAGCGGATTTTTTTAATTAATAGTAACGATTCGGGCTCGCATGGCATTCGGGTAGTCAAGGGTTTAAAGCCATTCGAATTATCCGTGGACTACCTTTTCCGCTAATGAAGCCGGTTCCGGAAAACTGTGTGGAATTCATTACGTTCCCGATTCAGCACTCTTCCCACGTTAATTAAATCTACCCTCAAACCCCGTCAACCCATCCCTACTGCAATACCGGGAATACTTAAAACACCCAACTTCCTCTATTTAATAAGACCACCTTGTAATGTACGTTAGTGTGAATATATATTCATATATATATATATATATATATATATATATATATATATATATATATACGTGCATGTGTGTGTGTGTGTTAGTATTTTGAAGTTTGTTTCGCTATATATTGCAATATATTTCCCCACTGCTGCAGCACTTCTTCATCCGCAAACGATTCACAACCGTAGTTGACAAGTTTATAGAGAATTGGAAGTCAAATTATGTGTTCTACGATTTATTATGATATCACAGAATGTATGATATCAGAATGGTCGCTGATAAGATTTTATACTGGTAACACATACTTCAAAAATCATTCAGCCGTTGTTATTGAGTCTCAATAGTGTTTATATTTTATATATTATGTGGTTTAATAAATAATATGCATCAAAACAATGAAATACATTCAATATTTTCAATTAAATTACCATAAAATAAATATTATTACTTTTAAAGTGATAAGAAACTAGGACGCCATAAATATGGCAGTTGAATCTTTACATCTACAAATGACCATTCTGATATCATATATTCTGTGATGATACGATTTGAAAATTTATGATTGACAAACCGTGGAGAAAAATAGTTTTATTATGATGCGTACCTATGTTTACTTTCTCACTCTCTACTATATACCATATACGTATGTACTATTAAATATGTAGTCAACTGTCACCTAGTGAAAGACATTAAACGCATTATATTTGTAGATAGATAAAAAAAAATAAACAATATTAGATTTAAAAATCATTTATTGTAAAATCTATATTAATTTTATTGATGTATCAAACTTAATTGCACCGATGAACTGAAAACACAAATATACAGTTCACCCTTATTCAAATATTTCTACAATTTGCTTCGTTAAATGATTGAACCCAGTTTGTACTCATAGTATATTGATATATGTCTGGTTATTAAACCCGACAAAATATTACAAACTTCATGGCTAAAAGATAAAATCTAATTTTGGTTTAAAATATAAAACTTATGTATTAATATTATTATTATCTTTTACATTCCAAAAATGAACAATACGTTTATGTGTCAGGTGAGATATCTCTTATAACTAGCGTGTTAGGAAAATAAACGAACACTGTTATTTAAAAACGTTTATTGAAATTGCCGACTCTGCTTTGTCGCAAAAAAAAAAAAAAAAAATGATTTGTCGAATTTTGATTACAAACCGTAACAGGATTTTATACAAAATGTTTGCATTTTTCTCTGATTTTTAGATTATTTTTATATATTAAAATTTGACAAGCGTAACTAGATAGAATTGAATAACAAAAATTATAATTCAATCGACAGACATATGTTTATGGTTTAAAGTCTAAAACAAATTCGGTGCGAAATGTTATGAGCCTTATTTGTACCAGCAGAGATTTAAAAATCTACTTTTTAATAAATAATAACAAATAATATTGTTTAAGGATTTTTTACACAAAAATTGTAAACTAAAAACTATATAACAATATAATATAGACTGATAAATATAATAAAGGGTTCTGGTTGTTTTGTAATTGATCATGAGATAATGTATTAACGAACCACGAAATGTTATTTTCTGAAGATCAATCAGTATACACAATGATGTCGTTTTTAAAAGTCGATCTACTGGAATGTTTAACAACTGCGCCCCATTGAACACCTGAGACAACAAAATACTAACAGTTTTATAAAGAAGAGACGGTAACAGATATTTCAAAAATATATACATTTAATCGCTGTATAAAAATTAGAGTGTAGTCGATAGGTTTACGGTACTATCTGTCAAATTCAGCGTCCTTTTAAACGAAATGAATTTTAATAAAACCTGTTTTTGAATAATTATTATTAGATTGCACCAGTCGGCCGTTTGCATATTTTTATCCTTCGTCGTAGAGATGCTCACCGATATTTATAAAATTTTAATATACCGAAGAAGACGAGAAAATGTCGAGGCTTTTTGCTCATTCCTTCGCACGGGATGGAAAACCTAAAAACTATTAAATAATGCCATTAAAGACATTCGTTGTAGAATTGGGCTGCACTGTGGCGTGGTAGGGGCGGACCTGTAAAGAGAAAGAACCCAATGGAAACTTATTTCGAGAGTGACGTCCTAAGTTACTGCCGGCCGCCGCCATAAAGTATATTGATATCCATGAAATATTCAGAGACGGCACGGTATGCTTTTTTTTTTAAGATAGATTTCAATTTGTCTGAAAGCTAATATCGCGGTAATGTGCCGAAAAAGCATCGACGTCCCACCACCACTACTCCGCTGTACTAAGATCTTAAGCACACCTATTTTCAAATTGCCTGTTGGCAATACAGATTCACAATAGTAATTCCAAATAAACCCGCTTTGACTGCGTATATTGGTCGATGTTTTATACAACCGTAATGTATTTCTATATTGTACGCTACGTACGCATGACTAAAGGTATCGTCGAGATTTTCGATTTTATTAGTTTGTCCATCGAAGCACGTTTACGCTGTCAGAAAATAAGATGAATACTGTTAAATAAATAATTACGTATAAATATATTATAGGCGTGCATGTACTTTACATGTAAAATCGTATACTGCAATAATTAAAAACTAAAAAGGTCTGTCACGTGATTAATATCTGCCTAATCTCAAATATGATGCGCATCATAATAATTTACATGGATAATTTTAAGAAACGTTATGCGTGTTATGTATTTCTATATATTTAATCTATCCAGACGCGTCGTGCCGTAGTAATTATTGTTGCAAACAAACAGCGATGCATTCGGTGGTGCCAGATAAAGGGTTAGTAGTGTCAGTCACTGCAGGTCGTGCTTATTCAAGCTCGTATACCCATATGCTTGTATGTGTATATTATTATTTGTATACAATACAAGTAAACCAATAGATTATCGTAACTATTAATTATAATACGAAAAACACACACACGCATATATTTTCGTTCACATGCACTTTTGCACGCACGTTATTTCAATCAATTTTTGATGGGCAAACAAAAAGTTACGCGCCGTGCACTTAAAAAATAAAAAATAAAACAACAACACGTACACGCACGCTCACACATACACTCACACACACATTATATAAATATGAGGGTAATTTGGCATAGCACCCCTTTGATCAGATAACGTTTTTAAAAAGCCCTCTTCCATCGCACCGCGTGGAGCTACTCTCCCCATACTCTTGCTGGAGCGCATTACGCTGCGCTGTTCGACGGGCGTTGTATAAATATACATATACATATGATGCATATCCGCTACCCTCTCGTGTGTTTTAAGAGGAACAAAAAGTGTGGTGCACTGCGTACGACTGATTGAATCGAGTTCACGTCACTTGTCCCGTCGCATGTATGCGCGATGCAAAGTGTTGTATGTGTGTGTGTGCGTGTGTGCGCGTTGTGTGTGTATGTGTTTGTGTATGCACGCGCGCGTACGATTAATAATGACGATGATGATAATAATAATAATAATAATAATACATAAAATCGCGTTTGAGCCGCCGTGTACGCCGGTACCGTGGTATAGCGGCGGTGGTGTGCGTGTCGGGCTTTTAATTCTGCACCCATTGTACTCGCGACGGCCGGTCTATGGTTCAAGTACGGCAATTTGGGGACCGCATTGTGTACACATAATCGAATTAGCCTCTATGTGACGCACGTGACTCTCGGCTTGCCGCGTTCTTATCGCCGTCACCGTCGTCCTAGCAGCCCAAGTTCGACCAACGGTGGCGATGACTCACAGCGGTGTTCGGGAAAAATTTTCACTCGATAATGGCAGGGCACGGACAATATGATTTATGGATGAAAAAACAGAAATAAAAATTTCGATTCTCACGCGCCCAATCTGCGCAACGATGCACGCGCTCGTGCCCCACGCCTGATAAACTTGAATGGTTCGGATTTGATTTCGGTACTGTTCGATAGTGGGTACTGCGCTATAATTCGTACTGCGCTCGAACGGAAATCGACGGAAAGAAAATCAAAAACGCCTTCTGTGTAATGCGATACTGCAGACCGCGTGTGTTTATTTTTTTAATCGGCGTGTACTACATTTGCCGTGTTCTAGCCCAAAGGAATGTTTATTTGTTTGTTCGTCTTATCAGTTATAAATAAAATTAACCAACTTTACCGCACTCGAGTGACGTTATTTTTCTGTATCGTAATTTGGATTATATTACGTGACCGATGCGCAAAATGAAATCTTTAGGTAAACGCACAACGTTTAATATTCGTTTACACTAAATATTCAATTTCACTGTGGAAATGTGGTGGTACGAATAATTTGGTATGTTTTAAATTTGAGGGGTTTTTTTCAGTAATAAATCACAATTTAATTAACTTATAGATGCGGCGGAGTTGTTCGAAACTAATTGCGAATAAAAACAGCCAAAATATGTTAAAAATGAAACCTTGCAAGTATCTTTTGAATTATTCTCTACTTTTTCGATTCTGAGGAAAAAATTTATTTTAAATTTTAAGAGTTTGACGTTATGTAGTACTTGCCCAATTTTTATTTTCACTGTTACCGTTGCTTCATAGTTTCACGCGTGTACTTATAATATGTATATAATTATTTCATCTTTTATATGTATTCAACGCAATTTGATCGACTTAATTTTCAACTGATCCCGTTATAATTTATACTTCATATACATATTATGTAGTACATATAAAATCTATGTGTGCGTAATAGTTATAATGATAAAAGTTGTCAACAATTTTATCGATTAATATACCTACCAAGAAGTTGGATCACATACCTAATATTTAGATTTACTTGAGAAATCATTGAATTATGTTCATATTGAACCATATTTTAAGACATTATTCAGTATACAATGATCAATGTATATTTATAAGATTTATATTATAGAGCCTGTAATACAAACCTAATAAATGTACACCGCCGTGGCAAAAATACTATACCTACTGTAACTACATCAATTTTTACTCAATTTGAATAATTGTTTTTTTTTTTCTTAAATGAAATAAAAAAATAAGGGAAATAAAATAGGTGTTTCAAATTTTTCAAAAAAATGTAATTCAATAAAAAAAAAAAAAATTTTAATTTTTTATTTTTAAAAAAAAAATATATTATTTTCAAATTGAGCTTTTTACACAAATTATTTTAAAAAACCTCATTTAAAAATATTGATTTACTGAGGAGATATTAATTTATGTAAACTAGTTTATGTTTCAGACCACTGTGCGCCGTAGTGCACATATTATATTTTTATACGTTTATTTACGTCGCAGTCATCGTTAAGATCGCTAAGTGCCCTTGTTAAGTAGTTTATAAGTTGCATTTTTACATTGTTTTTCACATTTTTATACACTTTATCTTTATTTAACTATATTTATAATTATAAAATATTTCCAATATGAGTAAACAGTCGCAAATGACGATTTTTTTCAAACTACCGCCTTAATACATCGACTTAAAATAATCAAACTCAATTATTACAAAAAAAAACCATAATTTGGGATTTTGATGAATTTTGATGAACCATCCCTCAAAAAGGAAAAATATTAAAATTTAAAGATAGTTACATTGAATATGGCTTAACATACTTAAACAAAAATGGAAAGGATGTTCTTCAATGTGTTATTTGTGGTATGACATCGGAAAATGCATCACTAAAATCAAATAAACTCAAAAGGCACGTGGAAACTAGCCATGTTCAGTACAATAATAATACAAGGTACTATTTTTTAAGAAAATTTGAATAATTAAAAAATGATAAATTCTTAAACTGTCAAAGACAAAATCTATCTAAAATATTTTTATTTGGTAGCCCTTCACATAGCTAAATTAAAAAAATCATATTCGGTTGGGGAAAAGTTGTTAAAACCGTGTTTGATTTATATTTGTATAGAATTATTTAGTAATGAGCACGTGGTAAAAAAATACCTATGTCTAAATACCTAATGATATGGAAAATCAGCTTAGTGAAAAAATCAAAAAATCAATTCTTTACGCAAAACAACTTGAAAAATCTACTAATATAAATAATGAAGCTATATTATTAATTTATGTGAGATATGTAGATACTGATCTGAACAATATACAAAAAAAATTTTCTGTTGCTATACTTCTGAAATATTTTCAAAACTATTTAATTTAATTTCCAAAAAATTAATTTACAATTTTCTAACTGTATCGGTATTTGTAGTGATGGAGCTGTAACCATGACCGGAAAATGTAATGGTTTTGTCACACGTGTTCAACAAATTGCTCATAAAAACATTATGTCAAAACATTGTTTGATTCATCGTAAGCAATTAGCCGCTAAAGGTATGAACAAAAACCTATTTGATGTTCTAAATATATGCATAAAAATTGTAAATTTTATTTGAGCGTGTGCTGTAAACACTCACGTTTTTAAAGTGATGTGTGAAGAAATAGGTTCTGGTTTTAAAAATTTGCTATTACAGACTTATGTTCGATGGTTGTCACGAGGAAAAGTTTTGACTAGGTTATTTGAACTGAAAATGAAAGTAAAAATATTTTTGAGAGACGAAAAATCACCACTTAGTAATTATTTCGAAAACAATATGTAGTTAGTTAAATTGGCATATTTTTCAATTCTAAATGAATTAAATTTAAGTATACAAGGACCACATACTAATCGTTTTATATCGTACAACAAAATTGACGCATTTCTAAAAAAAAAAAAAATGGACTTTGGAAAAATCGTAAATAAAAAACTACACATTTTATATGTTTCTGAATCTTTTTAACATGACTCAGGAAAATATATTGACAAAAATTAAAACTAATGAAATGCGTATTATAATTTAAGAACACTTAAAATTTCTAAATATTTCGATTTTAAAATTGAAACTCAAAAAGGGGTTCACAAACCACAGTAAAACGTTTGAATCTGCGTATGAATTCTATATTAACGACTTGGTTTAATTTATATATTTTAAAGACGTTCGCTCTTTAACATATTATAAAATAATTTATACAATTACAAAAACAAAATATTTACGTTTTATGAATGTTTATAGATATTTGTACTTAATAAGAATATAGATAAAGATTAATTATTAAAAAAAAATTTTATTTAAATGTTATTATGATTATAATGAATGATTATTTAAAAAAATAAAATAGTATTTTTGATAATTATATGAGAAAAAAATATAATACTTTATTGTTACTTTATACTCGGTCAATTTTGCGTAAATGAGGTGTCGGAAAAAAACATACCTTTTTTATTTTGACGTAAATGGGCTGTACCCAAAACGAATTAATTTTTTTTTCTGTGCGAACGGGCGATGTCCTGTAAAATAGATGTTTGTGTAGTTTTCAGTTTTGCACGCGTTAAATACTGCAGCGCGAGTCGGATGCATAGGATTATTAACACAACAGGTGGTCGTAATCGATTTCTTTGAAAATTATATGCGGGCATTAGCAGTCTCTGGAGCATGATACGTGACACAGTGTCTAGTGATTTTAAACATGTAGACGCATACGTATTTGTTTTTTAGTATGCGTGCGTGTGTGTGTGTGTTTATATGCAGTGTTCATAGGATTTTATATAGTATGACGGTCTGGATGTTTGCAGCTCACGAGCATATTATAACGAGTAGTACTGTCGAGTATTGAATGTAATAAGATTATTAATTTTTTTTTCCGCAGCTAAACCCGGTCGGTTTATCAATATTATTATAGGCATTATATTCGCTTTATTTTTATTTTTTATTTTTGGTCCGAAGCCAATAACACTATACGCACAGCTAGTTGTAGTAGCGTTTAAGATTTCAAGTCACGCGCACAATCCGTACTTGGGATTTATGTAGCATCATGTGCGCGCAAGGAAGTATAAGCGCAACCCGCTAACACTCACACACACATGTGCACGCATCAATACGCGTATGCACACGAGTTGCCTTGCCTTCGTTGTCTAACGTCGTATACGACATATTGTATTCGTATGTAAGCAAAGAATTTGAATTCGTTGCGTGCTGTAAAATGTAAAAAATATATGTATATTACAAGCATAAAAATCCGAGAAGATAAATATTATTTGTTGCGGTTCACCCGATATGACAGCGGCAGCACCGAACATCTTGGTCGAGTTTAAACAATTGCGCAATGGTGATTAACCAACACGCATTTTGTGTAGAAGTAATAAGAATGAAGGTGAAGTTGAAGTGTTAGAAGAGGGGAAAAATGATGGAAAAATCATACGTACGCGGTTTTCTTTCTGCGCCTGAACTACACGTACTGCATTTTTTGCTGCCGTTGTACGCTTACAGAGAATCAAATTTCACGCCTATATCGCTGCAATCGAATATTTAGAACGATACCGACGACCAACCGGTGTTATTGCCTTGCGGAAATAATGTATATTCATTATGAGTATAACTTAATATATTGATCTAATTGGTTGCATATTGTTTTTAATTGATCTGAAAATTAATATATATGTACCTTACAATGCAGTATACATTCGATTTTATCAGATATCCCGGTATCCCCATGATTAAAGTTTTAAACCCAAGAGTTAAGCCCATGCAACGAAAATCGTTTTTCCATTAGGTATATTATTTTTACTATTCGTAAATGTTTGAACTCCTAAGGTCCGTGAACAATAATATTTTAAACATGAAGATCAAATTTACGTTTTCCAGTTAAATTAACAAATATAAATAGTAAAAACAGAGAAGAAACGATTAAAAATACTGGTCAGTGATCATATGTATTAATTTATATGTTCATGTTTGTAGATTTAAATGTTAAGTTTTACATGCGAATAACAACATACAATTTTAACGCTATGAATGCGGTGATAGCGATCGGCTTGTACCTAGTTAACGGAGAAACCCGAGCACATCGCGGAGACACGTTGACCTACATGTCTTAAAAATGAACGTAATCGGTTTTTAAACAAATAAAACTCGTACGTAAATGGTCATAATTGGTATGCACTACACGCGTATCTAACACGATGTGTCCATTGTTTATGTTCGCCGAAACATTTGACACAGAACAAATAAACCTTGCTGTACACAGCAAACGTACTGTTGTTGCATCGGACATCGGATTAAAAAAAAAGTAATTACAATACAGCGACGGCATGTGCTTATAAATTAGAAATTGAAGAGAGGTTAAGAGGAAATATAGTCGTATATCGGTGGCGGCAGCGGCACCCAAGTCTCTCGACCGGAGACCGAGTTAATTGGACTTTTCGGATAGCAGCCGCACAATCGAGTGATTAATGACAACAAAAAATCACTGGTTCTTAGCTACAACGTGCATACGTTTGCGTGCTTATGTGTGTATGTAGGTTTATGTGTGTACATGTGTGTGCGAGAGCGCGTTCGTGCCGTGTACGCGTTGTTGTAGTCATACGTAACACTGTATAGGCTTTATCGGTTCGGTTAATGAATAACGGCGGCGAAGGCCTGAAATTGTTCTCGCTTTCAGTATCACATTATGCGGTTAATAGGTTTCGGGAATGAGATTTTCCGTTTTGTCGACGACGAACCGTACACAACCTATTGGAGTTGGAAAATATTCGAAGGAAATTAAAATATATAATATAATGTACATGTAGATATAATATATATATATATATAAACCAGATTAAAACGTGACCGTCTCACATGATTGGCTTGTTCCGAATTCCGTTCGAGGGAAAAAAAATAAATATAATTTAAATGTGTTGAGGTTGCACAATGAAATCCATTGTTTGGACACGATCTCCGTGTGTAATAGGGAGAAAAGCGGCAGTGCTAGGGAAAATTGTTATTATTGTAATACGTTATGTGTGTCTGCTTATAGCGCGGGGCCAAAAAAATATACATCCGCAACACGTGGTGTCTCGTAAACTGTTTTCGAATTCGTGTGTTTTATAATCGAACTAAAATTCGAAATTAATTCATAGGGTTAGTACATGCATACTTCACGTGGGTTGTTATCGTGTCCCAGTGGACAGGGAAAAATGAGTCCGGAATCTCTTTTCCCACGGGCTTTACGCCCCTCGCGTACACCTCGCCCCCTTGTAGAAACCCACTAGAATTAATAAATGCATTTTTTATCACACTCATACATACACACATACGCACACATACACTAACACAGCTGCAAATAATCCGATTTTAATATGATAGATGGGTTCCAATGTCCAGTCCGAATATTCGCGCGTATAGAAAATATTTTTTACTCCGGACATATTTATCGCCATTCGCCGTACATATAACGATTGCTTTTGTATTGTACGTTAAAAATGAACGTGATACTATGCGCCTGCATTGAACACGTACATTATGTATGCAAATGTCCTTTAAAAAATTGAAACAGGCAATTTGTCCGAGAAATAAATAATGGTATATCCGTAGATTTCGATGTAATTCGCTTCGTCAAGCTTAATTTATGATTTCGATTTGTCGTAAAAAATTAAAAGAAATGCGAAGAAACATTACGGTACACAAGCCTCGTTTACGACCAGCTGCGACGTAATCGCATAGAGTACTTAAGGCGCGTCTACATTGTGTTTTACCAGAATGTACACCACTCCGCGGTTTTCGGAGTGCGGTCGCATCGCAGCATTTATTTCAAACGACGGTTTACCGCGTTTCGTTTTTGTTTCCATATTTCGAACAATCGACGGTGATGCAGTTGTATATAAAAACGAACGGTGTCCGGAAACCACGGCATATTGTGAGTAAAGCAATCTGAAACACTCAAAGTTATCAAATCATAACTGTATAAGCGCGTGATAATCCAATTACAACTTGGAAAAAAAACAAAATGTAAAGGTCTCTAATCCCCTCTCCCCCCATATCCGTTTTCTCTTTTTTTTTTTTATTCATTTTTGAACCTCTAGTTTTCAATTCGACTAATTGGTTTGCTTGGGCACGTGTGCGTGTGTACGCAGACGGTTTCTTTATTGTATCCGACCCGCTTTCGTTGAACACGATATTTATTTTTGCGTCTCTTTCCGCGACCGTCGCCGCGTGTTCGCGGTCCTCACCGCCCGGTCGGTGGTCGGTTGCGATCACGGGTCCCTCGAAAGACGCGACCGGAATGATAGGAGGGTTGTGGGAATGGAAGACGTGTACCGGTGGCCGGCGGAATGCCAATTAACGTGCTTCGGCCTAAAAGTTAGCTCTTAATAACGACGATAAGTTTAATTGTTCTCTATAGCCGCCGCGACCACTGACTTGAGATAGACTTATTTTTCAACGAATCGCAAGGCACTTTATACCTTACGGGCCATCGTCACAACCACTCGGTGTTTCTTTTAAATAGTAATAATTAAAAGTATGAAAAAAATTTAAAAAAATAGAAGAAATTCCGTGTACATTGCAATTGTGCACACAAAGTGCTGACTTACCGCTTTGTACATACAAATACAATATTCACAAAGTATATATACATAAGATTTAACTTTATACCGCCATCGTTAAATTGTGCATTGTAATACACATAGTAATAACATTTGCAGTCGTTTTTCATTAGCCGCGTTCTTAATTCAATACGCATAACATCCCTAACCACCATCACTCTTCGTTTTAATCGAGCGCGTTTTTATACTATTGCTCCAGTGGCATTACGAACGTACATGTCCCCAACCCCACCCATTTTCATTTTTCAACTTTTTCCAACGCCAATATTTAGAGCTTAATTCCTGCCAATTCCTGCCACCATTTCCAGACACGTGTCCCCAGCCCCACCCATAGTTTTTTGATTTTTGCGGGGGCGAGAGTTGAGCAGGAATTCTGAAAATGGTGGCAGGAATTGGCAAGAATTAAGCACTAAATATTGGCGTTGGAAAAAATTGAAAAATGAAAATGGGTGGGGGTGGGGACATGTCCGTTCATTACGATGCGAGGAATCCGAGAGTGACACCGAACGAAAGGACACGAGCTATTTTGCTATTTATCATTTTAATTTTATGAAAATTATACAAATAAATCAAGAATAAGGTTTAAAAAAAAAGAAATTTCCATTTCTTATTCAAATGTAATGATTATTTGATTAATTTTTCACGTTTGCTTATAAATAATCAGGTCTAATAACAACTTTGAATACTGTTTTAGTCACTAGACAAATACTTTCATGATATTTGTGGTTGTTCCAAATGACTTAATATTATTGTTATTTTCTTATAAGTACCATAATACAATAATACATTTTTGAATGGATCTGAATATATTTCGTTTACTTTGGATGTCTTCCTAAAAACTCAAAATATGCCTTCGAAGAGCTTGCCGAACATTTTGCTCACAGAATCCAAAAAGAATCAATCACAGTTATTCATACTTAAAAAAATAATACTGCTGACCTTCAATAGTTATCTCTGTATTTCTCCGAAGAAATATATACGAGTAGGGTGTATTGTCTATGAATCTTGGTCACGTTAAAAATAAATAATTTATCATTAGCGTAACGACTCTCGGTCAGTTAAAAATAGTTATTATTTTGTTGATTTTTACTAATTACTATTGTCTTAATTTTACTACCGTTGCTGACTGTTTTTTTTTTACTTTTTAAAATTTTGAGAAATACGTCACGAACCATTAAAACTGTATAGACAAAGGCAAGTGTATTATTTGTTTTGGTTAAATAACGTTCCTGACAGAATTTGAGTTCAGGCTGAATTCAGGTATACAGCGAAATCGGTTTAAAAATAAATAATTTCTGTCATAACTTTTATAGAATATTAATTAATTATAACCATTAATATTTAATAAGTTATAAGCCGAATTAAAGTATATAATATTTTATGGACAACGGATTTATTAAAAGATTTAATAATTTACAAATGTTAAATTTAACTCATAAACTTTCAAGACAGAATGTAAACACGAATTTAACCATTAATACTATTTTATTTTTAACTAATTTTAATACCCACGCGTTACTATATATAGTTATAGCAGTGCTTCAAATATTTTACAAGACTGAAAAGTAATTAGATAAATTTGTTTTATATATTGAAATTGTGTTTTTTTTTTACCTATTTACATTAAACCGTCCTCTTCGAATAAATGTGTAAACAATAAGTTTTGGCTCCTAGTATCCTTACAAGGGACGGAATTTCAATCAACCAATATAGCTCCGTGATAATTAAAAAAAAATATATATTTATATATATATATATATATATTGATATAAATTTGTAAAGTGTTTGAATACTATTGATCCCTTAGCCTTGAAATTTCTTAATCCTTGTTTGAGTATAATATACCATATAATATATATATAATATATTATATTATAGTATATTGTATACTTTATATGCACATGCATTGCCGTGTATAGATTCTTACACAAAAAAAGTAAAATTTTAGGATGTTTTAAAATATTCGGTTTCATATTCATCGCACTTTGTGTAATAAACTTTGATACAACACAATTCTCATTAATAAGTAATCCCTTCCCAATTAACCCATCAGACCCTAAAGAAAATAAATTACACCTCTTAAAAGAAGAACTTCACCAAGTTGATTAATCCACTCAGTTTTTTGAATTAACCTTTTTAAACTCCGAAACAATTTCGTCAGAAAATCCTTTAATCATGTTACAGAAACTTATATTTTAGTTACAGCGATTTGATTTAGTATTAATACATTTTCAGCTTTGATTATTTTATTAAGTACCGTAGAAATTACCATCTAAACATGTTAGTTAAATTCACTTTGTTGTCATGTAATAGTTGGTTGAGTATAACGCTTAAAACGAAATCATGTTAACTATATACATTGACATAATGGAAGTATAATTTAACACAATTTAGCTTATAGGTCTGCGTCGTAGTGGAAGGTAAATCGATTCGAGAACTATACCTACGTGCGTGTGGTTAACCAGGCATTTCAACATTTAGTGGTATATTTAAGAAACAAATTTGAAATTATTGTTATGTTTAATATATAATTACGATAATATTTATTGTATTTTAAGAAAATACGATGACTGTTCAAAAAGTACCAAGATTTTATTTTTAATAATTACAAAAATGAAGTCACATATTATTTAAAGATATCGCCTTCGAAATACTCTCTTTCAGACAATATGCAGTATTTCCAGCGATCTTGCCATTTTTTGAAAGTCCTTTGGAACTGTTCGAAAGTTATAGCTTTGAGTTCTGTTGCCGTATACGTTTTAATTTCCTCTACGACTTGAAACCGTTGTCGTTTAAGCGCAGATTTTAATCTCGGGAAAAGAAAAAAATCACATGTGACTATATCAGGAGAATAGGGAGGGTGCGGGACCACAAGCATTTTTTTTCAGCCAAAAATTCACGTTTTGACAACGCTGAATGTGCTGGCGCATTGTCATGGTGAAAAAACCAGGTCCACTTCGCCATTTTTCGGGGCACTTTTTGCGAAATCTAACTCGCAAACGTATTAGTACATCTTTATAGAACACCTAATTAACTGTTTGTCCATAAGCATGAGGCACAAATTCATGATGAACAATACCTTCAATATCAAAAAAAAAAATAAAAAAATCAGCATTGTCTTGACATTTGATCTTACTAGGCGAGTCTTTTTTGATCGAAGGGAAAATTTTGTTTTCCACTGAGATGACTGTAACTTTGTTTCCAGATCGTACCCATGATCATAACTTATGTCTTATCTTCTGTGATGATGTTTTTATGAAATTCATATCAGCAGATCGATTTTTAAGATCTAATTTGATGCACACACGTTGTTCGTTAACGAAAATGGATATTGAAACAAACTGATTAGATTTAACCACGTATAGTATTAAACTAAGATAATATAAGGACTTCAGGTTTTTTTTTAAAAAAAAAAAAGTAATTGTCTACTCGTAATTGATTTAATGCGTTACTTATTACTATTTATAAGTTCTAACGACTAACGAGATTTCCTCTACAGTGGGTACAACTACATGGTTGATGTGACAGTGTACAAATTTAGTGTAGATACAACCGTGAGTTGAATACTAATGGCTTCGATCAGAATCCCATGTCTATTTTAGTTTTGTTATTTCAATATTAATAGAGCGCTACAAGAATATATACCTATATAGTACTCTCTAATATTTGATTTTTTGATTTTAATAAACAAATCATTCTAAAAATATTAACTGTGAAAAAGCGGGGTCAAATTACGAGAAAGCGAAAAATAGTTTCTTTTATTGTATAAATAGATATATCAGTATATCACACGAATTAATCTTTTTTTTTGTTACCGGTTTCATAATATAACATAACATTTTAATTTGAAATGTTTTTCTTTCTTTTTTAAATTTATTGTCGATTTGACGGTAAGAATAGTACATGTCGCAACATTAAAACACAGTGTAAACATCTATGAGACTTTTTGCGTTTTTTTTATTTTTCTCGTGCCGTTGCGTCATTGCTGCTTCAGGGTCCATGTATTGTTAATTCGAATTTTTGCTACGATACACCGCAAATTAAACTTAATGCGTTCGGAAACTGTAGTGTGAATATAATTATGTTAACAAAGACGGATCAACGGTAAAAAGTAATACACGAATTACGCGTGCACTCGTATTATATCCTTACACGGTGTGTAGGTGCGCAAAACGAACCTTTGGGAGTCGCGTTGACAGCAGCAACCACATGCGCACGCACGGGCTGATACGTTAGCCGTAAAATCCTCGTGAATACATAAAACACCCGTAAAACGGACAGAAAAATAAATAAAAGTAAAAGACGTCACCACAACGGTGCGCGTATAGTATTACCTATATATATATATACATATATACGTATACCGTTCTCGGTTAAAAAAACAACCCAAACGGCTACGTATGTATGTATGTGTGTGTGTGTGTGTGTATGTGTGTGTATACATTTATACGTATATACGTATTTTATTTTTTTGTTTGTGAAATTGTTTCCGTTTTTGACAGACAATATCGCGTTATCGGTCTCGGGACAGTTCCGAAATTGCCGTGCCGTATAATATACCTCGCACACACACACCCTCCCGACATTACGAAACGAGAGGCGAGCTGTACACAAACACACACGCATACACGCATACTACTACACATACATGTTGCAGCACTCCAATCGAATTCCCAATTTTCCGCGCGGTTTATCCCGGGGATGATAGCGGGCCGGTCCAGACGGAAAATTGGCCGTTACACATATACAGCAGCAGCAGTCACTCCCGCGCCCACCACGTCGAATATATACGAGCCCGCATCGCCACCGCCGGACAATATCGCGTATGACCCGTGTTCTTTCTCAATCAAATCGCATACACCACCGCACCGTCGCCGCACGTCTTTTCGTCCACCCTCACTGCTGCATCTGCGCCGTTCACCCCCGAAGTCGATACACAGTCAATGCAGCACTGGTCTATATCGCAGGACGTGTTCCTGACCTGTCACGTGCACGCGTGCAAATTACGAATTTTACGTTCATCATAATAAATAATCGTAACGATATTGTTGCGGATAATGTACGTTCGACGGCACAGAGAGAGAAAAAAAACATAATATGGAAAAGCAATAATATAATATGTGAGCAAATCGCATTCTGCTGCAATGGCGTACGGCCCCCATTGTGTAGTTAAAAGACATTTGTGATGTCTGCTGCCGAAACGAGGCACAAGTCAAAAAACGAACGTCGTGTCGGAGACTGGCCCAACTCGCACGAACGTTTTAATAATGTCGACGACGTGTCCCCGATTATATTAATAAGTTCTTTGTCGTAACTGTGTTACCGTTTAAGGTAAACCGTGTTACCAAAGGCTTCCGGATTTTTTTTTTATATATTTTTTAATACCACTTAAGGTTTTATACATTTGTCTATACTTAGCACACGTTCATCCATTCTTTCGCAAACGTTTCCGAAAGTTACTCAAACCAATTCGATTTGTATACACCATACACATCGAAATCCACTTCGGCAGTTTGACTTTAAAATAACGACTGCGGATTATCAATCAGATTACTAATCACAAATATTTTGATGAAATCATCGTACAACTATCAAATGTGCATTTTTTTGTATTCTATTGTAAGTGCATTGATTTTGGGACCTTTTCGTAATACACACCGCGGTGACATCATTGTTTTCATATACCCCCAGAAATGTTTGGCATTGCAGATCATTCGTAACGCATTAGAACGTAACTAACGTACTTTTTCCCATCATTTCTATATCCGCTGCACGTATGTTCATATTACATACGTGCACGGAGTAGTAGTAGACAACTACATAGACGTTTGAATACCAATATGACGAATGTGTTCACGAGTCCTAACAACAGAAATAATGTATGGATTTAAATCATTATGATGTATTATCCAGTGGCGGTTTTGGGATTCAATTTTGACTGAGGCGACTAAATATTAACATACATATATACAACAATTATATACATTTACATATATATATATATATATATATATATAATAAAAACACAAACTTAAAATACATTAAACAAATTGACATGTTGAAAAGATTCACGTGTACTATAAAGTAGTATACAACAACAATATAATTTCGCTAATCGCTATAGCTTTGCGTACAAGAATCAAGAACCAATAAGACTTATATTAAATTAACAATGCACACGAATAGGAAACACAGAGTACAGTAGTCTACAGTGGTCTACTATTACGAGATAAAAGTGATTAGTAGAATAGGTAGTAGAGATAGCAGATAGACGACAATACAAGCACAGACTATGATTAAACAATTCGATACGAATAGAAGATAACTGCAGTGTTGTAATTGTACGTCGTTTAGCTGATTTTTACGCAGTGTCACCAACACTGATGATAATTCAATAATTATTGTGTACTTTTTCGGCCGAGCCAATGTTTACATGCCGCCTCAATCGTCGCCTATGAAGTGCATGTGCTATGCGTACGGCGCGTGTGCGTGCGGGATCGTATTATTCAGTAATATTAAATACAACTACACGTGAGAGGCACCGTCAGCGGTCGCTCTTACGGGTACGGTTTGAAGATTACGAGACCACAGTCGACACCGGGCAACAAAATCGCGTATAATTTTAGCCTGAAACAACCTGTGCCCCGTGCTCCGCGTAGTCCTTACACCCATATAAACTGATACCATATTATTAATTACTATTAACTACAGAATGATGTTTGTATTAAAATCTAATATTCTGTTTTGACATTTTTCTATGACAAAATTCAGAACATTAATAATATATTATACAAATGAAAAAAATATATACTATGTCTAATTTGTTTAAAAAACATATTCCTCTTACTAAATTTTTAAGTGAGGCACCGCCTCACTTGCCTCACCCCCAAAACCGCCACTGGTATTATCGATTCGAAATATATTTTAGATTTCCGATCGATGATTACCGCTCATTTATTTGACATTAATTTCGTATAATCTCGTAAAGTCGTTTGCTTATTTCATTTAATATCTTTATCTTATAATTGAATAGTATATTTTTTTCAAGTTCCTGCACATACATATAAATATTTTTACATACTGACATTCGAATTCGTCAATCTAATTACATATACAACATTTATCTACGGGTTAAATCTGGAGTATTATCTAATGGTATTTTTTGAAAGTATGTATAAATTATTTACAACTTAAGTCGTTCGAAAATTCGAAAATTTGCAGACAAATACGAAAATATACATAAACCTCGAATAGTCTTTTCCATTTTTCGCGTTCAGCGTTTAAGACGTTCAGACCGTTTATATATTATACGTAAGAGAAATTTTTTACGGCTTCCCAAAAGCTTTTGGTCTTGGAAAGACACAGAGATTCAAAATCGAATCCGATTGGATTGGCTAAACTCGAAAAGGTTCTTCTCTCACCATTGTCCTTTACATCAGTATCATTTCCTCCTTCCCCATCACCATCATACACACACACAACACAAGGTCGGCACCACTCCCATCGTGTAGTATATAGGATATATGCCACTACTTTCACAGCGCAGTCATCTCCCCGTCAGTCGTCTTCAGAAACTCGAACGAAAACACGAAGCTTTTAAAAAGCTTTCGGGCATCGGAATTTGCGTAATGACGCTAAGCTAATGTATCGGAGGTAATAAAACGACAGGGAGAACGAGCGGCGGTGGCGACGTCGGTGGCAGGGCGAAAGATAAACACAGAACAAGAGAGAGGCATTAACTATAAAAGTAAATGGAATCTTTTAACGGAATTCGAGAGTATTGAATGTGACAGGGACGACGTCGCGCACGGAGTGAACCGCTACCGGGGTGTGCGAGAGAGTAGAACGAGAAAGACGACTTGGCGACGATGGAGTGTGTGTGTGTGTGTGTGTGTGTGTAAGAACGATAGAGAGATACAGATGAGGGGATTTTGAGAGGTGGATGGAAGGAGAGTTTTTCTAATGCATTTCGCATTTTGTGTGTGCAGCGGACGGCGCATTAACACAATGCCAAAGTGGAAAACCCGTGTTTTTCTTTTTAGACCCGCGCAGCATTCAGACTTATCTCCTGTGCCGTCTCCCGTCGCCCGAACACACACACATACACACTCACTCGCATGCTCACGTCTATATGTATATATATATGTATATGTATACACTGTTTTAGACTTTAGAGATCGGACTCATAAATAAATGGAACCGGCGGCAATATCGTTTAAGGGGAACGTTCGTGTGCACACACACACTCAGTGTACGTAGTCTGACGGTGGAAGGCGGGGAGGAAAAAACCGCAAACCACTCTACAAATTAATTCTGGGGGCTAGGAGAATCAATACTCTCTCCGCCCCTTCCTCCGTGCCCCGACGGTCTCTTTCTATCCCGTTCACTCGGGCTCACACATACACGCGCGCTCGCGCGTCCGTACACTTGCTCTCAGTCTTTCGCTCTCTTTTGGATTGATTGCCTCGGTGGAAAAGCTATTTTCATCAACGCTAATGAACAATACGAATGGGTTTTAAAAGCTTTTACGACGAATGAGATCTTCCGCCGCCGGACGAGGTGGCGGCTGCGGCGGCGGTGGCGTGCGGTGCGGAAGAGAACGGCACGGCGATCGGTGCGAGAGGGTGGGGGTAGCGGTGGGTGGCGCGCGCGCGCCAAACGTGTGCCGGCTAATTGCGAATTGGACGCACGAGCGGGACAGCATAAATTTGATCAAACTGACGCTTTTAGTGGGATTACCAATAATCCCGTGCAATATTCATTGTTCCCTTCCCGCTCCGACCCCGTCCGTCTGTGAAGCACGCTACCGTCGCACCTCCACCGACACTTTATCCGACCCGTGATAAACGCGTTTATGTACATGTATATATGTATATATTTCGGATGTACGTTTAAACGTGTGCGTTTTAAGAGAGTATATGCTGACGGCGGTTTTTTTTTTTTTTTTTTTTTTTAATTACTGATAGTGTGTAGAGTAATTTCGAATTCAATTAACCGCGTACAATCACGAATAGAGATAAAACATTTTGAAAAAAAAAAAAATTACATCAAAATCGGCTACATGTACGTCCGGTCACACGTCCGTCGTGCATCGATCGAAATCAATCCCAGGGTATTGACAAGTTTCCTCTCGGCGCTAGTCTGAAATCGCCTTTGAAACTGTATTGTAAAGCGTAGTTCAATGCGTAACCGACGGTGTATGTGTACCGCGTATAATATGGTGTACGTACGCCGTACGGCGAGGTGTTACTACGCGAAGGAAAACACTTAAGCAAATTGGCCAAGTTTTTCGTGTATTTTGTTTGGCCTCAATTACTTTTATTACGTGAAACCTTAATGTTTTTCGAAAAATGTGTTTTTATTTTGTCACCATCAATCATAGGTTATATTAAAAGTTAGAAGGGATGGATGATTTATCGTAGGAAATTCTCTACTATTTTGGTATAATTATTATTATTACTATTTTTTTTTTCTTGTATTCGAGTTGTGTTGTTTTTCTTTTGAGACATTAACAATACAATGTTGTAGAACATATCGTACAACTATGTATTTAGGTAGTCGAAAACTCGAAATGTAGTTTTTGTTTACACAAATCAAACAAACATGAGTTTACTGTACTTTCAATTTATATTTCCGAAATATCATTCATTGTTTTCTAATCACTTTACATAATAAAACAAGATGTTGTACTTACTCGTCCACCCGCGACTTAATACATTTTTATGTAACAAACTACACAGACATCTTTGTGGTCAATGATTATGCACATAAACTACATCATCATTTATTAGGCGAAATTAAAAACCAAACACCAATATTATACGCTTTAGCGTTACACGTGTGTTTTTATATTTGATTGGTTACGTACACACAAAATATATACCTAAACGTATAAACACACATGACACGCACACACGCACATACATGGACACACAAATATACATTACGGATTCCACCCCTTTTGGATTGGTGGTACCCAAAGGCGTTTCCGTCGCTAATTTCCGGTTTTCCCCAGTCCGTTCCGACGAGCTCCTATTCCATTTCCTCTTTTTATTTATTTTTTTTTTTAAATCCCATATTAATAAAGGTTTCATCAGATCGATGAGCCTTGAAAAGAATTAATAACAGTCAGCAAAATTCAAACATCACAACGTACGCATTGTACGTCACTATAAAATTCATTAAAAAAATGAGTTAGTGGAGGCGGCGGAGTGAGGGAAATCCAATTCCATTATTATTATTTTTTAAATTAATCGAGGAAACCCGGCGCCATTGCTGTTGAACACCTAACACAACTATGTAATGTTTAATTATAAACATTTCATTAAATTTTAAAAACCTAATGGCTTTTTTTTCGGATTGTTCGCAACTGTGGGGGAGAGTGAGAGTCGTTGCCATATAGATGTAGCGGTGCTTTCATCAAAATTATTACTGCGCTTTAGGGAGTCTTTTTTTTTCTGTTATTCATTAAACGAATGATACATCAATTTTATCCCTTGTTCTATTTTGTGTTGTTCGGTCATTTCAAAAATTAAACTACCAATGTATGCACTACCAAATATTATCCTAGGTCTAAAAAGGAGGAATAGGTTTTCCTTGAAACTTAAATGATTTAATTTCATCTTGATCGCTGTTGGTTAGGCTGGATTATTATGATAGGCTTCTACTGATTTATTCAAACCTACCCCGTCTGTATGATTTTAATACGATAATTAGAGTCCGTTTATGGGATGCCTGCATTTTCAAATGGATTTAATTCAATATTCAAATGTGAACATGTCCATAGGACGGCCACAGTAGATCGACTGTTAATTGAAATATTTGTTCCTTCAGTTTCTAACTTATTTACTGCTCTACGTCTTGTATAATTATTTTCAGTAATTTTTCTATTTCGCTACTCTTATATAAAACACACAAACAGATTTCTACTTGGCTTTTTACCATCTGTTTACCATTTTAAAGCAATGGGTGGCCATTGTATTCCTGGAAAAACCCCCATTAGGTTAGACTCATTTAGTTAACCCGGATGTTGATGACGATGCATATTTAGTTTTTTGTATCAATGAATACACCTAAATCAAAAATTAACCCATTTATCACAAGTGTGTGTATAATACACCATTGCATTAAAAACTGTTTTAACGTTTTACACAATAAAAATATATATTCTGCTCGGCTAAGGTGTTATTGTGTTAACATAAAAAATTATGCTTTAGTATATTGTATATCTATTTAAGATTCAGAAATGAAATTGGTAACATAAAAAGAATAACGATACACACCTTTTATACATTTTTCTTTTTTCTAAACTTAACTTTGTTCTAAATTTAATTGAATAAAACTAGTCCAAAAACACTCCTTTGTTTTTATATAATTAAACTCTATAAATTCTGCCAGAATATGATAAAATGTAATTTAAATTTTGTTTAGAACTAATACTTAGTTAATTTCACACATTATGTAAATTACTAAACAATTAATAGTTATAAGTTTTGATGTAATCAGTTTATCAGTTTTTTTTTTAAGATTTTTAATCATACTTATGGTTCAAAAAGTCATCACGAATTCAGTATAATTTAAAAATTATTATAAAAGTATTATTCCTATTCAAAGTTATGAGTAAAACGTTTGCTTTTTGATGAAATCACTTCTACACGGAATAAACTGTTTCTCGTGCGCGCGTGCGCATATTTGTATTAGTTTTGTGTGTGTGAATGCGTAGAACGGAAAAAGGTCGAAAATTGAAAATTCACATCGGATTCACGAAGGACTGCAGGGTGCTTCGCGTTATATAAATTCCGTACTGATTGAGACGGAGCGGGTAAAAACACGTTTCTCAAAGGACGACCTAATTGTGACGATTGCCTATCGACCGCCGCCGACAATGAACCATAATGAAACGATTGCCCTTCGTTTCCGCCAAAAAGGGACTGTTGATTGGGTTCAGGAGACCGTGGATAAACCATCAGCTGCAGCCATATTCTCGTCCCCTCTCCGGTCGACGGTCACCCATCTACATTATTATTATTGTTACTGTTGTTGTTGTTGTTGTTGTCATTACATATCGCCATCGTCCTATACAGTATTAAATTCGTTTCAAATACAGATACGATGCGATATATATATTTTACAACAACGAGTATAACAGTAGCGAGGGGGACATCGAACCTCTTATTAAGGTGCACACCAAATCGACCATGAAAAGGTTTCCTTTCATTAGTCGCTCTTAAAAATCGGATTTCGTGTAAACGTATGTACATTTACTCATACGCACGTATACACTACGAACATATCTATCGTATGTGTGTACGTGTTTATGGATGAAGATATAGACATAGATGGATCCGTTTTAAGGAAAGATATAAAAATATACGTATTTATTTTTTTTTCGCGTTCCATGTACTCGTAGTAGCAGTTGGTAGTGAAGAGCACGCGCATACGTGATTATAATGCGGTTAGGTTTTATGTAAAGGCAAATGAAGCAAACGAGTGTTCGGTTCGCAATCAGCGGCGGCACAGGGAAATGCCGACGCCCGTCGGTGGTGGTGAATTGGAGTTGATTGAGTGTACCATCGAGACGTGCCTTTTTGTTGAAATAAAATGCGTTCATTATATTTCGAACACACGCTCACACACACTAACACATACACAAACCTACATACATATACGTAAAATATACATACAGACAAGAATACACGCATACAGGCGCAAGTATACACGAACATATGAGGGAAAAATTGCTGCCGGGAAGAAGAAATAATATTGGTCTTTTTTTATTTTTATTTTTTTTTTCATCGGCGAAACAGGTGGACAATTTAACCTTAAAACGAGTTCTGCATAGGGAATTACTGTAAAACTTTTTTTTAGCCTAGGGATTTCTTTGATTATTTAAAAGTTGGAAAAAAAGAACTTCGTGATTATCGGCACGTTCTCGACGAAATTCATAAAAAAAATCTAGGGTTTTACCTTGACATTTTAAAATATTCTGTGGATATAGAATTGGTCCAATCGGTACTCGCACACACACACACATACATACATACATACATATATATATATATATTAAATGCCCCACAATACATAAGACGCAGATATGCTGTAGTACATTTAGTATATAATTTACTTCAATAAGTTTTATAAATGTATTTAATTATTTAAAAAAAATGATAATAATAATAATAACAACAATGAGATCGAGAAAAAAAAAATTAGAACATGATTCACGTTAAATGGTTAACAATCAAATTTTTCTGTTTCAGATGGGCACCAATTTCAATAATGGACGCCTGCGATGGATGTCCATAGAAAATACGATATTGTAAAATTTCCGACTGGTGCGACGATGTTGAACATAGTAGAAAACGGTAAGTCAGACGTGAATATTAAAAATCAAATCCTGCAGCCCCGGCCCTACGTTGTTTATGCACACATATCGTGCGCAGTATTGCCGTACAGCAGTATATAGTAGTTGCGTGTCACTCGTAAAGAAAGAAAATGGAACATTTCTGTTCCATAATGCATCCGACGTTAGGAAAACGGGTGTTAAATAAATCGTGCGCGCCGAAGAGTAGAAAACGCGTGGAAATGAAAACCGACCGTTTGGCCCTGGGGAGGGAGAGGAAGAAAAAGCGACGGGTTATTCCTTGGGTAGCCATTTTCCAAATTGAATATGTGTGTAACAATACATAACCCTTTGTTTTGTGTCCGTATATGTGTACGAATTCCCGATCGGAACCCCCCTCTGCACACAGCCGTACGCCAAAGTGTACCGGTGTATAAATGCGTTCGTTCACTCCGAAGTTTTTTCCCCGCCTCTATCCCGCCACTTTCTTGTTGCCCTCTTTTTTCCTCTCGATTTACAACTTTCGCGATTTCGGGTACACCTATTTAGTGTTCCGACTGTGGAATTATTAGTTACATATTGCGTGTTGTCGGGCTTGTCGAAAGGAGGGGTCCAGAACGACGGAATATATAACGCATATATATTATATTTAATTTAGGCCTCTATACACACACACATAAAGGGTTCGCCATAACTCATGTACCTATTATAATGTAAGCGTATATACTAGCTGAATTATCCGACTTCTCCCGTGAAAATAAATGTTTATCTTTATGTCAGACTAAGTTACTATAAGGAAATAAAAGAATAGTATAATCGTCGTTTTGTAAATCCCATTGTAAATCATACAATATTTGTTTGTCGATATTAGAAGCAACAGAAAAACTCCTTTTTTATTTCATTCTCTGAATTTCCCATGAAATAATTTAATAAAAGTTTTTTCTGAATCACTGGGAAATAGAGAACCAGCCAAATGGTAAGCTTGACCTTAAACTCTTGAAAATGTTGACGAAGAATTTCCATTCTTAATTTCTGTTGCATCAAACGATGTCATTTAAATAGACGAATTATATACACATGATGTTTTGAATTTTGAAAAGAACAATTTAAGAAGCTTTTTAATAGTTCAGGTAATTTAGGTATGCAATGTTTCCAAAAACTTTCCATTCTGAATATCAATTTCCTGAATGTTTGATGTTTGATAATTGTAATTTCTTAATTGTTATTTTACTATTTTCAACTATTGAATAAGTTAATTTGGATCTTTCCGCACTACCACAATTGCTCTCTCTCCAGCTTGTTCGATGAAATCATACTGACATCGAGTTATTATGCGTTCTTCACAACTACCCATAATAGGCATTGACATCAACGACCCAATCTAATGGTCTCAATATTACGTCCATCGGATGTGAGAACGCAAATTTTGGCTGTCCCAAATTGCATGATTTGGAAGCAAATAATGAATTTGCGTGTCTTGCTTAAAATTAATTTCAGACCGTTTAATTGATCAGCTAGAAGTTATTTTAAAGGTTCTAGCGGAATGAAAAGAGATAACAACACAACTTTTCATAATTCTTAACACAGTTTAGGTATTTCATTGTTGAATTTTAACACCTAACAACATTGGCATTTTTTGATTATTACACCGATAATGATTTTACAATGCCCAAAGTAATTAATGCCTGGTGCGTATTCAAATGTAATACCAAAAAATTATGCACATGTTACTGCACGGCTAGTTTAATTCTCTCTCAATTTCGTGCTCTAAATGTGGCTGTGTGCTGTTCACGTGCTACCCTTGTTCTCGATAATATTTATCGCAGTCGTTCATCGCGCTGTTCTCGAGACAGATACTTGTGCACGAATCTTTCTTATTTTGATTCTTTGAGCTATATTTCTTACCATGATTTGATTGAAGTCCTCTTTTAATACGTTTTCGGAGGTGAAGATAGCCGCTCTATGAAATTATTTTCAGTAAAATAGACACATTCACCATGTTCTAGGTGCACTGAGGTGTGTGACGGTGAGGTTCCTTTCAGTTTCTTCAGTTGTTATAACAACAAAAAAACAACAGCTGCCCATTCAGCTCTTATCAGATGTACTAATGCCTCCCTTTCTTTTTTTTTACGACAAAAAGTAGCCTTTTTCATTTTCTAAGGTCTAATATATTTCTGTATCAAATGTCATCAAACTTGGTTAAGTGATTTTGGAGTCCATCACATAAAAACCATGGTATATTATATTATAATAACAAATGTTATTATTTGACTTAAAACATAAACTTTCTAAAAATTTTCTTTCGTACAGATAATTACGAATACAAAAAAAAAACCTGTAAAATCGATTAAGCTAACGGCCGGTAACCAACAGCCCGCGGGTTAACCGCATCCGGCCCACACGTCTTTTTTATATGGCCCGCATTAAATTTCATAACTAGAAAATTTTACTAAATATCATATCAATTTTTTGTATTATCTGGCCCGCGAACCCTTTTTAATTAATGAATGTGACCCAAGGGTCTAATAAGGTTGCCGACTTCTAGAGTAGGCCGTTCTCAAGTTATTCTCTTACATAAATCTGACAGTTAATTTATAAATATAGATACGTACAATATATAGGAATGCACACTGGTACGCTTTGACGGCGATGGAGTGTATTAGAAAAATGTCTCTCGTCTGTCCAAACCAAAAGTTATCTCCTCTCATTATGCCCATGTAAGCCAGTGTCCGGCATCGGCAAAAACGAATGTTGAAAATCCCTCAATACTAAATTGGCTATACGACAAAAGGTTATCCGCCGTGTTCCATACTGCGTTTCGTGCGCATTTAATATCCACCGTTTTCTCGGACGACGATGTAAACGCGTTCCTTATGTTCTCGAAAGTCTCGACTTAGGGTTGTAGGAAAATTGAGATGTAGCAACAACAGGACCAACGCAACGTGAATAATCCCCCACACGCAATTACGCCCAAAAGTAATTTCTGGTTATTATTTTTTAGTTTTTTTTTTTTTATAATAAAATATCAAGAAAATATTAGTTCCCCATCTATGTTTTACTAAAAAAAATACATATATCCTTAAGCCGAAGAATGTTCTATTTCAATAATAAATGCACGTCGTTTGGAAATCGAGGTTCCCACAGAATATAAATTTGATACATATTAAATATATCGAGTGAAGAGAATTGTGTACAAGTAGTTTTTTTACGTCTTCTCTCTGCACACACCATTACATACACACGTACACACACAATATGCATTTAGATACTGTGTATATTAATATTACCGCATATGAATGGATAAAAATGCTTGCTTAGCTAGCGATTGTACGATATTTGTATGAGCGTATATGTGTGCATTTAAAATCCGTTTGTGACGAATGCATTATAGTGTGTTACGTTTCGGGGGACGTTTAAGACGCGGAAGAAACACATTTTATTGTACTTTTCTTTTTAACAAAAAAAAAATAGAATGCACTGTTATAAAATCTTACATAATGGAAATCAAATCTTTTGTTTATTTCTCTCCAACAACATTGACATTAAAATAACATTTAATATAAAATATTTGATCTGAACGCTAAAACTTAAATTTTAAAAAATAATTACAATAAAACTTCAATATGTTACGTATATGTATTATAATAACTGTATTATAATATCCTATAGTTAATTTTTTACTTTAAAAATTTAACAATTATTTACCAATCAAAATTAACTAACCTAACTAAAATTAATTTTTTAATGATTTTTTTCATCTAATTCTTCGCATAAAGAGCTTGTTTAATTCGTAATATTTAAATTTTTTTCTCGTTGAATTGGATATAGATGTCGCACAATTGACATTCCCTAGCAAAATGTTTACCACTAAAATGCATACTCCTACATATTTTTAAAATGCTTGTTACTAAATAGGAAACAATAATATATAAATTTCATCAGAAAGTTGGATTTATTAATTAAAAATTAACATGTCGAGGAAAAATATAAGTATCAGTTACAGTTGATGTGTTATTTTTAATATTTAATGCGTTTTCGTAAATACACATAGTATAATTTATCTTATTTATTAATACAAATTAGGAATTAAATAGTTTTCTCGAGTTAACCAAACAGACGGTAGACGAACCAATATATACCATGTTCCTTCGGGGTCTGTGCATTGAACAATATTTGTTCGTATTTCTTACATGCCGCCCGTTAATCATTAGCCGTTTATACATTATACAAGTAAACGTTGATAAAGATGAAAAGGTATTTGTTCAGGATTATTTGGATTAATGAAACGGTTTGTTGGCCGGTGGGGATTAACTTTTTAATTGATGCTATAAGCCTTGATGACCTCAATTGCCGGAAGCGTATTTTCTCGTATATCTCCAATTCCAAAAATTCAATTTTTTTTTTTTTTATAATGTCTTCAATATAGATTTATAAAAAAATATTAAAAAAAAAATATGATTATTACATTATTTCTAATGGTTAATGGGGTAGACAAGCATCGACATTAATTATTAATATATTTATATTTCATTTTACACGCACATTACATTATTTTAAGACCAATTAAAATGCTTCATAATAAAACGAACGCTTATGATACCTAGTTATTTGTATATCAAATCGTAAACCACATCAATATTGGGGTTTTTCTATAAACAAACGTGTTAATTTTTGCGGACGCAAAATCGTTTCAATTTTCTCTGTACGCGATTTAGTGAAAATAGATCTCCCTAAGTTAATAATATTCCAACAACATTTTTGTACAGTCGTAATGCTATTGCGTTATTATGGCCTACGGACGACATTTAAATCGATGCACGAGCATTAGAATGCAATAAGCGGAATTGAACACAACGCATACTCGCTTGCTGACCCTTATATATCGAATTATCCTTTGGGAGAAGACCGTTTTTGCAAACTTCTACTGTTTTCTTCTAGAATTTTTTTTTTTTTTTGAAAAATCGAGTTGTTAGAAAGCGGATGACACCCCGGGGAATCCTCGTCGAATGGATTAGGCAGGGCCAGGAAGCCGGTGTTTCTCCCTTTAAACGGACAGCGTCCGGACACACCTTCCGAATGACAAATAACCTTATAACTGTCGGGCCGCAAAACGTTTTTCCTTGTAAAAGCTGATTTTGGCTATTACACTCATAAGTCATAATGTTTTTGTTTCATCCCGTGTTACGACCGATCACACAGTATGGTATATGGTAGTATATAGTACACCATATATGTGGGGAATTCAGAATAGAGAATAGAACCAATAACGAAGAATTGTGTCCAGAAAAACCTTAAACCCTAAGGAATTTGAAAGCTATTGTTATTTTTTTGACTAACAGCCAACTTGACTCCGCCAAACATTGTGTAATGTGGACCTAACATTGTCAACCTAATCACAGCATTTCATTGTCTATATGTGTCGTATGATGTCATCTACTGATCGGTTGAAAGAAATTCGAATATAATGTACAAAATACCTATACAACTCTTTTTTTTTTTTTGTAAAAGTAAACAATAAACTTGGTCTACCTAACATTTATATTTAATTTTTTAATTATAATAATCAACGTTACATATAAATTATGTATATATATATATATATGTATATTAGTAATTTTCGAAGATTCTTAGTAGTATGTGAGTAATCCCCTTATGTAACATGGCAAATTAAAATTGCTTAATGCCCTAATACAAATAAAAATTAAGTTGTCCGTCAATATTATAATTAATCCTCGTATACGTTGATTCAATAAAATCTACCCACTATAGAATTTAAATTCGGATTAGCTTTAATTAAATGTGTCTAATTCTTTATGGAATAATGAACAAAATAAACTTAGAGTACGCTCTAAAATCAATAATCTTTCATTTTAATTTACAAAGGTATTTTCTAATGACCTTTGCAAAAGCATAACGATTATATTAATTTAATCTTACATTTAAATTCGATTAAAAACACCAATACGCTATATGAAATTAATTAAAACTATAATAACTGAAAAGTATATATGTATGTATATTACTCATTGTTTCTCTTGGTAGCGACCAGTAATAACATTAGAAAAAAACATTATTCCTGCAGTGAATTCAACTACTTGGAACGTTGACTACTATAAAAAAATATATACATAGATTATACAATTAATATATATGTACATTATCCATACAATAAATAAGTCGTGTCATGTGCCCGCACTCGATGAACAGATTGATATCAATCGAAGCAAAATACAACATAAATATACTAACATATCTTGTAGCGTTCGTAATTAATTTAGCAGCGACTAATTTAGCAAACGCTACAGGATATATAATATTACTATTATTATTTAGCATTGTGTTATACCATGTGTTTTGAAGACGCTAATTAACTCGTCCGAGAAAATTCATTAACGGACAAAAACGGCCTAGGCCTGTTTATTGTGGAATTAATTACTCGTATATTAAGCAACGGAGCTCAGAATTTGTTTGATTGTTAGTCTATGTGTGTGTATTTCTCTCTATCTCTCTCTCTCACTCTCTCTCTCTTTCTCTCTCTCGTGCCTCCTCATTTGTTTCTCTTTTACCCGAATCCCTAACATCGCGTACATCTCTCTCGCTCGCAATTTCTCTCTCTTGGTCTCTTTATTTTCCCGCCTGCTCCCTCACCGAGTTTCGATTAATAGTTTAATTACGTGTTTCGTTTGTTCGTGGTTCTGTTGTTTTACGACGGGAAACTCGCAATCGTACGCAGGTATTTATACACGCTAGAGAAAAGGTGGTGTTGGCAGAGAAGGGTAAACGCAAAACTCGTTGATTATAATATTACTCGAGTCCGGTTAATATTGCTTGTTTACTGGTCGACGGAGTAAGGAAGGAGGAAAAATGGGTACGTGAAGTCGAAATACCATTTCGTCTCGCATTCCCTTTCAAAGGTTCGTGTGCGCGTAATTATACGTGAAAATGTGTACGTGTACATACGTACACATATATGTGGGTGCGCGCGTGCTACATATATGTGTGTGTGTGTGTGTGTGTGTGAGTTTAATGCAAACATTGTTAGTACGACGGTAGTGTAGACGGTGAGTAGTGGGCTAAAAAAATAACGAAATACAATTATAAAGGAAAATTTTAATGATGCGGGGGACTTAGGGAGCGTTTTATGTTGTATGTACACCGCTCGTACATAATGTTTACTTATCTGTACAGCAGTGGCCGTGAGCAATTAAAGTTGGCAACCAATTAGGAGATATATGTGTTTGTTTTAAAACGAATGTAGCGGCAGCAGTGGTGGCTTTGATAGTGGCGAGGAGGAGAGTCGAACGAATGGATAGGCCACTGTCTGTATGTGGGGGTTGTAGGGTTTATTTAAATTATACATATCAGCGCACCGACCACCCTTTTAGTCGAAAAATAAAATTTCAGGGAATACGATGACGCGGTAGAGGGTGGGACTCAAGCCTTTCTTAATGAGTTGCATCGTTAGCGGAACGCCCAAGCGTTTTCCACGAGAGTTTTCGACGTAGGATGGAAAAATGGAACTTATTTTTCTCTGATTAATCATTTACTATAATCACACCGGACACCCTATACACGAAGTTTTGATGTTAGAGAAAGTGAAAGGTACAGCACAAGCACGGATAAGGAGGACACTGATATATAATATATAAATCATATCTGCGACACGTTCTATTAGATCAACATGAATTTTACAAATTGTAAGCAAACATCTTGTAATTAACTGCCAGTGTTAATAAGTAGGTAATGTTTAGATGCTTTCATAGCAAATAATATAGATTTGAATACTGGACATAAAACCAAGCACGATAGCATAATCATAATACCGCTGTCCTCTACTGGCCCATATTTGATTAGCACGAAAAGAATGTCTATTATCGACGACAAGTTGTACAGTATTTACTTCGTAAGTTTGATGTCATATATACAAGTGGTATTGAGAGATTCGCACATAAATTGTCATGCGGTTTTTATAGACGTGCGCCGTATATTTTAAAACCATCGTCGCAGGCAAGGTACCAGTCTGCAGCCACCCGTCTCGTAATCCATCTGTGAATAGATGGAAAAAATAAAACCGTCGCTGACAACTAGGGGAGGAAAATAATAAATAGAACACGTACTGAAAGCGTTCGAAAGATCGCGTGATTTTCTGTCGTATCAAAAACCAATATTCTCTCGTGGTGATAATGATGATGATGATGATGATAATAATAATAAAATAATAATAAAAATAATAATAATAACAAAAGTAATCAGGGATTGACTAGTAGTATATGCAGTTGATGATAATGCAATACACTTCAATAAATTATCATTTGGGGGGACGGAGTGGCCGAGTGGACTAAGGCGTCGGCTACGATACCTACCGTCGCTGGTTCGAACCCGGCCACGGGCAGTCTCTCTACTAGGACAGGAAACAACTGCCTTTGGAGAGAGATTGCCATCCCCCTCCCCGGGACATGGCAGAAACCTATAGGTGTCCTAATAAAAATTCTGCCAACCAGGTGGTCCGAGATTGTTAGTCATAATCTCGGACATACACCCGCCACACGAGTATATATAATTATCATTTGCACTACAAATGCTATAGCTTCCTGTTACAAGCGGAAAAAGTGATCAATACCCGAATTGTAGCGATAATAGTGTATTATAGGGATCAGGTATTGTTCGATGTATGTTTATATAAATCCTTGTAGGACTGCGATTGATTAATTTTAATTAACATAATTGATTTGCATTTTATTTGGTTTGTAACATTTGTTGATCAAAAAGTTTTCCAAAAACTAACAAATAGTTATATTTTGTTTGTTTTCTTATTTTATCCGAATAGTATAACATTTGCGTAATGGTTGAAGAATGCGTTATAATAACATATTGAATTGAATCTATTTTCTTCAGTCTTGACAATTTACTAGCATAAAAAATAATAATTGGATTAATTTTTATTGTTGATATAATATTGGTTATATGTATACAGCAAAAAAAACTTAGAGGATCGCTAAAAAATATGTTTATCGACACATAATAATTTCATACGGTCACGGTACATTTAATAAGAACTAACAAGAGTTGAAAAATAACGTGACTGGATAATAATAGAATTATTGGATTATTTTAATTTATTAGTGTATTATAAAGAAGCTCTCTTTAATAGGATTTAGGTAGTGGTTCGTTTAAGTACAATTCATTTCCAAAAAGTGTATTTGAACCATGCTTCGTTTCTTGAAAAGTGATTTATTTTTTCCTCTACAACTCGTGTTCAAGATACTAAAAGTTCATGATCTCGAAACCTGAGGGTTTTGTAATCTACAAAAATAAAAAGTATATAGAACAGAATACATACTCGTAATAATAAAAATCATTATGACGGCTAATTGTAAAATTATTTTGTACCGAAAACAAAAGCTCCGATTTTAATCCCGGCTATGTTAAACGTCAAAAACCCCTCCGTGCATTCCACGGATTTCGAGTGGCATGGCGGGTCATGGTGGGTGGGTGGTAGCGAGCAGGGATTTGTTATAATAAAAGGCTTATAATTAACGGACTCTCCGGAGCCCTTTGCCGTCGTTTTAATATAAGCCTGGCCAGTTGACCCGAGTCCCCCCCCCATTTAATTAAGGTGGCCCTCCAATAGTGGCGGAAAGGGATAGCAGTTAAAGTTTTCTCGCGCCTTTTCCAATTTTCCATGTGATCCACTCCGCTCCCATCTACCCGTCTACGCACAGTATAATAATAAGCCGAGAAAGTAATTTATTTCCACCTCGCCCTCCAACGCTACCACCATTGCCACCACCACCGCATGCAGCACACCTAACCCCAGCCTACCACTGTCGTCGACACCCCTCTTTTGTTATTCCTTTAGAGGACAACGATGGAAAAATTGCTTTTAATCCGGGTTCGCCCTTCGTCCACCGTGATTACACCAAGCTTTAATAATAATAATAATAATATAATAGCATTTTTTTTTTTTTTTTGTTTATTCGTTGTTCACTGACTTCAGATTAAAATTGTTTAATATTAACGTGGCCGACTTTTTCCGCTACCGTCGCCTTCGCACGATCGCGGTCAGACATATAATTCTCGGAATAAATGTTGGTTTTTAACTCCATCACTACAGGGGAAGTTTTAAAACCATTAACACTGGTGATGGTATCACCGAAGCAATATAGTGCATAAAGTTTTGTCAAGTCGGACTGAAAACGTCAAGAGACTTCGCGGGAAAGCAAGCGACGGTGGCGTTAAGTCTATTTTCCAGTTGTCCGGCGATAATAGCGAATACGTGTAACCTGTCTATTGGGCAGGGAAAAAAAGATGGATTTATTCTCGACCGGCCCAAAACCTAAATGGAATCCGAATGTAAAACCTTTTTAGCATTGTTATTATAATTTAGTTGGGAGCTTTTTTTCCTCCTCGTGTATGTTTGTATGTATATGGTACACATACATACAGGTATATGTGTGAGTATGCATTTATATATGTATATTTTGGCTATTCTGTCTATTGGGACTTGTCCGTCTTCGTTTACGTAGGAAAAACAAATATAAAACACTCTCCATTATCCTACTGAACCAAAAAAAAATAATGGTAAATAAAATATAAATAACAGAGTTGAAACCTTTTTCCGGTGAGCTTTTTTATTTTACGTCCAAAACTTTTCGATTAGCATAAAAAACGCATTAAAATTATTGGAATCGTCGCAGGGAGAGCAAAAAAAAAAAACCTCATACAGCCGATTATTTGATTTGTGCATTAACGGATTAAAATTGGAATATTATATATTATCAATAAATTTTTTATTATTATTATCATGAACGGCTCTTCTAAAGAATACTATTTAGGTCATGAGCAATTATTTGCTTCCCTGCAGTGGTCCATTATTATTATTTTTTATAAATTTATTTGAATATTCTATCAATAAAAGCAATCCATAAATTTTTTTGCCTTTTTGCTTTAGAAATATTACTGTAAAAAATATTATAATGCATTTTGTATTCTTGTGTGTATATTCGAAATTTGTTCTGCATGTTTTAATTTCACAAACATTTAGGAGAACAATTTATTTTTCGTATTATGTTTACGTTCCAAAATGTGTACATTTGAAGTATTGTTGTAATCGCATAATTTAAATTATTATCAAAATGCATACCATTTATGGTTTATTAAAAACAGCGTGTTTGTCTAATTCAAGCAGTTAGGCATATGTGAAAATGAAAAAAATTGTGATATTATTATTATCATTATTGTTGTTGTTGTTGTTGTTATTATTATTATTATTATTATTATTATTATTATTATTATTATTATTCATGTTGATCTAATAAACTGATTAAACTTTTTAATTTAATTTTTATAAAGATAAATTACCAAAATACTTTTTTATTACCCTAAGCTATTTAAAAGAAAAGTTCTGCTACTAAACCGATTCAATTATTTGAATTATTGTTGATTTTCCTTTAATAACATTTATGTTTGTTGATTTAGGTAATCTGTTTGTCGCACTTTAATCAAAATCTTGTTTACAATATTAAAAATAAATCAAAACATAACTATAATTATAAAAAGAAAAATTACAATTATTTAATGTGATTACATAATTATTTTTGAACGTATTATAACAATATCAATTGAATAATGAACGTAAGAAAACAAAACAATTTGTAGGCACCAATTTTTAAACGCATTGAAATCAAAAAACACAAATAACCGCATTAAAAAAGCACGTTGAATAAAGGAGAGAAAGGGACAAGTAACAAAAAAATGATATACGACGTGTTCGTAAAATGTTTGTTTAATTTTAAAACTTTACCATATCACAGATGCCACATCAAAACGTCGGAGAGAGGTGTCCCGACGCGCCCGGTGATGGTAAAATGAAAAAAGTTCTAAGCGCGTTTTATTATTGTATACGTTCTCTTTTTGTACAAAATTAATTTTAATTTTAACAATTTCCGAGCGAAAAAAATCATTAAAACCGCTTTAGTTTCTCCTCCGCATCCTCTTTATCCCCTGCGTGTTCGTCGATGTAGCGATGGGGGGCCGTGAAAAGTGGTGCGCAGGGGCTTCATTTTATTTTTCTGTTAACCTTTCTTTTTAACCGTACTAATTAAATCGGTGGTAGCAGTGATGGTGGGAGAGGAAAAAAGAGAAATAATTAAAGTATATAATTTCCTTCTCTTCGTGGGCTCTCTCGGATTATTAAAAAAAACCGACAAAGAATAATATGGTTTAGAAAATGTTTTTCCACGTTTTACCCCTTACCTACCCGGCCAGCCGACTGCGATGTGGATAAAAAAATAAAAAAAGAAAGGTAATTAGTTAAAAACTAAGATTAATTACGTTCACGTCGTGACATTCGTTTGGAGCGACTATGGAATTCATTCTGTACCCGGATTGGTCCGGCTTCTTTTAGGGAGGTAAAAAACCTCCAGAGATTTAATGGAAGGCAACTGCTTCATCTTGGATAGGAATCCTTTTTCTTTTTAACATAATTATATCTTTTTTATAAAGAAAGGGAATGGAAAAGCGCGCAAAACTTATTTCAAAACAGATATCTCAATCAAAGCGCAATAAAAGCGATTCCATTAACTATACGCGTTCCGTGGTCGGTGAGATTTTATTATTGGCGGAATCCGCCGCAGTAAGTGGATTATTATGTTGTTGGCGTCAAAATGCCACACGCTCATAATACGAAAAGACCTTGTAATATTTTAGAATAAATAAATTAAATTATGTTTTTTTTTTTTTTTTTTTGTTATAAAATGCTTTTAGAGACGTCTTATCGACTGATCAAACTTTTTTCGTTTTATTTAATTCAATTTTTTAGTTTTTTTTTTTTTTTTGCTGATTCAACTTGCATTTCTCACTCCTGTGCAATACTGGCTCACTTAAGTGGTCTTACATTCGTCTCACTACCGTTCGAATACATTTTGTATACTTTTATCATTCTTCATGACAATCGTCGAATAATCTAATATACGGACGAAGTGCGTCATATTATTCAAAAGCACATTTTATTATTATCCAAGTGCACAATAAATCGATTTCTAATACTTTACTGTATTTATAAATATACATGTAGAATACATATCACATATTACTATTGAAATTTATTTAAATATTATGAGATACTATAAATAAAAAAAATGAAATTGATAATTCTAGAATCCTCGTTTTAATATTATGTACAATTTAATAATAAAACGATAAACAAATCATTTTACTACAACCATATAAAATAATTCTTTTGTGTTATTTTTTTATTATTTACATTATCTCAATATCTATCATTAATTGTTTTTTTACATAAATCATAACATACAATATATAAAATTTAATTTGTCATATACATATTAATTTATATTTTACTGTTCATACTAGTTCAAACCGTATATATTAATAATCAAATATACAATTATAACATTTATTATGATATTAAATATAATATTAGATACTAAAATAATTCTATTCAACAACCTCAATAATAAAGCTGTTGAATACTTTTAAAAATGTATCCATGTGAATTGTATTATTTTTGTAAGTAAAGTACGAATTTGTAAAGAAATTTACTTGTAATTTGTACAATTATTTTTCGTTTTATTATTGATGAAATTGTAGATGATAAGTATTTGTAGCAAAGAAAACGTAGAGAAAAGTCCATTGTAAAACAGCTTTAAGTATTGTCGTGTCCCGTAGTAGTGAAGAAAAGCGGAACTTTCATTAAGTCGATTTTGGGATTAAATTGATGGACGGTCGAATGGGTGGAGGAAAGTGGCGAGTAAAATTCATTAAAGTCTGGAGGATGATGTTCGTCGGGTGCGGGAATCGGATGGTATATATATCTCTATACAAATTAAATGAAATTTAAATGAAATAAGTTTAGAGCATCGTTTATGAGAAGTTTAAAATTAAGTTTGAAAAGACGGATGATGCATAATGTAATGGCGTGCGGTGAAGAAGAGGTGGCGATGGGTGAGCCGCTGTTTTACAAGCGCAGTTCATGGTATTAATTTTTATTAAAAAATAAAAATTAGCCTGCACGTAATTAAAGAGGCCAGACGAAACCTCCTCTACACATTGTGTAATTTAATTTAAAATATTTTGGTGGACAAATTTCGAACAATGTTGTACACCAACACTTTAATATCGACAATGTCGCTATACGCGTGTATATACCGACGTTTTTTCCTCTTCATTAGTTATAACAACGTCACTGCGAAACAAATTTTCAATCGTAATTGTTTTTTTTCTATGTAAGCTAAATCGTTTGGAATAAATTCAATTTTTTAATAAATTGCTTAACCATTCAACAATTTATTTTGTTTTTCAAAATGTCTTTTTGTGAAATAATTTTCTAAAAATAAATATATTACGTTTAGACTTTAAAAAATTTAAATGAACCAAAACATCTATAAAAAAAAAAAAAATCCAAACAATAATGATCCATAAATTATTAAGTTTTTATTCACATACAATATGTCTGATAAACAAACCGAGAAATATTTTGTTACAAATGTGATATATTGTTGTACATTTTCACTTTTTTAGAGTCTTTACAATAAGTCTATATATATATATATTTTTTTTCAGGCAGATTATGCGTATAGCATCAAGTCTCAAATAATTTCATTCTTAATATTTTTAATTAAAAAAAACTTATTTTAGTATTATATTTTTATTATTTTTTCAATTTATTATTATATTAATTTTCTCTCTTAGGCTCCATTGTTTTTGGATATTACAAAAGTATTTAAATTAATCTTTTTCAAACCGTAATTGTGTTTTATGTTAGCATAAATTACCCTTGTACTAAGAAAACAAATATTTTTCTCGTCTTCTTCAGAACATCAACAAACCAACGGTGGTGTCGTGACCAACGGCGGAACAGTTACCGCGACCACGTTAACGGGTCTGAACGGCAGCACTGCGATGATAGCCAGAGAGTGCGCCAATTGCGGCAAACGCATCACCGAACGATTCCTGCTGAAGGCGTTGGACCTGTTCTGGCACGAGGACTGTCTCAAGTGCGGCTGCTGTGATTGTCGCTTGGGTGAAGTTGGATCCACGTTGTACACCAAGGCCAATCTTATACTTTGCAAAAGAGACTACCTCAGGTAACAAACTCGTGACGGTAGACGTTTGTTTATATTGGTGTATATAAAAAGTTCACAATTTGGTAGGAAAAAACTTAACGAATATGCTGCGCAATAGGTGTTCTGATTTCGGGTTGGTATGAAATAATATGTGTTGATTTGATTTTCACAGATGATGGATATGCTAGCAGTAGGGTTTTTTGTGTACCTTAACCGTGCGAGACGAATCCTTGCGCGAGGAGAAACATACTCTCTATAAAATGTTTATGACACGCGAAAAAGATCATGCAAACAACACAACACGTTTCGTATTATACAACCATTATTGAGGTTTTCCACTCCCTCCACCACCAAAATCGATGGTCGGTCGCGAAAAATTAAGTCTCCAAATACTCGTTTCTATTAATTAATATCGCACGTATGTTTGTGTTCGGTATTGCAATATGTCCTTGTGTTCGTTTACGTTCAAGAGACGGAATTCGGCAAAGAAAGGAGGGTTTAATTAGCGAGAATGCCGAATTATCAGCAATGAAAATAAAATGAAATAAAAATAAGTCTAGAGGTTTGCGTCGAATGGGCGCCGCACGCATGGGAGGGACACCTATTCCGGATTCAATTAAATCCGTTTATGAAAGTGATCGCGGAAAGGGTAACGATGGTAGCGGGGCGAGAGAGGTTCTATCTCCCTCTCTCTCTTATCCGTCGGCGACTGTTGAATTTAATTAAAACCGTATGTCGGCCAAACCGCGTTTGGCCCGACACAAAAGTCAACTCTCTGTCGCTGACGGAAAACACAATCTGCACGTATACATAGGCACGCGGGTATTATCCAGCCAAGTTAATATATATCGGGCTGGACCTGTTTTGCTATAACCATATGCCACCCCTTTTACTACACATACGTAAACTTATACGCGTGCCCCTTCACATATACGTATATTGTGTAATATATGGAATTACAGACGAAAGGGATATTTCGACATTCGGTAAACTTCTCTTTAATGAATGGACGTGGACAATATGTGTTGTTGTCGTTGTCGTTGTCGTCGTTGTCGTCGTGTTTGGACGACCGAATTAATTTGACGAACGAATAATACGGCCACCCCCACTAGAAAGACCTTTCAACCGAAGATTTATTTTTCTTGTTATTATTATTATTATTTCGTAATAAAATGTGAACACCACGACGTATAGTATTATTATTATGTTCTCGTCCACTCGTCATATTATATATAAATGAAAAGTATGTTCGAAATGAAATTTTATCATTTGTATCAATATAATACACGACGAAAAGGGAACAATTATTGCAATTTGCGTCCGTATGCATAATTATAAATTATAACTTGCTAGTTGAACACGCATAATAATGAGCGAGAACGCGTATATTGTTGCTGTTCCTGCTATAATATTAATATACGTGTCCTATTATTAACGATTCTTTTTGTTTTATTTGTTTATACGTTTGGAAGTGTTAATTTTACCAAGACAGTCGAGTTGTAGATTTTTTATTGCTTTTTTGTCCACATATCTAAATTGATTTTCACTAACCCACGCGTTTCTGCAATTATACTTCAGTTAAAATAATTTGATTTTGCTTCGAACCGGTTCTAAAATTGCTTATGAAATGATACGTTTGTACCCCACGCCATCAAAGAGTCTAACAAAACAAATAATGAATCGCTCTTCGATGAAAAAATAAAATAAACCAAATCACCGATCGTTTTTCGTCACCCGAATTTATACTATCAATAAATATATATATATATATTATTATGATTCTATTCTAAAGGGAAAAACAACACATTCTATACGAAACCATTACCACACACACATACACACACACGCGCGTGCGCGTAGATTAACGAGATAATCGAATACGTTTCAGTTCCTCCACCCTCCACCTCACCATTTAACCCTTTCGTCTTCGGAGTTTGATTACGTGTTATTGTTGTTAAGAGTAGTGCTCGTTGGTCATTCGCTCGAGGCGGCCGACTCTGGCGGTGTATCGAAAACGCATCTCGTTTCGTGCATAAAACGTTTAAAATGCTCGCACGCGTTAACGGGAACATCTGTTGCGCAAAGTACATGTGAACGGAGCACGGACGCGCGCCATGCCGAAAATAAGGTTGCGTGGTAATCAAACGTCAAAAACCCATTAAGTCGAAAGGAGAACATGTACACACGTGTCCGTATCGTTCGAGGGACAGGTACACGGGTGTACATGTGCGTACAAGGTCCAAAGGCAGACGGGGGACGGGGCAACGCGGCGATAGTGTTTGCTGCAAGGTCGTTGCGCCAATACTGTGTGTATTACAATACTTCGGGACGAACATTTTGTAATATTCTAATTTTGTATCTTGTATAACACAGCTGCACCCCCCCCCCCCCCCCCACAGCAGAGATGACGTCCACGGTGGCGGGTTGAGCGTAGGGTTTTAAATAACACACGTGCGTGCGTGCGTGCGTGCGTGCGTGTTTATTCATTGGAAACCCAACGCTGCGGCCGCCGCCGTTACCTTATCGCCACCACGATAATATTATAATTCATGTAAGGTTAATGTAATTTCCAGGTTATTCGGAGCGACCGGCAATTGCGCGGCGTGCAACAAGGTAATACCGGCGTTCGAGATGGTGATGAGGGCCAAAAACAACGTCTACCACTTAGAGTGTTTCGCGTGTCAACAGTGTAATCATAGGTAAAAATAATAAAAAAAAATCATACACCCGTAGTACAACATATTATATTTTATGTACATATTTTATGCGTATTCCCACTTATTTATTGTGTGCGCGTGTTAAAACGATATATTTTTAATAAACCACCATTATCACGACCCCGTTTTCCTACGCAACAGCGTTTCTCGTCCTTTTTTTAATTCATGTACCTCTTGACATCACGTACTCCCTCTACTGTCAATTTATCTATTTTCACGTTGGATTGATGAGAGATTATAATATTAGTTTTGACGGGCAATTAATAATTATGAAGTATTTATTTTATTCAGTTCCTGCCATACAGTGAATAATATGAATTCTGCGATTTCATTTTAATGTAATCCTTCGGGTTGTTCGGTAACGCTTGATTTTTGAATCTGGTTTCGCAGACGATAAACAAACCCGTAAGTCTGTAGTCACAAAGAGTTTCCATCGTAAAACTTGTTTTTAACGTATGTCGACGAAAACGCCTTTTCCACTTGCGCAGTTCCCGTCATCAATAGACAATTAAATTAATTCGAAATTCATAAATTCGTACATTTTCCGCCGTCAGCAGTTTCTTTTGCTCTCGAGGAGTACCTTCACTCATATCTCACCATCAGTGTTGTGAAGTATGAAGATAAGTTTTTTAGATAAAAATTATTTATCTTTTATCTTATCTAGATAAATTTATACTCAATTATCTTCATCTTCATCTAGATAAAATTCTAGTTATCTATGATTACCTATCTAGATAATTTATTTAAATGGCATAAAAATAAAATATTTTTATATTTTCATTTTTACATTTTTCTGATACCGTATACCTATTACACAGATAATAACTAACTGACAATATGACAATCTTCTTATAAAGTTTATTAAAAAAAAATAAATAATTTTACATTTTATGTTTATTAATGTTTGAAATGAGTTTAAAAAATGATATTTATTTTAAAATGTTTTTTTAATTATGAATCTTTTTTACTGAATACCTGTAGCTTGTAGTATCCTGAATATTTTCAAAATCAAACATGAAACTATCTCATATTTATCTGTGTAAAAATGTAGATATTTTTATCTTTATCTAGATAAAATTTAGTACAACTATCTTTACCCAGATAAATTATTAGTTATCTATTCCCAACACTGCTTACCATCGGTCGAGAAACGATGCCGCACAACAACGACATATCGTGCACGGCTACCGGAGACACGGCGTCAGTCGGACACTCACAACGTTTTCACACTTCACCTCCCTTCCACCTACACCCCACCGCCCGCCCGCCCGTCCGCTATCACGTCATCAGACGTACAGGTGTTTATCTCACGAGACCGCCGTTTGTCTGCTGCAGGTTTTGCGTGGGCGACCGTTTCTACCTATGCGAGAACAAGATCCTGTGCGAGTACGACTACGAGGAACGGCTGGTGTTCGCCAACATGGCCACGTACAATTCGTCCAGTCTGGCGCACATAAGAAGGCAAGTCAGTAGATTACAGGTAGGACATTCGACGGGACGACCCTGTACTACTCTCTCGCACACACGCCGACACACGCGAACACACGCGCGCCGCGAACACCTACACGTTCTGCCCGCTTCGGACGTCCTTTACGGCTCGCCTGCACGCGACAGGTTTCCCGCGGGTTCGCGTTGTTATCTCGCGCCGACGAGCGGAACAACGAGCGATCGGCGGCAGTCGGCCTTTGTTTGTTTTTTGTTTTATCCGTTTTTGCTCGGCTTCTCCCGATCAAATACGTCCCGCGCGCCGTGCGAATAGTTTTCGTGCACCTACGATCATTGCATGTTCATCGCACCGCTCGACGGTGATATCACGTGTGTGCGCACACGTGCGACGGATGCGCGTCCGACGTTTTTTTTTTTTTTATAATTTTTCTTCCGATTTGATACGGTACACACTCGTAATATCATTTATTTAGGTCCGATGTCGGTTGAAACAATCGTTTATGACACCACGCGGCAATAGAATTTATCAACGGCGTACTAGTGCTCCACTACGTGTTCTAGACGATAGTGTTTGTTTCAATTTAAAATTTCATGTTTCTACATTAATATTTGTGATGTCTAAAGTACTCGCAAAACTGACAGATACTTGATGCGCTATATAAATGGAACTTTTAGACTCTACTAGAGTCATAAAAAATTCATCAAATAACGCTACAAATAAAAAAAACTTTTTACCATTGCCGTACGTGTACGTTTTTAAACGTACGAGTATACATACTCATCAACTTAAAGCCAAACATATAAACGTTTAAATGCAAATAATGTTTTTTTTATGTATATATTATATTTAGGGTAAATGAGTTCAATTATCGTAAGGGTATCACTTGCTACGAATTGTCTTATACTTGAGTTTTTGTTGAAAATTATGCGATTATATTTTGGTTTTTAATAATTACAAATTGTTTCAAGTTACATTTTAAAATCAATCATATTAAAATGTATGTTTGTTTACTTATGATTTAAATTTAATATTAAAATTCAGTTGATAAAATCAACTGAAGTTCTTGAATGATGTCTAGGAGTAATTTAATTATTCCCTTTTCTATCAAAACTTATCGTATATTAATAACCCTAAAACATGTTAATCTATCAATTACCTATTGTTGTAAAGGATAATTAAAAAAAAAAAACTGGCTGTATATAGACTTTAGGAACTTAAATGTATAACAACAGTTGGCACATACATCATCGTACCTACTCTAGATAGTTTAAATCTGAATTTATCGTCTGTTAAATACATCCAAATCCCAAAGTTAATTATTTTGTTATAAAACATAAGTTAATTAATTCATGCAATTATTAGTTGAAATATTAAACGTTAAAAAAAAATGTTGTAACGATTTTCTTTCAATATGACTTTGGAAAATATAATAAAAACCACATAACTAAAAAAAATTTAAAAATTAACTTTTTTTAAATTACACCATTAATCTGAACAATTGACTAAAATAAATAACTCATCAACATCATCAATGTAATCTTCAAATGTTCTAATTCAAAAGTTTGATTATTTCCAATAGAAACATCATAAGAGCGTGTTTCAATTGACATTCATTGGTTAGTAAACGATAACAGTCACTGTCTCTGTATAAAAACTCGACTCGATACTATTCAATTTTAATCCAATCCCGTTCTAATACGTATCGCCAAATAAAACTCATGTAGGTACACATTCGAACAATATATAAATACGTTAATATGTACACAGTAGATGTATGATATAAAAAAAAAAGTGAAAAGTGAGGGATACAACCCTCCAAGAATTAGTTGTAAAAACGAATTTTCATAGATTATGGTTAAAATAATCCGTATGTGATGAAAAAAATCTAGTTTGTAGCGAATAATAATTGAACTATACGAGTCTTAGATACACAAGTCTTACCGGCACATAAACTTTTGTTCGATACACTGAAATCGATTAAATATCGATTAGATGGGATTAATTGTATGTTTATCATACATTATAGAATATAATATGTTAGGGAACGAGTTCCTTAACGAAGTTTTCACCGAGCGTACATACGATAAAAATAATTCCTACACCTTAGTCATCGTTGTCCGTCGTCCTCGATAAAATATACTTATACATATATATATATATAGAATTATATATAGAATTATTGTTATCATATAATTTAAAATCTCGCTAAGGACTCCTTTCCCTAACATTATATCATATTCTGTAATGTCCGATAATCATACAATAAATCCCATTTACCGATTTTAAATCCGTGTTCGATCTTAGTGAATCGAAAAAAAATTCTTCGTGCCGTTTTTATATATACCAGAACAACCTCACTATTCGCAACACACGCACATAATACACGCGACATTATACATTATACCACGCACTAACGATGAAATATACACGAATATATAAATGTATGCACACGAAGAAAAGAAAAAAACAGTAGAGGGTTTCCTTGCCGAAACGGTACGCGTGGAGGTTTTATACCGTTCGATCGATCGATCTGTGTACGTATACCATAATTGACCGGTCAACGTCTACGGTATTGCTTCTGATCGATCGACTCGACCTCGCGACGACGGTTACCATATTCATTATTTACGATCTTTCATGTGCGACTTTGTTTGGTGTTTACAGCCAGCGGCAAACGAGCACGCCCACGCAACAGCAGCAACAGCAGGAGACGTTGTAGGACCGACCGACGAGGTGGACCGGTGCAGAGCCACCTCTGTCGAACAGCAACAACGTCAATCACTCGACACCACTGCCGTCGCGATCGGTTACGGCGGTGCACCAGCACCAGTGGCCGGACACCAGTTGCAGCACCACCACCAGCACCACCAGTTCCTGTCTGCAACCGGTGCTACGGTGCTGTCTGCGCATCAACCGACGGTCGTCGCCCTCGGAGGAGGAGGAGGAGGAGGAGGTGGAGGAGGAGCGGTTGGAGGAGTTGGACGTGCCGGCGGAGCGGCAATGGTTGTCGACGACGGGTCGAGCGGTTACGGCAGTCCGGACTCGGAGACGGGGCTCGAACCGGGCACGGCCGCTGCGGCCGCGGCCGCAATCGGCACGATCGCGTCCACCGGTACTGCTGCAGCGGCCGCCGCTGCCGCCACCACCGCCGTCGCTGCTACACCACCAGTACAATAACGCCATCGCGCCGCCGTTGCGCCACTGAACCAGCGCCGCCGTAGTCGTGGTCGTCCGCGGTCCGCGCCGTTCGTCTGGTACACGCCGCGACCGCGTTAACAACCGTTATGCGCCGACTTGTGGAAACAGATTCTTAAGTTATTTTTTTTTTTTTTTTTCTGTTTTGTTTTGTTTTGCTCGGTAACTTTTGTTTCAGTATTTTATACCCGTCGTCTACGAAGGGTAAACGACGTTTACTTCGTTATCATCATCATCGCGTAACTGATATAACACACGTCATTGATAATCAATATACAGTTATTATTATTATTATTATTATTATTGATTGTAGTATAAGATTCGTACGCTGTGTATGTATCGTTCTAGTCTTTAACGATGATGCCGAATCACGCGCACCCACACACGTCATGTCGATAGTCGTATACAATATTATATTGTACGTATGTTAATTATTTTTCGTTTCGTTTTGTTTGACTGTTTTTAAATTCCCCCCCCCCCCCACCCGCCCCAATCGTATTACTATCACTAATTTCGATTTTCCTGTGCGTTTCGCCGAACACAGTCACAAGTTCGGTCCTCGCGCCAAACATCATTACGGAGTAGTAAGATGTAAGTTTCACCGACTCCGGCGATAATGTCATGTTCAAAACGCACTGCGTTCGCTACGAGATTCGCGTTCGTGTTCGCTCGGTAGACCGGACACGAACGTTTGAATTATTATACATATTTTTTGGACACTTCTTAACGGCATCCATGCGCACGTCGCGCGTACTGTGCGGCACGCGCGTTAAATGTCATCATTCGCTCTATTTCTGTTTTTTTTTTCTATACCTGTCTCTTCGTTTACCGATTATGTTACACGCGAAACGTACAATATTTTGGACCAGTATACACGCACACATTGTACATATTAACTGCGAACAGCACATCTCTATGCGAACACGACGTGTTGACCGAAACGTTCAATATCACATAGTAAGACATGTATATTATCATATTAATACGAATAAGAAAGAAATCCGTGTACATTTTCTAATGCTCAAATTTTAATAATGCGCGCAAACACGTTATTATTACTATTATTATATTATTATTATTATTTTTTTTTTTTTAATGCGTATATTTGCATTATATTTGAGGGATTATTGTTAATGTAAACTATTATTATTATTATTATTTATTTATTTATTTATTTATTTATTTATTACGAATAGGTCTTGTACTTGCGACCCGTTGATGTTTTTTCTAAATTATATTAAATAAGCGTTTACCATTTCCTAAACGGATATTGGCGGCGAAACGCCTCCGCTATCCATATTCCCACTATTTACGATTCGTGTACAGTACCGTTTTAGGTAGAATATATACATATTATTATATATAAATATTACTATTTTTGTGTATAAACGTTTTATCTAGTTTTTTTTTTTTTATGTACTAAGTTATTACACATAATTTTTAATTGTTGTTTAGTATACAATATTACGATTTCCTAACGAAAAAATTAAAATTTCTCTACTAAAAAACGTCCATTTATTTAACAAATTTAATGAAAAACACTCTCTCTCTCTCTCTCTCTCTCTCTCTCTTTCCTCCGCTGCAGTTTACAGCTTTTATTTTAATATTTTAAATGTAACATATCCGTTCAGAAGTTGTATACGATTGTTGGGATAAAATAAAATCTGATCTCAGAAGTTTTCGTTTTTATTTAACCTCTATTAAATTATACTTCATGCATATAATTATACAATTATGCTTATGCATATAATCATATATATTTACGTATCTATAAATGTTGTACACGACGAGGATCGTGTATCGTACGTACGCACTTTGAACACTTACCGAATCGTACAATTTGTCATTAACGAAATCAAACATTAACTGATAGTAATATTTGTTTCAGTCAGTCATCGTGTTGTGACGAGCACACTATTATGCTATACACCAGAGGTAGATGTAGATTTGTAATCGACTTCTAAGGTTGTCAGGTTGGCCAAAAAAAAACAAAACATAACAGTTGACACCATACATATTATACTCCCTTTATTTCTTTTATTTAAGATATTAATAAGTAATAATAATATTAATTTAACAATTTTACATAACACGTATTTTAATATGTACTGTTTAATACATTTTTTAACAGTTTATTACGTATGCGATAAAGACCGTTATTTTATACGCATAGAATATCCATGAGATTACGAACAATATACCCATGACCAGTAATAGGATGGGGCTGGGAGGTCTAAAACCCCGAGGCCCGTACCTCCGAGAGGGCCCGTTGTCTTAGCCTTTTATACAAAATTATTTTATCATCTCATTCACCGTAGTATAAGATGCGAGTTTAAACATTTTTATCATAATAAAATATGTACAAGTATTTACAAGTATTACGTATATCTTGACCAAATAAGTTTAAGTAAAGGGGCCTGGAACCGATCAGCCTCGGGACTCTCAAAAGTTCTCGTCGGAAAAATACACAACAACTCGATCTCTCAGTGTATATTTTCGTTTTTCATAGTTATTTACTATTGTGTATTTTTACTATGCCTTTATTAATTGTTGCTAATCAAATTTTTATACTTGTGGGATGAACAAAGATGTAAACATTTTAAGAAAAAAAAATAAAAATATTTTATTTGTTTTCTGGGACAATGAAAAAAAATGAAAAGGAGTCACAATCGAAACGAACGCATCTTGCTATCGTCCTATCTTGGCCACCGTTGCTGTACAACACCTATAACCTGATATTAGAATTCTCGACTGTAAATCTTATATTTTCATCGATTAAGAGTATGGGTACCTATCTCTATACAATATTAAACCACGATATTTCCATACTATTACCCTAGTACGGATCGTGTTGCTTAAATGTAATCTCACCGATATTATTCAGTCTGTTCCTCCAGATCTACAGATCAGCAGGATAGTTGACACTGATCAATTCCGACAAATATTCCGACGTACTTCTGACAGTTCCGTTTTGACCAGATATAATATGTGTAAATGACGTCACAAAGTTAGTATAATATGATTTTGTAATTTGTAATTGACATCGACCATTATTGTTGTTATAAATAAATTGCTTAAAAGTAGATGGAGAAATAATATCTGTCATATCAAGATGTTGCACTATTAGCCAATAATGAACGAGATTTTGAAAAAGCACATTTTAATTTTCACATTTTAATCATATGTACCTAACCTTCCGCTAGGCCAGAAACCAGAAACACGATAATAATTTATGTATCTAACCATTATCATATCAGTTTCTCGACATTACCAATATTGTTTTCGACCTTCATTTATTTTACGGACATTTAATGTCATAATATCATTACGAAAGTTGATAATACAGAATGAGACACGGACGAATCGTGTACAAAATGTGGATCCACCGTCTATTTATGGCCGGGATACACTATATAAGAAACTATATAACTAACCATCGACATATGTAAGGGTATCTTGAAAAAGGGGTACATAGACCCCTCCCAAAAAAATAAATCGACAATATTGTAATAAAACTATTGTCATTTATTTTTATTGACTTTTATTTAGTTCTTCTAAATATACTTTAAAAATAAAAGTTGTTCTCTCTCAATATTATTTTTTTCCGCGGCGGTGGCACATGCACTTTGCCCCTGGATCCGTCAATTTCGAATACACACAAATTCAGAGACGTAACCAAAAAGGTTGGAAAAATATTAAACTACGACAATATACATCGTGAACCATACGGGAAAAATACAAGCTCAAAGAATTATTTTTAATGATATTAGTGTTGCTGTGGTAATTAAAAATTGAAAACAATAATAGAAAAATGTTTTTGAGGGTAGCTTATAAATTATCAAAGATAAGTGTTTACAATGTGTACGTTCTTCACAATATTGTTTTTCACGGTTGTCGAAATGCTTTTAACACAATTATATTGTAACAGAAATAATCTTGGATTCGAGTTAAATATTAAAAAGAAAAAAAAACAATCACATTACCTTTATAAACGAAAAAATAATAATATTCACGACGTCGTCATAATTCAGCGGACACTTAAAACGGCTGTGGTAAAATCCTATTCAAACTGTCGATATTTGTTTATGATTTGTAAAACGACTTGAAGTCCATTTTAGTTTTTCCAGGAAAGGATTTTCGATAAAACATTTCGAGTGCAATCCTAGTCCAATTTCTGATCGATCGGTAGAACTACATTAAACTTTCGTGGCTAACTTTAGTGCTCTAAAAAGTGTTTAACAAAAATATAAAAAACACATCAAAGTAAAACTGTGTAGTATCCAGAATCGGGTTTAAGTGATTCGCGTTGGGAAATTATCCAAAGTAAAACAAACTCAAGTTTAACATAAATTCGTAAGCATATTCCATTTGAATATGGTACGGACATAAGATGATATAGACACAAAATAAACGATAACTTTGAGACGCAGTAGTTAGCTCGCGTGATTGAAATACATTATATATTATATTGTAAGGCATCGTATTCAAGCAATCAAAGTAATCAACAGGGGAAATTATACATTTTTAATTATATTGATCCTCGTGGTTGTACACCATCGATTTGTGAATATATTATATTATGATTAAATGCTAATTTACTAAACCGTGTCAATCTGACGACGACTGTCCTGTAGGTGTATTTTTATTTTATTTTATCATATAAGCCAAATTTCAATGTCAACACTTGGAGAAATACAAAAAGCTGATTTTAATACTATAAGTGATATTACCTATAATTGATGTAGCAACGTGTTCATTTTTAATAGACGAGTACGTACAATACAAAATTTTTAAATTTATTAAATAACAATTTTTGTAAATGTGGACTCGATTTCATTTTATAATAGTTTCAAGTTTTTTGAATTGTGAAGGAAGAAGCAAGAAGTGTACGTATTGGTTTTTAGTTGTACCGTGTAGTTTTCTTTTATTTTCCTTCGTTATATGATTTCCTGGAAATAAATCTAAGATAGAATTCCTGCACAGCATATTTTTATTTCCTTGCAGATACATAATATTCTTCTAATGTAAACAAAAAAAATTATATATAAAATAAACTAGGAAATAATGTTAAATTCCTTCTATCAAACTATGCATTATATATTTTGATAATCCAAATGCATTTACTTTGTATGTCTCCAAAATTGTACTTAGTTCATCACATTTATTTTATTTTTTTATTTTCTACAGAAAATTCAAGTTTGAAATATTTATTTTAACAAATATTGTCATTTGTTAAAAATTAGTATTCTGCTGAAATTTCAGGTTCTGAATTTGCACCTAATTTAGAAGAAATATATGTAGCTTCTATCCTAATCTGTAAAGATTTTCAACAGGAGGAAATATCTTTATAGTCTGTCTCAACTTTCTTAAATTTACCGTATTTGTACTACAATACATTTTTCTCATTTGTATAAAAAAAATCAATAGCAGTACTTCAATTGTCATATATTTTATCTATTTTAACAATATAATATTTTATTTTATTTAAAAGTCAAAATAAAACAATAAATAAAAATATAATTTCACTTTTGATAGAACTTTAATATTTGTCCAAAAGCTACAATTATATTCATCGAAAAAAAAAAAGATCTATTGTTGAACTGGTATGGCTTAATTTCATATGATCGATTCTACACCACGTGTAATACACAGCTATGCTTTCACGTTAGTTTTAAACATTATAAAATTTTAAATTATATATTTTTATCATTCATTTTTTTTTTTTTTTATCAGCAGTAGCACTTCACGATGTGAAACAAAACAAAAAAAATCTCCGCTAAAATATGTCACCGCCATATTCTACATCATAAATTAAAGGAACCGTTTCTGTATTGTTTATACGATGGTAAAATCTACCTAAAGTGACTTTTATCATAGAGTTTAGGATTTATATAACATCTATACAGATATTCTGATACGTGTAAAGTTTACACTATAGACACCTCAGCAAGGTATCAATAATTAATCTACTCTTTTGAGAAGAATCGATTTGGTAAGAGCCAACAATCGAATTGTTTATATTGTTCATTCTTAAATTTATAAGTAAGAGCCATAAAAAAAAAACTTTTAACTTTAATCACTTAGGCTTATTTAATTTATTGTACTTTAGTTAAATATTTGTAAGCTAAATCGAAAAATAATGTTGTCATCACGCTAGAAGAAATATATTTTTATACAATAAACGGTTAAATCTATAATGTTGATCATCGTGTAATTTTTAACTCTTGCATTATAGGCAGTCGGCCATTGTTTCATCTATACTCGAAATAATGAATTATACTATTGATAATCGATTAAATTAAATTTTGGTGTACTTTGGTTTTATTCTTACTCTAAATTTGTGAACAAAATATTGTGAAATTGTGAATCAAAAATTGAACTGCCGCAAATCTACACAGCACCTGGAAGACCATTTCCCTCGTTAAAAATAACACCTGCCATATTGCCTCAAGAACTCGATAACAGAGTTACCTTTAAATCATCTACCAAAATAAAATTTTGTCAAATCGAATATAATTTTACATACAACTATTACTCACTAAATACCAATTGTTTTTGATGAGTGATACGAGTAGTTTATTAAGCGGCGTAAGACGTTCAAGCTTATTGAAATGCATATTTTGCATCACATTTAAAAATGCTCAGGAAGCCGTTACACTACAGGATCTATATTGAAAATGCCCGTTGTACCCGGTGCCTTAATCATAAGTCACACGTCGCCCAACGTTAACAAATAATATTGATTTCACAGTAAAAAAATAAAAATAAAAATGTACATGTTACGTAAGCTACCTGCTACTTTTCCACGGTAGTTTCCGCAGTTTTTTCCCCTCATGTTGTCATTTAAAGTGATTGTTTAAATTCCGGTTGTTTTTTTTTTAAGCCTAAGTTTTGTGGCATCAGACCAACCATAATTTAGACATTTTATCTCACGAAATAAATGTATATATTTTTCATGACTCTTGTCACACTGGAATACGAAAAAATCAAAATTCGGTAACTCAAACGCAGTAGGAAGAGGGTGGAGTGTTATAGGTTCCACACTTCATACTCACGTGGTACGCAAGTATATAGACACATAATACATGCATTTATGCGGGGCCTTTATTCTGACGGGAGAAAAGAAAAGAAACCGATATCATTTTCTTTCTTTTTGACGTCCGAAGTGGTAAATTTTAAATGGAATAGGTATCGTCCTTTTTTTTTTTTTTTTGCCATCATGGTGTTTGACCCGTAACGGAATAACAATATCTGACGGGCCCTCCCTTCTAAAAACGTCTATGGAACGTCCGGTACTTTATTGCCTATAAACGCGTATTACAATCCTCGAACAATTAACATTTTCAAAGAAACGCGTTTGTCACGGACTCGGGCGGCCCGCACAACAGATAAACGTGCTCGGTCATTTTGTGAGCTCAGAGTACCCGTATAAAATCATTACAACACGAGTATACGAGGTATATCGGGTATTTTATAGTGCATTCAATGGATGATTTCAGTTATTTTTCGTCAGGTTCAAGTTTTTTTTTCTACTCGTTTTATTTTTTTATTTCATTAAACGCCTTTCTATTATCTATTTTAGATTGTGTCCAATGTAATACTTCCTATTAATGGAAACTTTAAACTTCTAGCCGTCTAGGTACACGGGATATCGGTATGATGATTAATATTTCTCGTAAAAACCATTAAACATATTATTTTATTAATAAATAAATAATTAATTAATGAAGGTAATACGTACGGAGGTTATGCATTTATGATAAGCGATAGGCCCATCGCTTTAATCAGGGTAATAATATGATATACGATTAAACCAATGGCGTGCCTAAAAGGGGGGAGAGAATTGAGTGTTCAAACCCCTTCCGAAATCTTAACGAATTTAGGAAAAAAGTATTGCTTAATATAGTTTACATTTAATATCATTAACAATATCCGGGGTTATTGTTCATTTCTGTCTAGTATTATAAAATGAATTATGACCGAAATTAATATCTTGTTAAGTAAATACATTTGAATTATATAGCAGCAAAAACATTGAACAACTCCCCCCACCCGAATAAAATGTCTAGGCACGCTTCTGGGCTAAGCATAATTTTATATTTGAAAAAAAAAAAAATTTGAAAGAATAGACAGTATAGAAATAATTATCTTATCTAATAAGTATAATTTGTATGACAATAGTTGTAAAAAATTAAATTATTTCGAAAAATTACTTTCCATCAGTAAATACTAATTTGTTTACGACAATCTTTTGTAATCAAAACTTAAATACTGCATTATTTATGTATTTGTTTATATATTAAGTAACAAAAGTAATAATTGTAATAAAATGTATAAACAATGGTAACCATGTGAAATACAACTGAAAGGTAAGAGAGAAATATAAACTTAACTTTGAAGCATATTAAGGTAAGTAAAACATATAATTAAAGAAAACGAGGAAATTAATTAACACTACGAAGCATTCTACGAAACTGTTATGGTTTCTACATATTATTACATTATTGCATACTATAAACTACAATAGAACGCATGTGTAGACGAGATATATAAAACTGACGGTACGTTATTGTGCGTTAATATATTGTGTGTACATTATGATGTTGATGTGTGTCCGACGTTTTCAAAAACTATAAAAATGTGTGATCCGAAGCACTCTTCGAGTATGTTTATAACTGTATTGTATTCCGAAAAAATGATGTATTTCTTTTTTTCGTTTAGATAATTCATTGCTCATATTTTATACGTATTTTAACGTTTTTCCAATGATAATAGATTCATAAAATAGTAGATACAAAACTTAACGTTCACGGTTTCACTATTACAGATGGACAACTTCATATTAAATTATTAAGAGGTCAACAGAGACACAAAAAATTGTTTCCAACGCATTTACTTTTTTACGCAATCGCGCAGCAAGTTGAAGCCACCGACTATTTCTGTAGACCCGTTAAACATATCAAAAGTACATCGATGGAAAAAATGACACGTAAATGCACATTTTTTTTTTTTTATCAACCTATATTGGGTTGGTTTACAATGATTTTAACTTCACTCTCCACTTATCACGATCTTCGGCGAGTCCTTTTAATAAGGCGTAAGTATCAATCCCTGCGTCATTTTTCAGTTGAGATATGTACGAGTTTCTTGGTCTTCCTGGTGGTTTCCGTCCTTCAATTGCACCTTTTATTATAGTATGATGCAATTCTTTGTCATGGCGTAAAACGTGTCCTATCGTCGTCGCTTTATGACTTTAAGTAAGGATCTTGTTTTTTCAACTTGGGTCATTACATCTTCATTTGTTACTCTTTCTGTCCAGTTTATTTTTTCCATATGTCTCCAGCACCACATTTCCAATGCTTCAAGGGATCTTTTTTCTTTTTCATTAACAACCCATGTCTCGCAGCCGTATAATGCGACACTCCATATAAATGTTTATAGAAATGTTATTTTTTTTGCTCTGCTAATTTTTTTCGAAACCAAAATTTTCTTTTTCTTGATAAAAGCTGTCTTTGCTTGCCCGATTCTTTGTTTAATTTCCTGCGAACTTCTTCTGTCTGATGTTATTAAACTTCCCAAGTATTTAAAACTAGAAACTTGTGTGATAAGTTGGATTTCTAAATAAATGCACATAGCGCTGCGAAAACGTCGAACGTTTTACATCATAACATTACATCCGTCAACCGTCATGGCGAACGTAGCGTGTGTTCGAATCGTACGCGGTATACCATTGACCCGCGAGTACACGTTATATTGACGTTGGTCAAACGTGTGGGATGTAGTGTTCCTACAAGTGTAAAACTTCATTGAATTATACCTTCCTCCCGCAGCAACATCATTGTACGTCTCATTGAATAGGTGAAATGAACCAAAATGATTTCCCTTATTATTTTTTCTCCGTACACATCTTGACCATAAAGTCACAGCCGCCCTGAGCGATACTCTGCGTCGTACATACTCCCGATTTACGTTAAATGTACATATGTATGTTCGAAAATGTATACGACAAAATGTGTCAACGAACAATAATTGTAAACGCGCACCAAAATCCAACTAGCCAAAATCTCGACTGAAGTCGTCGTGCCGTCAAAGCGCGAGCTCTACGGGCGAAGAAGTAACGAATTTGGTCAAAACGGTACCGGGAAACGGAATTGAATTTAGAAGGAAAATCAAGTATAAAAAGTTCTTTTTGCTCAAAATGTTTTAACGGAAGATCGGGTAAAAATTTTCCAAAATGGTTTCACCGTCTTCGCGTACATTTCTCGTGTCATTTCTGGTAAAGCCTCTTTACTTTTCCTTTTCTTCTTTTTTTTTCATAACAACTACAAGTCAGTATACTGAAAATCATTTGTCTTTGGAATATTTATTTGAGTCAAGTTCGAGCTTTCAGCTATCGCAGTATTCGCCCGAGCAGTACCCATCCCAGATATTCGTGTGCACAGGCGCGCGTCATATGTTTATGCTTCGATCACAAAGTTCATTTCAGAATAAAAATATGTGTTTCTCGTACTGATAGATATTGCCGAGAACCGATTATATATACAAGAAAGGATGACAAGTGGGTGTACCGAAGGGCTGTAAACAATGCCCATCCGTCTCGACATCGAAACGCCGCTTTTAGTCTCGTCTTACAAATAAGTGGTATTTATTTCCCATTCAAATACGAAAACAATAATCGTAAACCGTTCTCCGAGTAATCATTGGCCAACTACTGATCATTAATGTATCTTTAGGTCGAAAAAAAACTACCTAAAATTACAGTTCTTAGAATGTACGTACACTGTCTACTACTAAACGGTCACACCAATCAACGCGGTTATAATGTATTATACATTTAATAAAAATAACATTATCGACGCAAAAACGTCATTGAAACACCAATGGACAACCTTAATTGAGTAGCACCCGTTCACAATTTTTGTTTATTCAAAAAACTACCTTGATAATACGCGGTGCCGTAGCATCTACATATTGAGCCCGGGGCTAAACTTTAGAATGCGCCCTTGTGTATTTTTAATTTATAATATTATAGTTATTAGATATTATTTTCATGAATTGTTTCAATTTAAATAAAGGACATTGCATTTTTTTAAATAAAATACATAACATTTACCGTCGTAATTTTTAACATAAAACGTAAATATTTCATTTTAGCGCCTTCTCAGGAAATTTCTCCCTATAGGCCTAAGCCAAGGTTCCCTAATTAATATTTTTAGCCCTGTTGCTGGACTCTAAGGGCTCGTCAATCTCGTATAATATATAATTATCAAATTATCAACACACTAGTATTTATTAGTTAAATAAAAAATATAATACATTTAATGTATACCTACACCAGATTACTGTACCACAGAGTTGAACACTGGTAGTCCGAATGACGGGCGGACTTGACGTACTTGATATTGTTCGGATTATAAGTTACTCGCGCTAAGATAGTTGATATGTCAACTGTTGTTCTACGCGTTATAATTAACCGTTGACGTCGTGAGCTGTATCTCTCTCTGTCGTGCAACAATATATTAGGCAAACATTTAGCAAAAAAAAAAAAAAAAGAATTGTTAAGTTTGCATATAACACCCGTAACGGTTTATACATTGTAATAATGATTATTTAAGTGTTAATTTTTCTGTCAAGATAACCAAGAAGTGAATCCGGTACTTAGTTATTCCTGCAAATCGATGAATGTAAAATATGTAATCATAAATTGAAATGTATATCAACAATTTTCAGAAGATTGTTTATGCCAAAAACATGTTGGTACATGAATCATGAGAAAGCCACCAGTAGTTTCATTAAAGTTGGTTTGACAGTATCAAAGATTAGCCCTAACATCCAATTTTAAAAAAATGTATAAAAAAAAATATTTTTAGGTACAAATAAGGATACACGGAAAATAGTGAATATATGAGAGGTATATATTTGAAAGTGATGATCACAAAAATTGAACAAATAGAAAAATTTTGAGATATTGATAAAATGTACATTTTCACATATTTTTTTTAAAAAAAAAAAAAACTTGTACAATTAGTATACGTAATTAAATTATTATAAGTAATAAGATTAAAGAATATTTTTATAATTCAGCATTAACTACAAAGAATACTATAATTTTTTTTTTCAAAACATTTTTAAATTTTACAATTTAATTAATCCATTTAGAAGACTGTCCTCTTGTTTGATTCAAAATCTGCCATAAGCCATAAAAGTAAATGGTTTTTCATCACTCTCAAGATTTCTGTTGACAAATTCAACTTATTGGGCACTAAGTTAACATATTACTAATTTACTCCTATGACTAAAATGTTAAAAGAATTAAATGTCAGTTCTCAATAAACATTGTAAATATTTTAATAAATTAATAAATATCAGTTATAGTATGGGATTAATTTTTCTTAATTTTGCCATTAATTTTGGTAACTATATAATGTTTTATATATTTATTATTTATACATAAAACATTTACAAGATATAACTTATTTGAATAAAATTGAAAAAAAAATAACTTTAAGAGTATTTATAGGTATATTGTGATTCGATCCTTTAGTTTCTAGTAGCATAACTCATGGATTGTAGATGACTTATTGGTAGATACCTAAAGTTAATTTCTCATCATAAAAATAAAATGTCTTATCAAGTTAATTTTTATACATACTAATTTAATCAATAATTTAAATTTTAAATCGCTATAATATTTTAACATTATATTTAGTTACCTGTTGTAACTAACACTTCATTATTACTTTAAGTTAATTTTATAATGTTTATTAAGAGAAATTTGTTTTATCAATTTTAAACGATATAAATATATTTTCAACACATAGCCTTGTACTACATATTGTGAGAATAGAACATGTCAAATATAATGTAAAAATATAAATGTACAAAAATATATTTAGTGTATAGATTTGCTGTTTAAACAGCTTAATTATTTCATATACATAAAAATCAAACATTGTATTCTTCAGTTCCCCAATTCAAAGCACCACCAATCTCTTCATAGTGTTTCTTTATGGTTTTATTCAATACATTGTATATGTAACGACATCCTCGCACAGCTTCGGTTAGCACAGGTTCCACGTGGTTGATGTGCATTCTTTGTGATGTTTCCAACATGGCGATCTAGAGTTCAAAAATAAAAAATAATACATACAGATCATAACAGATATTTCAGCTAATAATAGAAACAAATTAATTGTGTACTTTTCCAGAAATGGGCAAAATTGCTACTGTTATACTGGGACCACCTAGTGTCTCTTCCAGATGACTGATATCCACTAGTGGAGTTTCACCGTTGGCTAAACTTGACGTACATGAGATTACAAATTCTTCCATGGCAATTCCTGCATCGATTAAAGCTAATGTAGCAGCATTAACACAAACACTATAATTACCGCCATCCGATTGTAAAACCTAAAATTAAAATAATTTATTTGTTATACTTATAGTAAGAATACAAACTTGCACATTTTTCTGTTAAGCCAATACTTCTTGATCTATACTTAAGATATTATAATACTTATAAACAATTCAAAAAGAATAATAAAACTTCTAAGAAAAGTACAATGGTTGTTAATTTGAAAAATGATTTCAAGCACTTTTTAGGGATACTTCATATTAATTTATAACAATTTTTGAGGTATATGATTTTATTATTTGATATAAATATTAAACCATAATAATGGAATCAATATAATTTACATGTTTATTGTTAATATGAAACTAAGCCCGACTTACATGAATAACATGCTAAATGAGAGACTGCATTTTATTTACCTCTACAAATATATCGATCTGAGATTTAGGATAAAGGTCGGTTTTAATTGCAGTCGTCATTGCTTGTTTGAGATGAACTGTTAACTCGGCCGACTTGTTGTCTCTGGGTCGACGTTTCCGTTCACTCCTACTGAACGTCGCCATACTGTATTGGCAGTTGATGACTGCAGAGTCATTGGGCGCTTTGGATCTGTTTACCCGTATCTATAAACATGAACAATGTTAAAGAAACGTGTGGCCACAAGAGCGTGCCAGCTGTAGTCCAATGGATTCACATGGATTCACCGCCGACGGCTGTTGTTGGCAGATCGACCGACAACGAAACCGAATGCTGTGACAAGTACGTACCTCGTGAGGCCCGTAGACGGCTGCGAGCACTTTCGTATTGCCCTGTTCCAGGTACGCGCTTCCGTCCGGCTGGTTGAACACTCCCATTTTACAACTGATCATGCGCAACTCGCCGGCCCGTCGACCGTCAGTCCTCAGCCCTTGTTTGCTCAACAAATCCATCTCTACGATAGGTGGTCGGTGACCGCGTCTACAAGGATTTCGATGTTTCTCAGTGGGTCGTGCGCCGTCAGCAAATCGAACACGAGTGTGTTCGAATTGCAAAAACAAACAACAACGACGGCAGAACGGTGATCGTTTCGTGGTTTTGCAATGTCGTTATCACAAGCAATTTCCGCCGGTAGCATGTGGCTTGTTAACAATTCGACCGCGAGCGCCATCTGTCTTCACGTACCGCCGTAAGCATTTACGCCACAATGTAGACAAAACGGTGTGCACTTCCTACTTTAAATATTTGAGTTATTATTTTACGGCAAGTCCGAGAATTTCCACCACGAGCGCTAAGAAGGCCGATTTTGTTTTTGTTACTATAACTCACCATAGGAATAAACGACGTTTCATGTAAAATAATACATTTTTTTCATTTTTTCGTAAACTAAACAGTCAGTAAATGACTTACTTTAATCGACATTGTAAGACGTTTAATTTTAAATCCTAAAGGTGATATTAATTTACATACAGTTTAAGTAAGTATACTCAATTTAAGTGAATTCAATATTGTATGTCAGTTATTTATTGAAATCCAATAATATGTATACCACTTGTCTTAATGTATGAGAAAATATATGAATCAATTAAAATTAAAAATGTACTCTATAACAAATGTATTTACCTAAATTTAAATTGCATTTTGTTACAATGATATTAGCTACATTTTTAAAAACCATAAATTGGAATAATACGTGCATATTTAAAAAATGTCATATCATTTGGAGATAGATCATCGATGAGTTAAATTGAACTTTTTTCAATTAAATTGTTGATATTTTAGTAATCGTTTTGTATTTAAACTATAATGATAATTATAACAAAAATGTCCTTAAAGCCCTTAAATATTTGTCTCCCAAATATGTGCTAAAAGATGAAATATGCAATTAACATTTCCAATTAGCCCCAGAAATAAAAACATAAAGACCAAATGTCAAAATATACACTAAAACAAAAGTTTTATAGTATAAATCGTTATGCTATGAAACAAATAATGTTTTCGGTTTACATATCATACCATTAATAAGAATAAATATACAAATGCATAAAAAATCAGCGTTCTAATAGTATTATTATTAATATTCATAACTAATAACAAGGTATTATATAATATGATATTACAATATATTATTATGATTAAATAATTTTATTTTTATTTTTTATACATTTCAGCAATAATTGAGCAAAAATATTAAGTAATATAAGTAATAAAAGGTTTTTTTATCGCCCCTGGTCGACAATGACGCAAATTAAATGCCGTCAAATTTCGAATCATTTTTCAACGCCAGTGACTGTACCGTTTTTTCTACATTGTGATTTACGTTTACGTGGCATTTTTTTCAAATTTTTTCCCTCACGTTTTTCGATTTTCATTATTACTACCTCTATTACTATATCCGATATTTCTCCCGTCTCAAACTTATAACTGTGTGTATTATATATAATACCTACTCCGGCTTTTCGTTTCCGTCTTAATCCCTTTGATTGGCATCAAATGCACCCGATTCCGATCGTGTTGAGAAATAATTTCACTGTCCGTGAACAATGGTTCCTGACATAGGTAGGTCTAACTCTTAATCAGTTCCTAATCAGGTATAATAAGAAGGGTTCAACGATTAAATAACTTTTAAAAAAATGAAAATTAGTAAACTGTAATTATTAAAAGTTTAACTGTTATTCCATCCATGGGCGGATCTAAGGGAGGGGCACCGGATGCAAGTGCCACTTCCGTCCGAAAAAAAATAATATACATTTTTTTATTATGAAATTGTAAGCCTTTTTATAGTGTGCATGCTCAACACAAATTTAATTTATATAAATAGTAACACCTACTTTCAACAACCGATTTGGATGGATCAAATTATTTTAAGTCAATTTTAATCCCTTTTTATCATAGTTCGAAAACCAAAATTGACTGTACGACAAGTTAAAGTTTTAACTCAAATTATTTAACTTTTCATCAATCATCCTAGAGTTTTATGAATTATCATACATCTTCATGTATTGTTTTTTTTTTGTGTGTGTTTGTACGTTTGCAGACATTATCGAATCATTTATATTTAATTTTGAGGAATTTATTAACTTCAATTACGTCTTAAACATAAATGCCAGTTAAATTACTAATTAACACAATTTTATAATTTAAATAATTTGTAGTATTTATTTGGGTAAAATAATATCCAATAACTATCAAACAAATTGTTTAAAGTTTAGCCCAACGGTCTCCATGCACGGTTAAAATCGATGCATTATTTCTCTTTGATTGGCTGCTAATATTTAATCTTTTTTAAGTTCTCCGCAAGCATTTATTATGTTATTTTTAAAATCTTAAATATTTAAAGATGGAGTTTGTTACACTACATTTTTAAATGTCCTCACAGAACACATTAACAGCCACTCAAAAATAAATAATACGTCAATTTCAATCATGCGTGGAAAATTGTGAGCTAAATTTTGAACAATTTATTACTTTAAACATTAGTACTGAAAATAATGGATTTATTTTATTTATTTAATTATTATTTCATTTATTCTTTATTCAACGCTTCGAATAACTAATAAACATTAAAATTAATCGTCGAAGTGGGAATAATTTTAAATTAAAGTGTATACGTTATTTAACGTTATTAACGTTAAGTAACTCTCTTTTGTATTTTCTTTTACTTTTTTACTTTTTTACCAGCCGTAAATTTGATTCGGAAAAAATATTAATAAATTTGTTTTGTTGATAAAAATATTACATATTAAGAGACTAATAGTTTATTAATGTTTACCAAACAGTATCCAATAAATTTCTAAAATTAATAAAACAATACGAACTTTTCAATTAATAGAAATAAAATCATTAAAATATGAGTTATAAAACAAACTTAAAAATAAGTATAATACGAGTAGTTTTTAGTTTTATGAACTGTGCACTAAATAATACCATATTATTTGCATCCTCGTAGACATCTTTATCATAAATTAACAATGACAAAATAACGATTTGTATTAATGAATATAAAAATAAGTTTTTAGTCAATTCATTTATTTCTAACATTTCAATGATTCATAAAAAGTATCACCTTATTTTTATTAATTGTAGCGTGCCAAATGATATAAATATCGAATAATATAAACTAGTGTATGTATATTTATTTTTATAAAATATTTAATATTTAATTTTATAAAATATAACACAATTATTTATAAAGCGTATCCAGGTCAACGTATTATATATATATATATATATATATATATGTAGAAAAAAACAATAATATATTCATAGTCAATTTGGAGAATTTATTATTCACTTTTGAACATTATATCGCTCATCATATTTTGTATTTTTCTAAACTTAAATTAAAGTACATAACGTGTGACGTCGATCTTACGTCAGTTTACAAGTGAATCTGACAATAACATTAAGAAAAAAATAACAATTTTTCACATACTAAATAATTTCAATACATCGTGTTTTAAAGACTGAAGATAACAATGCGTATAATAAAAATAAATCATTAGTCTTACAATGATTACAGCACTGCGATTGATGCGAGAACGGATTGAGCTATGGCAATGAGGAGCGACGACCGAATGCTGAGTTGATCCGGAGCCACGCATGTGGTTCACGGGAAAGGGAAGCTCTAGAGTCTCTTCGACGTGGGATGGTGAGGGTGTTCATCTGACGATAAGTGCGTGTGGAGTGATGTAGGCGAGCACACACTTGTGCGATGAAGAAAGAGGGGTTGTGCGACAACGGGAAGAACGTGCACGACAATGCGCGTTAAGATCGTTCGCTAAAAGGGCGCAACGGTGAAGGAGATGATAGAAAGACGTGGAGAACAACACGGTACGAACAGCAAGCAGTGAACGGAATATGGAGCATGGCAAATACGACGCTGAAACCGAATATGTGACAAGAAGTAGCATTGACGATCTGGTCGCGAATGGTCTGAAATGCAAGTCTTGTGGTCCTCAACCTTTTTATATTCGTGTACCACCTAACATAATAATCTTATTTTTCTTATTAAAAATATAAAACTATTTCATATGAATATAATTATATTTTATTAGACTACAAATTTATGACAGTATAAGTATTATATAAGTATAATGCACGAAAATAAATTAAGTTCAATAAAATATATACAATTATTATTGTTATTATTGTAATGAGACGGTTGGTGTTGTTTTAAACGAACGATGCATCAATTTCGGGCTCCGTATTGGTGACTTTCAGTTTTTACTTTCTACGTTTAATCTATTTTAATATTTATTTTCGTATAAAATAAGTGAGAAAATGTATTTTCGCACAAGTATGTTGACAGAAAAGAGATTAGAAATTTTAGAGCTTATGTGAATACTCTTGTTTCACGTCCAGTCGAAAATTTGAGATATTTTTGGTTTTGAAAGCGGTTTTTAGAGCAGAATCACTAGTTAGGTCAATGAATGATTCTTTTATCAAAATAACTTCTGGAATGTTCTTAAAGGGTTTATGATCCATTTAATTTCTGAGTAATCCTCAAAGAAATACTGTGAAATGTTGGATTTTAAAGATTATAGAAGTTCCAAAATTTCTGTAATTATATTTTAATTTGGCTGAACTTTGTTGTCTTTCCAAAATGTGTTTAGTGCCTCGAATCCTGAAAGTTCATTCTTGGATATTTGAGAAATAAATAAATCCAATTTTCTCACGAATGCATTAATTTTTTCACTAGCATAAAATATGTTTATTTTTGATCCTAGCAGACTCATATTTAGAATATTTAAACGGTCAAATATGTCAGCCATGTATGCTAGTCTTGATAACCATTCGTTGTCACAAAATAATTTGGACTTTTCTTCATCAGTATTAGTTAAGAATAATAAAACATCCGACCTAAGCTCAATTAGTATAGTGCGGACTTTTCCTCTTGAAAGCCACCTTACCTCTGTGTGGAAAAGAAGGGAGTTATGATTACTGCTCATTTTGTCACATAATACTGTGAATAATCTTGAATTGAGAGGTCTGGCTTTGATTAGATTTACGACTTTTACAGCACTATCAAGAACTAATTTTAAACTTATAAGCATATTTTTGGATGCTTATGCTTGCTGTTGAATCGTGTAATGCATAGTTTTACATAGTGGGGCAACTTTTTTTATTCTTATTGCAATTCCGGTCAGTCTTCCAGTCATTGTTCTGGCTCCATCAGAACAAAAACCTAGTATTTGAGCTTCCGTTTTCTAAAAATCTCTTAATTTTTATGTCAAAATAAAAAGTACGAAAAGCTACATAAAAAAATGTAAAAAAAAATATACATGTATATTTTTATACAAAAATACAATAATATAAAAATATAAAATATGGTTGGTACAAACCACTCGCGTGACACCCGAAAATAAACTGAAGGAACTAATGTAAAAACGTGTTATTGTCAAATAAGAATACGATTTATCAATTTATATCATATTAAAGACATTATCATTATCTTCATAGCCTCGATTATAAATTACCTCCACACCATCGACATATATAAAACCGACTAATATCAAATAAACCAAAAAAAACATTTAATTATCATTTATTCCAATTTATTTTATAAAACGAATCAGTATGATGGTTTTAGCTGTACGCTGATCGGTCATCGAATGAGTGAGGTATGTGAATTATATATCGGTTGAACACGTTTGAATTATTGTTATTGTCGTTATTGATGCCGTTATTGTTGTTATAGTAGGTTGGTTATTCTCGTGCGCTGGATTGTTTTTGGATAAGCGTGTCTTCTCGGCACTATTTGTCGGCCGACCTAGGTTTGATTTTCTCCTCGATTGATTGCAAACAATTGTTGAACATAGTTGAAAATAATCAAATGGCAACGATCAATATCGGATGTTCGAAAATTTGATAATTATGGCAGTATAAGTCTATTCGTATTATCCGTACATAAAACTGTCAACGAAAACCTTTGGTGCAGAATGGCTATGTCATTTGTATATCAGAATTGTGCTCCGCAAAGTTTTCTACGATTTGAAAGAAATAACCGCAAAACAATTAAACAATTAAGTGGTTCCAAAGACATAACGTAACAGAAGTTCTCATATAGACGTAGTTATAGAATACATATTTTAATCGATTGCTGAACGTAAAGTCTCATTGTCCGATGTCGACGATTAATGGCGCTACTGCCTACTAGTGATGGACATAACCTTTTAAGATCATGACGGTATTGCTGCATTTTTGTACTTGTCGACTTGCATATACTGGTGTAGTGGAAAGTGTTACCGAGAAGTGTTCAGCACAAATAGTAAATGTTACAAGGTAGTACTTAGGCTTATAGGCGCGAATAATATTCGAGATTTGGGGTTGGGGGTTGCGTAATATATTTAACTACGTACTTTATATTATGTTGTGTAATAATTAGTTTTTTTTTTTGAGGGGAGGGAGGAGGTTATATACAAACATTGGGGCCCTCAACTTAATTTGTGCCTATGCAGTTAGGCATATAGTGATTTAAAGAAAGATTGAGATAATTTTTTTCAATCCATACAGAAAGCTATTCAGTCTGCAAGACGTAAGCGTAAGTATTATTGATGATTAAATTTACAACCGTATTTAACCAATGGTATTATCCGTTCATCAATGCATATCAAGTAGTATACAATACATTATGTCAAATAGCTAGATAAATATAAGAACATTAACATTATACAACCAAACAATTTTCTTATTTAATACAATGTATCAAATGCACATTTCCTTTCTTTGTGATCATAGATTATATCGATTATTATCATCATAGTGAAACGTAAAATCCAGGAACCACATATACTTTTCATTATTATGGTATAATATTCAAAATGATTTTGCTTAAAATTTAATATCTTTATTTTTAATTTTCATACACTACAGAAACATGTATACATATAATTCTTACTTGTCCACCATTTAGATAAAAGTAGTCTACACACAAAACTTGCAATAATTTAATTCATATAGATGATAAACAAATTTATTAAAATAATTTTATGCCAAGAGGTTGTTTGATGTGCATATTTTTACTCCTATATATGACTGTAACACTAAATTACGACATAATAAAGTTACTGTTACAATGTCAGTGATAAATTTTTAAATGCGTTTCATATTCGCACAATACTGAACACTATACTTTCCACAATAAAACGTGAATGCACACACTATACAATTCACTAGTATGTTAACAATAATATCTTGGTATGAAATCTTTAAGAAAATATGTATTATTGCGAACAAAGTACACAAAGCTTTAGTACTCCAATACCATTTTTCAAACTAAGACTCATTAAATACCATTACTATCAAGTACCATGAAATCTGATTATGATTTCACAGATATTGAATGATAATGAGTAGTGTATATTTTTAATGTTTTGATCCCATTTAATAATACCTCAAACTTAATTCAACTAAATATTTTATTAAAAATGTAGAAACAATTTAAATTTTAAAAATATATCAACATAAAAAACTGCAAAGTTTATTGAAACAAAACTGAATTATTTCTAACAATTCAAGTTGACATTTATCAAATATAAATTTAAATTAAAAAGGCCTAAACTTTCTACTCTGTTTCAGTAACTCAATCTTTGACTTGTCATTATCAAACTTGTTGCGTAATTCCATCAATTCTGAAAATCATACATTGCTTTACATAACTAAATTTCTATGTAAATAAAATAAGAAGTCAAATTCTTACGATTTATTTTGGTCTCTTTAATTTGGAATCGATAGAAGTTTTTCAATATTTTCTTACTCCTTTTTTTGGATTCTTTTTTCAGAATATTGTTCTTAATTGTTTCTTTACGTGCAAATCCAGGATTTCTTCCTCTAAAAAAATGTATAAAATAAATAAATAGATATAACTAATACATAGTTAAAAAAGTTAATTATACAAATATATAACAAAAATAAATAATAATAAGCCCTATAACTGTTCACTAATTACTATATAATTACAATAACTAAGTAATTAAATTTAACATTAAATATAAAAATTATCCAATTTAAAATCATGAATATAGAATATATAAGCCCAAACAGATGTTCCATTATAGTTAAGTTTAAAAGTATTGGTGAAATCTAACGTGGTAAAAATTCAAAAATAAGAAAAACATTATTCATTTTTATCATCATATAGTTTTACTTTGATTTTGGAGGTAATTGTTTCTTTGTAATAAATCAAAATTATGCATATTTTTGTAATAATAATTTTAAAATATTTTATAAATGAATGTTTCATTCCATTTGGTAGCACAGTAAACAGAATGTAAGTATTATTATCTAAGTGACTCGTCTAAGCAGGCCACCAAATAGATGGTACTGATAAATATAAAAAAGCAATTAAAAAGGTCACTAAGGTCACAGACCAATTCTTGTATTACTAACTATAGAAAACATTTAATCTATTAAAAATGTACACTATTTAGTGTTAAGCAGGTAGACTACTGGATATTGAAAAATGTTTGTCTGTTATATGTATATAATGTAATGTTATACAATGGCTGTTTTTAAATGTTAATTACTGGTCCTTTCAATTGTTATGAATATTAAGTCAATATTATAAATGTTACCATGGATAAATAAGAGGTGAATAATATTTTCAGCAATTATTTAAGTAACAAAAAAAAAACTAAAATAATCACTGAATCATTTATAATACTGTTATTATAGTATAATACTCATAATAATATAATCACATTATATGAAATTATAAGAATTTTTTTATAGTGAACAAAATAGTATACTTTTTTGTAACTGTTTTCCATCCATCTTCATCTTCATCATCAACAGTTTCTTTTTCAACTTGTATTCTTTCTGCTGAAGCCTTGTCATACTCTGCCATATAAGCATTAATTTCAGATTGTAATTCTTTTGTGTCAACAATACTTTTATTATAATTTTCGCACCATCCTAAAAAAAAAACAGTAATCAATAAAAGAAAAATATTACTCAAATTAGAATAAATGTGATATCTTACGTTGGACTATATTTGTGACAGGGGAAGCTTGTGTTGATAATATGAAGGGTTTACTTTCTGTACATTTCATTGACAATGCTTTTTCTAAACCAGATGTATGTGCAAACACAATGTAAGCCACTTTGAAACCCTAAATGAATAATATAAATTTAATCCTTAGTTTAAACTTATATTGCAATCACTCATACTTTAACCGGTTTTGGGACAAAAAATTTGGAGGATATAATTTCTGGTTCAATTGGTGTGGGTTCTTTATGGAAAAATACAGATTTAACTTTTCCACAACAACGGAATGCATTTGTCAAAATTTTCTGGAACAAAACAAACAAAAAGTATAATCAGAGTAGGTAAAGTAAATTATTTTGGTAAGGTATAGTCGTACCTAATAAATTAATAATGAGTCTCATATTACATATGATTAGACTAAATAGGTATTATTAAAATATCCTAAATTTAAAAAAGTATTGAAAAAAAACATATTTATTTAAAAAATGCATTAGTTAATAAATAAAATGAAAAATTTTAATAATATAGTTAAAATTAACAGTACAATAAACAATTGAATACAATTAATACTATTGTTTGTTAAAAAAAAAAAACAGCATGTATGTACATTATAAAATCAATGTAATAAATTAAATTGAAACTGTTAAGGGGCCTACACACGATCAGTTTAACTGTGCATTTTATCATGTATGACGTCATGTCTGAGTGATAAACTGTGGAAACTGTGCAGTTCTGGCGGATTTTTACGCAGGCTTTTGGCCTGCGCAAGACAGTCTACTTTGCACCAATTAACGGGGCACTTTGATCAGTTAATCGAACAGTTTGCACAGTCTTCTCTAGTCGTTTGACGTTTCTAGCCACGAACATCCGCTAAGTTATATTTTGTATTATTTATTTATTTCTTATGATATATTATATTTTATAATTATTCTACTACTCAACTGTTGTCGCCGCCTTGGCAAAAAAAAAGAACAACTTTTGCATTTTATTGATGCATACAGAAGTTTATCAGTTTTTTTTTCAGTCTCCCATTGTCATCTGCATAAACATACAGTAGACCAGTAGACTGTGACTATACTGCACAAAACAACTGAGAGAACTGTGATCATAACTGATGGAAAAACTGATTTACCCTACACACCTTCAGTTCAGATAACGGTACAATTTTTACTCAGTTAATTTCACAGTTAAACTGATCATGTGTGGACCCCTTTACAGATTTTATAGCTTGAAGTATTTTTAGTGGTAAAAATAAATATATTCATTGATAAATATACTTTATGTATATTGAAGTGACTTATTATAAAGAACACACCATTGACATGGTAACTCTTTAACACAATTTAAAACGTAAATTTACTTGATTGCAGAATTCCGGAACACCAACCACAAAAAGTGTTTGATACTCAGGTTTTTGAGGACATTTCTCTCTGGTAACATGCATTTTCAAAAACAAGTGACGGATAGCCGTGGATTTTTCATTGACTTTTGTAGGCAGGACTGCAATGAGAAAATAAATAAGTAACTGTATGATTAACGAATTGTAAAAAATGTCAAGATTCTGATCTCGCACACGTTTTTACGTGGTAATATCTATGAAGAATTCGATCAAGTACCTTTGAATCCGGCGCACTCTTCCATGGTGACACTTATGGTCGTGACAAAATGATATTGACCCGTTGAACAGTTCAAAAACGGTAATAATTGGTAAGTAATCGGAATAACAACACATGTGGGGTCTATTGGGACTCCGGGTGTCGTGTTTACACACATTTTGTAGTCGTTATCACGTACTATCACTTGTCGATATCGTGGGGGTTGCAGTGCAAGCAACAGACTATCGCAGAAACCGATGGACACGCGGTTACTGGTCACTCTGGGCGATGCGCCGGTTTACGCGGGTTCCTCAATGTTGCACGGTCGCTGTTGTAGGTTCATTTATTATTTTTAATATTATTATAATAATATTTTTATCGTTAGATAATCCACGGCCGGTGAGATAATCGTATTCGCCGTCGCGTCTATTATACTTAAACGTTTTATCACGGTCAAAATCGACGGCGAATCGAACGAAGGAGCAGCATCAATAACAATTATAATAATAGTTAAATGCGAAATAATGTGACGGGAGAATCGCGAGAAACAAACGTACGCACGAAAACGAAAGTGTATCTATCATGCGGTGAACACCCGTGTGCTTCGGTTATTATTATTATTTTTTAATTTCACACGCTTATCATCACATTTTATATTTATATGCCATCAAGGGCATCCAAAAGATTTGTGCAAAGGGGGGAAAGGAGAGGAGACGGCAGATTACGTGTCGTACGAAGTTATGTGGAATGCACGGACGACATGATACGATGAGTGTAATACAACGATTTGCCTCGACGTCTCAACGATTCAGTTACAATAGAAAAAAAAAAAAAACATGCAAATACTATCACGTTCAATAACAGCAATGTCTTCGTACGTGTTGCAATGCATGAACTTGACGGGTTCGACTATCTAACGGTCCCGTGAACGATATCGATTTGAAATAAAATGATTATCATTCGGGATGAATCAACAATTTTCTTTTTACCGATCCATTCGCAGTGACCGCGTAAACGGGTTTTCATAATGCGCGGTGTACGCAGTGCCGTATTTAAGATTTCGCTTCCCGGGGGCAACAACATTTTGCCGCCCCTTCTCCCTAAAATTTAGAACCGAAAATAAGTGTCTACATCTATTCATTTAAAAGCCGCTCGCTACACTCATAATTCTTTTTCCCATTTCAGTACGCAATAGCGAAATATAATATTTGTAATGAATATCAAATCCGAAATAATAACTGAGTTGTTAATTATCTTTTATAAGACTGATAGTGACGGCCTTATATAATTTAGTACCTTTCGGTCCGAATATACCATCACCCATACAAATCAAGATTTATATCTCAGTAAAGTACCATGTCAAATAAAGTACTCATAAATAGTTACACATTTTGTGCGCTATTATGTAATACAAATGATTTCATAGTATAACGTTTATTTTTTTTATACAATTGTATTTATTGGGAAATAATTTTCCATTGAGAATGCGAAAAACTCGATTCGTCGTTTATTTAGTATCACCGTAAAAAATGCTGCCGCCCCGTTAAAATATTTCGGGAGATGCTATTACCTCCCCGAACGAATACGATTCTGGACGTACGGGTATAATAATAAACGTGTACCCAGTGGCGCAGCTACGGGGACGCTCAGGCACCCCCATGCCCCATGTCGTCGCTGCGAATTAAAATCATCTGTACCGAATGGCATCGTTAACCGTGGCAATATCACCAAACGGTTACGTCGTGTACGTACCGACGGTACAATCTAAACGTTGACCGATCGGATTAGATGTTCAGGGTAGGGGGGGGGGCGTGTGCGTTCGCAGTGTAGCACCCCTAAGATTCGAACGTTCGTCGTGTCGCGGACGATAACGCGTCATCCCAGCGTTTTTCCGGAGTAGTGGGCGATCGGCGAGTTATTACTGGATCGGCGGTTCGTTTTGTGCCGAAGTGCCGATCGACGTGCGGACAGGGGGACGACGTCGAACCAGTCCCAGAGAACACGACGATTTGTACTCCGCACGCGTGGCACGTCGCGTTTTTCCGAATTACAACACGTCGACGGTTTTGCGAAATACGCGATTATGTTTCAATGACGTGCGCCGGTACAGAACGGACTACGGACCGCGGCAAATGCACCAGTCGCCCCCCATCCCTACCTCTCTCCGTCGCTCCCTCCCGCCAAATGACGCCGCTGCGTTGAGGATGAACCGCTGCCCGCAGTGGTAATTCGACGCTACGAAATATTAATATAATCCCGTGCGACACGATAGCGATTACGTGTGCGCCGTAGATACGGTTAATCCGGGCGGCAGAGGGGCGTGTCCCCCTTTTGCCCACCTAACCGACGTCCGTGAGATGCGTGCGGTGTACGTGAAAAAAATCGGGGAAAAAAAATAACCGAACACGCGATGATGAATGGGAACGTTTACTGCACGCCGCGACAGTCGCTACTGTTGCAGCGGGTGACGCACGTAATCCGTATAATGATATACCGCGCCGCACGGCTCGAGGCGACGATCGAACCGGTAGAGGGAAACCTAAAATTAGAACCGACGACCGACCCCCCCTCCCTCTCTTCCACCGTAGGGAAAATTTGAGAGAAATAAAAAATTCGTTACCATAGGTCGAGCGTGCGGTACCAGTTGATTAGCGCGGGAATCGAAATCGATGGGCAAAAATACAAAAATAAAAATTGTACTCCGATCAAGACCCGGTGGCGTCATAACAATGCGTCGACCGACGCCTACAGGCGTTTTACGACCGTTACGTGCGCGCGCGTGTCGTACACGTTTACCGTACAGTACTGATACGACATCCATTCGCGCGGCGCATGTTCGCAATCCGAACGCGAGTACACCGCTGCACGCCAGCACGTAGTCAGTACATTTCTATCAAGGGAGCCAACGATTTCGGGCCCATGTACAATTTTCCATAGTTTGTCCCTCCTGGGTAAAACTTGTACAGGGCACTACTCGGCACCGGTTCCCATTTAATAATATGTCTACGACCATGAATAGAACCTATATTCTATCTATTAGGTAACGTTTTTCACGAGTATTAAATTAAATTGATCAATAATATATCCATGTGTAAGTTATATGATAATCAAAATCATAATGAATTGTGTTATCGATTAGTCATCACAATAGATATAATTAATGCGTATAAGCTACAGTGTGTTTTCGACGCTTGGTAAAAAAAAAAATTGTATATACATTTGGGGGGAACAGAATAAATTCAAGGGGGGCAAGACCCACTCAGGAAATCCCTTGGCTACGTGCCTGGTTGCACGTATTACGGTTCGGCTTGCGATTTTGATTTTTCGGCTTGCATTATTTTGAATAGCACCTGACAAGACGTTATATCATCGTTATTACTGTTGGTATTATTATAATTATTTTAGATTCTGAACGGAGTGAAGAATGTATTGATTTTACAATGATGTGTGTTTTTTTTTTTTTTTTTTTTTTGTGTCTGTCGACACGTTTTGGGGCAGTAAAAATGCTTCGATTGCCTTCAACTGCCAACCCATCCTAATTGAAAAATATATTTATCGTTTCAAAATAAAATATACTTTTTACAATGTTTATAAATAACAATGTATTATATCCTAGACAAACATATGAACTCCGTTCAGAATCGTTATTCGTATACAATGATATCTATCATTGCATTCAAATTTAACAAATCCATTATAATAATGACTTATCCTATAAGCGAGGTGCACTCCACCCCTAACTGTACAGCAGAGCGAGGCTCATCCGGTTCTTTTTTTTTTTCTTTCATCCGTTCACCACATAATTTTGAATCTAAAATTCGTTATTCTGTACACACACATAGAGGCAGACTGGATAGGGAAACAAAGAGCAATTTCCTCCAGGCCCTCCATGGTGTTGTGTTTATTAAAATCATATATACTTGTACACGAAATGTCATACGTTTTCTGTTTTTATTTGTACAATTCCTCAGAACGTTATTGTACAAAAAGTACAACACAAAAAAAAAAAAATGAATCAAGCTCAGTTGACTAAGAATATTTATTACTCGACATGTGATAATAATAGGTCCAGTTGATTAACCCCTCGGGACTCACGGGACCCGGTCATTCCCACTACACATATTCTTAGTGCACGAATGTCGCGTAACCTTACACGAAATCTGCTCGTGTGCCGCATCGCACGTGAGCTCGCGTACTTCACACATCGGTTTATTAATTTTCTCGCGACAAAACTAAAAAAAAAAAAACCATATAAAATCGTATAATTGTTATTCGTCGTCATTCGCTGCAATTTACGCATTCACGCGACTTTTTTTAACATCGCGTAGAATAAATAATACGCGTATTGGCGTGTTTTGCAAAACCACATGCAATTAATTTTTGCAAACGAATAATCGTTAACGTTTCATCGACGCGATAAGTATCATATTTAGGCTTGCCATCCGTACTTATATATCGGGATTGTTATCGTTATTGAGCTCTCTGTCCTGACATCCCGACAAAAGGCTAAAATGTTCTGATTGAAACTGTTCATTGCAAATTTCACAAAGTTTTTTTATTGCATACGAATACACAACCAAAAATAAAAAATTAATTGATTAACTGATGAATAAAGTCCCCTGCTTCCCGATACTATAGAGTCAATTATACAGTGTCAAGTTAATTATAACATGATTCGCGCAGAGTTCTATACATTTGGGAACAAAAAAACTGTTTAAAGAAGCTGAATCTTCTGAAAAGTATGACCATTCAAATGGGATAGTCGAATTGCACTTATTACCTAAAACAATGGTCGAACTGCACTCAACTAAAAGGCAGATAGTGTTGAACTGTATTTGTTCAAAAAAAGATTTAAAATTTAAGGCATGTTGTTAATATGAACGTTCACGTGTACATGCATAAAAATGGTTTTAACCGTGTTTTTGGATATAACTGAACATTTTTCATGTGCAAGGCTTATATGCGAAAAATATTATACTTCCAAAAAACACATCTTTAAAAATCTCGCTTTTATAAAAACGTTAAAAATATTAAAAATCTTACGTTTATGAAAGCTACGGCATAATAACTAATAGATAAACTTATATTTTAATGCAGAATACTGACATAAGATCTTCAACAATATGAAAAAAAAATAAATGATACTGGAAAATATATTAAATTACATTGCTCAAAAACGTATTACTACCTAGGTTAGAGTTTTTGAGTTCGGTGTGCTATTACTACGAAAAATAAATAAAATTAACTGAAAAAATAATTGAATAGTAATAGTAATAAAGAATAATATTACTTGGCGATTTATTTAATTAATTAATTTTAAGATTTTAAAATATATTAACATATATTGTACGTTTAAAAAAATCATTTATAACCACGAAACCACGCCAATAATTAAAGTCATTGATAGCCCTAAATCTATAATTAGAAAGGAAATTTAACGTTTTCAAAATACATAATATTTTTGTTAAATTACATTTTTTGAGCTCCAGTGCAGTTTGTCCACTGCCTGCTTTTTACTCGAGTGTAGTTCGACCATTACTTTTCTTCAACTCAAGTGCAATCCGACTATTACCCATCCAAGTACTCTGTAATAAATTACAAATATCTTTTTCAATGTAGCCTAAATAAATAAACAAATACTAAATCTAAAACAAACAATTATAATTTGTATTACAAAATTGAGTATTTTTATACATTCAATCCTAGAATTATTAGAACGTCCCGAAAAGACCCTAGCCAAATATGGTAACCTTAATCATACACCCAAACGTTAAATTTAAAATGTTCGTAGCTTAACAACTTTTTTTCGCTAATTACATAACAAATACGTAAAATATCACAAATTACAACTAAGGTCAACGTAACAAAGTGGTTTTTAAATTCTTTAACCAAAAGTTCATCAATTCCGTGCAGATACAGATTTTTTCAACTCTTGGCCATTTTTGTATAGAACAGATAACAATGTTAAAAAATAAGTTATCTGCTGTATCACATACAAAATTATTGAAATTGAAGTTGTTTTGTATAACTGATTTTAAACTAAGAAATTGTTTTCATTACATGATTTTTTAGACATGCAGCTGCAAGATACACTGCAAAAGCCAATACAAGATCTATAAAGTATAGTGACCTTCAAGCGACATTATATAAGGTACCGTTTTGGTGGACCAGTTTATGTTTTTGGACTTATGATGAGATTTTAAAATGCACTCCGTGCAAGTCAAGCGAAAACCATCCATTTGTGGTCACAATCACTTGCACATTATAGTTTATCTGAATCAAATATTGAATTATATCAAGGGCGGATTCATGACGTGATAATCGCCCTTCTCTTGGGTTTTTTGTTTTTTTATCATAGATTTATTTAATATTTTTGATATAGGCAGATATAATATTTATAATAGTAATAACACTCATATTCTTAAATAAGCTTCAGATCCGCTGAACTTTCAAAAACCCGATACTTAGTAGGATGTTAATATATTTTGTGTGGCTGCACACTATACATAATTAGTCAATTGTATATTAATCCGCAATAATGTAAATAGATCCATTGATGTTAAATTGGATATTTCGAATTAGAACTATAGTTATTTTGATTATTTGCATATACCTATATTTCGTTACTAGAATTTATTGTTAATGGTAAGTGTAATTGTTAATGACAATTTGGTTACAAATTCATAATTGTCAAAACTATAATCTTTATTGGAGGTTAAAATTATATAATTTTGCAGTGATCACTGAAAATATGCATACCTACATATCAAAATTTGGACTAATAATAATAATTTAAACCTACCAAAACTGAAAAAACTATGTTATACTTATATTTTATGTAATAATAAACTCCTATCCTTAAAAGTTATAGTAAATTTATTTTGTTGTCCGTTGTATCTCTCGATACCTACTGCATGATCACAAATATGAAATATTTATAATCATCGGTAATGAATGCTATAAGTAATATGTAAGTGTTATATATATAAGTACCTATATTTTTTTATTGGTGGTTAATTTCAGGCTTTTACTCCAACCATAGAATCTAGGAAACTGGAACGCTCCTATCAAGTGGGATTCCCTTAATTTATTTTTAAATATATTTAAATTAATAGAATACATTAAGTATTCGGTAAATAGTATTTATAATCAAATAAAATCTGAGGCATAATATTTGTGTATAAATTAAAAATTATTAATATTTTATGTTTTGTTTACTATTGTATGTGTGTTTTATCAGTAGTAAACAAGCCATCTGTACACGGGGTTGACACAGCTAACGATCTAAACACGAATACGGAAATTACATCAAACATACCTAAGGGTCTACAACATGTATAAAAACTGTGATGCTATTGCCAATGCAAATATACACTGTAAGTGTCTTACGTTGGAAAAAGTTACTCTTTAAAAAATTACCCAGAGTTGGTACTTTTTGAAATACTATTATAAACGCAAGACGTCGTCAGTGATAAAACGAAATAAAAATATCGCTTTAAATAGAATTTACAGTGTATCTATTGATGATGCGGAACTAGTCGTTATTAACTCGAAAGATAGTTTCAGCGACTCTATAAAGTGCCCCAATCGTAAATAGACATTGAATCCGTCCTTGCGATGGATGCGACCAAGTATTGGACTGTCGCTAAATAATAAACTACTTTTTTGAAACAGTGACGCCGAACTAAAATTAAATTGAGAGAGGGTAACAATTCTATCTTGCTACACACTGCCTATAACAGAAACATATATAGAAGTTAATACATATAAAATAGTTTTTTTAGGTACACAAAGACCAAAAAGAGGAAGGGGTGATTGCCCCTCTTAAGTTATATTTTCAACGCCACTGATTAGAAATAATTTAAATCACAGCAGACAAATTTAAAATGCATGTACAATAATATTAAAATATGTACGTAATAAATGAACATTTGATAAAATTGAATTAATAAAATACTCAAGAATAGAATCGCGATTTTATTGAATTTGAATATGCCTGACAGTGAATTTTGAATCCGAAATTAGTCGTATCTTACAAATATAATATTTCGGGCTCAGCTTTTATTTATTTATTTCTATGTTTTGATTATTTGTTTATTTATTTATATAATACAATTTAATTGCCGTGCGATCGAAATTGCTGACTCCTGAAGTAGCGAGTATTCAAATGCTGTCCATCTCGACAGTGTATAATAATGCTAGGCCCGCCATGATCTATTTGGTCGCTTATGTTACACAAACAAATTTACTGTCTCCCAAACTGTCTAAAGTTTTGTTAAACTTAAAAATGTAACTAAAATTATTTTTAGTTATTGTTTAGAACATGTATTATATTGAGTTTATAATAAACATGGGCATAGTATGCATGGGACCATTGGAACTACAATCCCCAGAGAAACTTTCGTAGCTCCCCCATGGTGTTTATTCAAAACATTTTATCAGAAATTATATTTTTATAATTTTATAACATTTATAATATGAATGCAGAAAAATACAAATATCTAAGTTTAATTAAATTTTTATCGAACAAGACAAATATAAATTGTTTTTTCTAGAAAATGTTCTTATTTCTTTAGTTAAACAAAAAGAGCTTCTGGAATATATTTTTCTAGTCTTCTATAGTATCCACAAATAATTATACCAAACTACACCAATAACAATAAACGATTATCGTAAAAAAAATTATTTTGATAATTTTTTCTGAGATTTGATTTATAAAGCCGCCCTTGTTTTTTAAACACCTCGCGCACCTGGTGAGCGCGGTCCTGCATGATGTACGCCAAATACCTGGTTATGCCAGGTTCTTAACCTATGCCGGGTTCATATTATTGCAATTTCTTGCATTGTAGACTTACTTGCATATGTGTAGTCATGTATGTATTTAAATAATGTTTAGTTTCAAAAGTGATCTGATCTCGCGATCAGATTATTATTCTACACGCGTTGAAGTGCAGTTTTTTTTAATTTTGAAATATTTTTAATTTTTACGAGACTATTAAATGGATCCAACAAAAAAGGAGTACTTATTGTATGCAATATGCTTCGTAAAGAAATCTTAAAAAAAAAGCAAGAAGCTTTAAAAAAAAAAAGATTATAAGTTCGACAATGGATTAGTAGAAGAAATAGTGTTGGCGCATCAAATAGTTTATGTTTTAAATTATTTAAAAAATGTACTTAAAACAAAATTCAAAAATTTAAAACACAATCACATTATCCACGTGGTTCACTATTCGTGTTCAAGAATAAACTAGCATACAATTACCTAATTGCATTCAATTACTGTCCGACATGCCGGACTGCATGCAAGTAAGAGCATGCAAGAACTTGCATGCGTACCTATATCAACGTTCACATTTGTTTAATTTTGTTCTTGCACGAGTAAAAATTAGCATGCGGGAAAAAGCATACAAGAAATTGCAATAGTGTGAACCCGGCATAAAGCACAAAATATATTATATTAAATCTTTATAATCGTGTCGATTTCACTTTAGATGGTCGCGTCTAAAAATATCCTCAGCATTGGAGCCGGACGTCGCGCATAGATGGCGTTAGACCATTATCGACCAACCGGTGGGGTGCGCCGGGAAAATTTCGGCGAGAAGGGTAGCGCGGCCGCCGAAAAACACTGGCCTCAGCACACCGCCGTGGGGGAGGTAGATAACGTGTTACGGCTCTCGCGTCGCCGAATTTCCCGAAATATCGCTCGTTGGTTCGACTTTTCCCACGCGGCGGCCGCACCACGAGCTTCACACGAGCACGCAGTCGCGCAGCGGTCAACCACGACGCGCACAGTACTGTCCGCGCGCGCTGCACAGCCACGACCGTCGCCGTCGACGTGTTTGGCTGCTACCACTGGCGCTGGTGCTTCGCGCTCGCGGGCCCTCTGCTACCGTACCTCACATCACCACCCCTCTCACGACCATCATCCAGGCGACAGCGGCCGCGTTTAGTTTACACACGATTAAATTCAGAATTGTTTTTGTTCTCACATCACTCTCCGTACGCCGACAACTTACACCTGTCGGCGGCACCGGCCTCGACGGGGATTATTACTAATTTTGTTCCCTTTTTTCTTGTTACACGCACCGACGCCGGTAGCAATAGTAGTATCGCTGCATTTACAGTTATCGCTACAACTATTTCCACGAGTCCCGTACCGTAGACAAAGTTTTCGGAAATTCGCCCGCCGACGACACCCAGCGGACGATTTGTCTTGGAGCTCGAAACGATATCGCGATGCGCGTGCATGGAGGATCGTAGCGGGTGTCGCGTTCGCGGTTTGGTCGGATTGAAGGTGTGCGCGACGGGTGTTGGCGTGTGGCCGCAGACGGTGCGCGCGCGAGACCGTATTATCGTGTACGGTCGGCGAGCGAGAGAGAGAGTGAGCGAGTGGAAGGAATGCGCGGCGCGTGAGCGCGAGGAAGAAGGCCGTGAGAGAGCGATAGAGCGCGGGCGCACGCGCGTGCAAACGTGTGCGTACGCCGCTGCCGGTCGCAACATTACCGCTACCACCGCGCTACTACCGCTACCACCACCACCGCCGCCGAAGCCGACAACGACAGGAAAACGGCAGCGGCGGCAACAGCACGAGCAGAAGTAGTAGCAAGCGGCGGCGGTAGTGCGTTTTCCGCGTCAACGTGTGTGTGTGCGTAAACGAGTGTTGTGTACGCGCGGGTGTGCGAGACCAGAGTAGCGTACAGAGTGTTGGCGCGTGCACGCGTGTGTGTGCGTGTGTGAACGGTGATATATAGATAACAGCCCCGCGCGCGCGTTTTCGGGGTCTACCCGTCGCCGCACCGAACGTCCACCTTGCGCGCGCGCGTAGTGTGCCACCGCCGCCACCACCACCACCATTGCCGCCGCGTACCAATTCGCGCGGCCGTGTGCGTAATTGTACGTGTGTGTCGTCCACCACCGCCGCCCGCTGCCGCCGCCGCCGCCGCCGCCACCGCGTATAGTGGTGTCGTCGTCGTCGTCGTCGTCGCCGCCGTTGCCGCCGCCGTCGTTGTCACCGCCGCCGCCGCCGCCGCCGCTGCCGCCGCCGCCGCCGCTGCCGCCGTCGCCGCCGCCGCCGTCGTCGTCGTCGTCGTCGTCGTCGCCGTCGTCGTCGTCGCCGCCGCCGCCGTCGTCGTCGTCGTCGTCGCCCCGTCGTCGTTATTGTTTTCGTGGTGGTGCGCGCGAACGAGTAACAACAATAACAATAAAACCGGTGTCGCTTCGAAACGAGCCGTAGCCTAGTGCTGGCCTCCGCCCCGCCGCCGCCGCCGCCGCCGCAGCAGCAGCAGCAGCAGCAGCAGCAGCCGCAGCCGCAGCAGCAGCCGCAGCCGCCCTCCCGCCGGAAAGCCACAAAAATAGGCTGGCCTAATGTTATGGGGTGTTTTGGAAGCGCCGCGGCCAAGACGGACCACGACGATGTTAAAAAGGGCAAGGAGACGAACAAAAAGATAAACCAGCAGTTGCAGAAGGACAAACAGGTGTACAGGGCCACACACAGATTATTGTTGTTGGGTGAGTGAGGTGTTGGATTTGTTTTGCTTTTCCACTCTTTTTTCCCGCCCCTTCTCGTTGCTCCCGTATCGTATTCGTCGAGCTTCTTCTCCCCCTCCCCATTCCCCATTGTCATATATGCACTCCTCTCTCGAACTTGTATGCCAAGGTTCACTGCCGCGCCCCCCCTAGCGCGCTGTCGACCCCCTTGGAATTTGGTTATCAGAGCCCTTGTCCGGTTCATCTATCAAATTTTCAAATTGGCTATAGCTCGGCTCTGCTCCGATACAACACCATTGCTGATGGTCAGATGTGTACTGACCGTATTCACCTACCACGTATCGTCTAAACTTTTCAACACTTCTTGTTGACTTGTCATTACCCTGACTGACCGACTGTCTTCTCTACAGTCGTATAAGGTAGACGTTTTTATTAGTGGCACCTCACTTTGTCAATCTCTTACCATGCACATTATCACATATCCACTGATCTTATTGATACAGTCCGGTTTAAAAAAAATGTTTATAGTCCTCTGTAATGCTTATTTGAAGTGCACAATATTGGACTTTAGCGTTTATTCACATTCTACATTTTTTATATTATGATTTTGTTGTTCACTTCGATTCATAGTTTGAATTTACTTCTAATGGGAAAAATGTAATTTAGGTTACCTACACGCATTAACCTATATTTTTTTAATTTATGATTAAATCATGATTCTTAAACTTTTATCAATAGTTTTAATTTATCTGATTTGTTATTACGAACAATAACTGTGAGCATCAATGATAATACAGTCAATATTTAAAGAATTTTTCTTTTACTCAGTTTTAATTCGCTTCTAGTTTCCATATACATTTAATTTTTAGTAATTTATTGGTAGCAATCTTAAATCAGTAGTGTCCTTGAAAATGAAAGATGAACTCATTGATAGTAATCATTATTTGTAATATCTGCATATATCAATTATCAAATGCATTATGTTAGCAAATCTATGGTTTTTTTTTCTATTTCCTTTTATTTTATTTTTCCCTTATTTTCTCAAGTACTAGATTACAGTTTTTACATGTGACAGTATAACTATGTTAATAACCTAAACATGATAGTGTATAATATAATCGATTAAAAATATAAACTTGAATACATGCCAAATGTTGTGTCTTGGTTAGTTTTAAATTTATATTTTTCTCACATCTACCAGAAAAATACTACAATTCTATGCACATTTATAAAAAAAAAGTTCTAAGCGTAACATTTATTTTGATGTCTTTTTATTTTTTTATTTTACATTAAACATACTCATTTTTCGAAATGTAGCCCTAGGGTGGTAAAATAAAATTTACTCTAATATATCAATATTTATTTAAATAAGTTTGTCTTAAGTTTTTTATTTTTAGTTTTTCTATAGGATATACCTACATACCTACCCAAGTAATATGCTTAAAAATAGAGTTTAGGTATGGTGAACAATAACATTAGTATTAATGAATTAAAGAAAGACTAATGCTCAGAATAGTTAAACAGATGTTTAAAATAAAGAGAATTCCTTACAAAACGTTAACACTTGATTCCTAATTGACGGAAGTATTATTGTCACATTGGACAATAATGAGAATATGTTATTTCTAAAAATATTCTATTATTTCAGTATTTTCACACTACCCATAATTGTTAAAAAATGCTAAAATCTAAAACGCTTAAAAAACAAAATAAATTACATACAATGGTACCCAAGCCCCATATCCTGGTTTTCACCACCTAAATATGTCATTGGAATTAGTAAAATGTTATTTTATACTTGGATAAACAAAATTTTATAATAAAACCCATATCAATTATTTAGTAAATGTTTTATGACTTTTTCTTTTCCAAATTTATTAACTCTGTTATTTGTTTAGGAGCTGGAGAATCTGGTAAAAGCACAATTGTAAAACAAATGCGAATATTACACGTTAATGGATTTAGTGAAGAGTATGTTTGAAACCGATGTGTATTGATGATCTTATGTTTATACTTAATAATTTGTTTTATAGAGAGAAAAGACAAAAAATTGAAGATATTAAGAAAAATATTAGAGATGCCATATTGGTAAGTTTCTGAGTTTAATGGCTATATAATTTAATAATTTTTATATGGTTTTTTTTAGACAATTACAGGTGCAATGAGCACGTTAACCCCACCAGTACAATTAGAACATCCTGAAAATCAGTTTAGGGTCGATTATATGCAAGATGTTGCCTCTCAACATAACTTTGAATATACTACGGTAAGTTATTTTTTTCACTATTTTACTTTTATATTGTTACTATTTTTTAATGTAATTTTTATTTTAGGAGTTTTATGAACACACAGAAATACTGTGGAAAGATAGAGGTGTACAATCTTGTTTTGAAAGATCTAATGAATATCAACTCATTGATTGTGCAAAATAGTAAGTATTATATTATTATAAAGTATTTTTTATGTTATTGTTTTGAGTACTATATAGTATTATGTACTAAGTTGTCAACAGAAAGAACTTAAAAACTGTTGAAGATTATAATATTTCAATGTTAGCATTATAGTTTTATATTACTAAAAAAATTTCCTTTTACCTAGTAGAAAGTAAAATTTAAAATTATAATTTTACTATTTTGTTATTTGGCAGTTGATATTTACTATTTGTTTTACATTCTCAATATTATATTGGTTTTTGAGTATTGAGTTTGTATTTATATTTATATTATTTATGTAATAAAAATCTACATCATTGATTAAACATAGTACTTAAAGTTTGTACTTAATACTAGTTAATGTGTGTATTATAATTGTTCTTTAATAAGGATTTATTGAATGTTGTTAAACTATCCTACTTTTTCTTCAATAATTATTTATATTCATTTAATAAAATAGTTTAAAATACATGTAGTCTACAAATTTTACATGAAAGATATTATTTTTGTATTGATCTATTTAATTTTAATTTGAAGATATGCTTTGATTATCAAAAAGATTATAAAAAGCAACATTTATGGAATACTGATTTAATTAAATCTCAAATTTTTTGTTACTGTTAAATTTTAATAATATAATATAAGTTCAATGTAAACTCTGAAAATATTAACAAAATATCCTATATAACCTTCTAATTTGTATATCATAAAAATATAAAAAATATGCAGGAGTTCCATTTTCTATACTCATTTGAATGTTCAAATTTAATAAAAGTTTTAAAATTCATAAAAATCAGTAACAAAATTTGTTATATTGAAAATGCATCTAACTTATAATTTTAACATTTAAGGCTTTAAAATTTATTGCAAGGTTTTACAAAAAAATTTCTTTATAGTTAACAAAAAATAAATTAACCAAAAATTCACTACAAAAAAATGTATAATTGTATATGTGTATATTACATTTTGGCACAGTTGTATAATTTTAGAAAATTTGTTAAATCATCTAAACATTTTGATGAAATTCTTTTTTAGTAATTTTGTTGTTAAAATTTATATATAATACGTAAAATAAAAATGTTATTAGTATGAGATATATAATATCTATATAATTCTAACTTCTTGTAATAAATAAATTAAACCAAATTGTAACATTTTTTTTCTATGTAAAATCTGGTTTAACCAATTTAATAACAAAAAAACTAGGTATTACATTACTATAGAAATATTAACTTTCTTTAGACAAATATGCTGATATATCTGTTCTCCTTTGCTCAGTTGTTTTTCAAAACCAATATTACTGATTAAATAAAATTTATAAAATAATTTATATCAGTTACTCTGTACACAATTTTAAAATGATTACTACAAAAAATATTAAATGCTTTGTTTATTTGTAATTTTTTTCCAGTTTCCTCGATCAAGTACACATTATTAGACAACCAAATTATACGCCTTCGGAACAAGTAATTAATTATATAGTTATATGTATATTTATTTTTTTTTTTTTTAAAAATTCAGTCGTGAGACCTTTTACAAAATTATCATACTACTATTTACAACATTGGTTTAATTGATTCAAAGTTTAAAATTGAATATAAACATTTGTAATTGTTAATCAGTTCACCCATTTATATTGGTAAAGTATGTGACCTACTGAATAATTTTTGCGTTTTATATAGTGTGAATAACAAATTTTAATTTATATATTAGATTCAATTGTAGTTTTATTATATTATCATTATCCTTTAATGAATTATTATAATTATTCATTGATACTCATATTAATTTATTCACAATTAAATGTACATGGTAAATAAAAAAATAATTAATATTGAGTATAATATATTATTTTGAACCAATATGCTTTTAGAATTATTTATGAAATTTTAACTTTTGGGGTTTTTTTTTGTGTTAAAAAATTTAATATTCATAAATTTATTTCTTCCTTAAAATATAAATTAAATATTACACTAATAAAAATCTTGACATAACAAAAGTTGACATATGATGAATCATACTGTTAAATCTATATTTTACAATTTTTTTGCCATAGTATAAATTTGTAAATAGTTGTAAATATATCAACAAAATATTTTTGAATCTAATATTTTATTTTAAGAAAAAGACTGTTTAATATTAGATTAATTATTTCTTTTATTTACAATAATCTATTGCATAATAACATATTTTAAATTATAATTTATCATAATACTATAACTTTTCAAAAATTATACATATTAGTTATTTTTATTAAATTGTTCTTACCTTATTTATTTATAAAATACATAAATTTCCAATTATATCTTAAATATAAATTTAAAAAAAATTTAGTACCAAATGTTTATCTTAATTTAACTCTGAAATCTTAACTAAAACACAATTTTCTTAGAATAACTTTTTCAGTATTATTAATTTACTTTGAATGCTCAGTCAATTTTTGTTTTCAATCTATCCATTTTTCTAAATAAGCACCTTTTAATATTTATTTTGATGAATGATTTTTTAGGACATACTCAGGTGCCGTGTTTTAACTTCTGGTATATTTGAAACACGGTTTCAAGTTGAAAAGGTTAATTTTCAGTAAGTATAAATATTTTAATTTATAATTTTAAGAAAATTATTGTTTGATTTATAAGTATTTTATTATTTTAGCATGTTTGATGTGGGAGGCCAAAGAGATGAAAGGCGTAAGTGGATACAGTGTTTTAATGATGTCACTGCCATCATATTTGTGACTGCTTGCAGTAGTTACAATATGGTCCTTAGAGAAGATCCTACTCAAAATCGACTCCGAGAGTCACTAGATTTGTTTAGAAGTATTTGGAATAACAGGTATTGGTTTTCAATATTATTTGTTAGGTTTATTTTAAATTTATTTGAATTTCAAAGATGGTTGAGAACGATATCAGTGATATTGTTTCTGAATAAACAAGACTTGCTAGCCGAAAAAATCATGGCTGGGAAATCTCGGTTAGAAGATTATTTTGCCGAATTTAATCGCTATCAAACGCCAATGGATGCTACTCCCGATCCAGGAGAAGATCCACCAGTTATTCGCGCCAAATATTTTATCCGAGATGAGTTCCTTGTATGTTAATAGTATTAATATTTTTTTTATTTAAATTATTTTTATACCAAATTATTAATAAATATTAAATTTGATATACAGCGCATCAGTACTGCCAGTGGCGAAGGTAAACATTATTGTTATCCACATTTCACCTGCGCTGTTGACACTGAGAACATCAGGCGTGTGTTCAATGACTGTCGCGACATCATACAGAGGATGCACCTGCGCCAGTACGAGTTGCTATGATCTCTCCCTTATCCACTCACATACATACACAGGTCTCTTAATTATTCTGCAGCAATTTTGAGTAAGTACTCAGTATTTTTAAAATACCATTTGTTTGAACTCTTAAGCATCACACTGTATTGAACACACAAACATATTTTATTATTCTTTTGTGTATATATATATATATTTTAATCAATAAATGTATGTTTAAATTATTTAATACCAAATAATATTTTTTTATTACATACCAATTTTTATTAACATAATGATTTTTTTGATATATGTTTAAATATTATGATAAATCCAATTAATTTATACAGTATTAATATAATGATTTTAAAATAAAAAACTGCTCTATGGAGATTAAGTCAATAATTATTGATCATTATTAAACTAAGAATGAGATAAGTTTAATTTAACTGTAGCAATGAATTCATTCTTTGATCAAACATTTTTTTATATATCAATAGTTTTTGTCAGTATTGTTTTATATGAATATATTTAAATAAATGTTTATTCTAATTTTAATGAAATAAAATTTTTAAATTTTCATTTTTACTTTTTTTTTAAGTAAAATCATTAATGACTTTAAATTAAACATACCAAAGACTATATCAAAAGAATGTATTATTGTTAAATTTATTAATAATTACTGAAATTACTCTTTGATTTATAGTTAAATATAAATCATTTTTGTGTTTTTACTTTATTTATAATAACTAGTATGGGTTACAATGTAATTGCAAACATATAAATATTATAAAATGTTGATGATAATTCATTACAATTCATAGGAAAAGATGGATTTTATTTTTGAAGTTTTTAAAACATAAATGATGAAAAAACTTCCTACTCTGAAATTAAAATAACTACATTTTTATAATAAATAAAATTTTAAATATAGTAGTTATTTACAATATTTCAGATTATTACTAAAATTTAAATTAATAATAAATCCATTTAAGAAATAATTAAATTTCACCAAACTATCTTATTTAATGATGATAATCATGATCATTCCAACCCTCATTTTAAAATTTGTCATTTATTAGTTTCATATTATGTAAGTTGTTTATAACAAATCATAGACTGTACTTGATTTTACAATACATAATATGTTCCATTAATATTTTAGATTTCTACATAGAAATTTCTTTAATTTTTAATCAGTTGAATTTTTTTTATTTTTATTTGTTGACCTATCAATTTTCAAATTATTAAATACTTCAAAGGCATTTCGATGTAATATAAAGCTTATTAATATAAAATAAATTACTTTGTAGAAAACATTTAGATATTGTATATGAATGTTGAGTGCATTTATAATACGTGATAACTTTGTTGTAGTATCATGTAAAATATATTTAAACAAATACATTTTAGAATCATATGATAAAAGAATAACAATCCATCCTTAGTTTTATTTTAGAAAAATGGTTACCGATAAACTGGTTTAATTTTTATTAAAATAATAAAATATATTAATTTCGAATTTGGTTAGTTTATTATATAAATTTTATTATTTTATGTGTATTTTGTTTAGTTTTGTATAATTTTTAATGCTGTCATTGAATATAATTAAAATTAAATATTGTCTGATTTTAATAGTAATTCTATTTGTTTTACTTAAAACTGGATTTTTTTTAATTCTTAAATTTTTATCAAACTATCTAGTATCTGTGTATTAATGATGTTTAAAAATCATGGGCAGCTTATTATGTATTTAATATGAACAGATAAATTTGTTAAATAATTAGAAATTCTGAAAGCAAACTACAAATTATTCCTATTACTGAATTGATTATTATATATTTGTTTTGTTCTAGTGTAAATTCTTGGTTTTGTTTTTCGTCTATGTTTGCTAATTAATTTTAAATTGTTTACCATGAACACTTTTTAATTTAACTATTTTATTTATTTTACATTTTCATTCAGTATTTTATATGAATGTTACAAATTTGATTAAATACTTGAAGTTTTTTAAACAATGTAGAGTTATTAGGGATATTTTATTATTTTATTATCTAGAAATATTGTTTTTAGCAAAGTGAAAAATGTTTAAAAATAAAGTTCATGTAAGAAAAAATATTTTTTGTAGATTAATATACTATATTCTTAATTCGATTTTCAGAATCACAGATTATCAAATCCAAATTCATTTCAACAAACCTAAACATTTCAGTAGTACGTCATTAAGATTGATTCCTTGTGGTGAGCGTTCTTTTACAAGCAGCCAATTACGGTTTTGCAAAAAGGAATACATATCTAGATATTAGGACCTTTGAAGATGTTATAGGTACCTATGTTTGCCTAGTCACAATTTTAGATAATTTTTTAGCAGTTGTAGTTAAAAAAAAATTAATTGATTAAACTTAAATCAGTAAGAGTATAAAAAAATTTTAATTTATTATCTGTTTCATTATGTTGTTCAGTGTTTGGTACAATGAATTATAATATTCATCAACGAATACTTATATTTTATTTATTTTTTTTTTTTTTTTGCTTTTTATATTGGTGATAAATTTTTCTAACACATAGTTTATAAAATTACATTGTCAATGGTTATATTATTGTTAATTATTATTTATCAGGTACAAAAATGTCCTAACCTAATGATTATATTATATTAAAATGGATACCTAATTCAAGTCTGTTACTTCAGTATAATGTCCACATTCAATGATGTAAATAATTGTATGCATTATTATAATTTTGTTTAACTTATTATATTTGCAACGTTCCAATACGAAAAAATCGCACAACTGAAAATATTTATAAAATATTGATATATATATATAATCAAATATATATATATATTTATAAATAATTTTTAATATTACCGTTATGAATGTTATACCTGTAAATCCAATGGTAAAATTTCCAAATCTTATGTAATTACGTGTATAGACAAATATAACTAATTATATTATATTATGTTTGTAACTTACTAGTTTCTTAAATGATGTATTGTTTGTTTCTTGTTATAAGTTGTATGTTAAGTTATTATATTTTGTTTTTGCTCTGGGATCTTATATTATGCATTTTTAAAGAACAAAAGATGTTAAAGTAATCGAATACCATAACTAAGTTAGGACGTAAGGTTCCTGGGCTTACAATCAATAATAATTGAGTAACATGCAAATGTACCAATATTTTATTTACATTTATTTATTTATTTTTAATTTTCTTTTTGTTTGGTGCTGCTTACTTATACTTACTTTCCTGCCCCTTCATCCGTTATTATCAATTCTTTAAATAAAAATTTAAAAAAAATCATGTACAATTCTTAAGCTTAAGTTTAAATTTTTTTTTTTTATCAGTATTTTTTTTCTTCAGAGGGATATATAAATCTATGTTTTTTAAATTCTATTAAATTTTTATTATTTATTTATTTATTTATTTATTTTTTTTTTTGTACATAGATTTAGTATGAGGGTCCGCCAATATTTAACATCGTCATGCGAGAATCAGTTGAAACCATTGTAATATTAGTCGTTCTTTATACTAAGTTATATTATATTATATATATGTATATTATATAATATAATATAATATAATATAAAATACTATGCATAATAAGTAATATATAACCTAACAAAAAAAAAAAATGTAATTCATTATAATTAAATATTACTACTTTGTTGAGTTTTTTATACATAAAAAAATATGTTAATTATACATACAATTATGTATTGCTTTTTGTTTATACCTATTTTCTTTATTATTTGTAACCTAGTTGTTTTCTTTTTTTCTTTCATATTTTTTTTTTTTTAATGTGTTTATTTTATTGTTTCAATTACTTATTGTTTAAATTAACTTTAGAAAAAATGAAAAAAAAATAGCAGATTCTGAAGTCTAGGAAAATTTTGTTAACTATTTATTTATTTTTTTTTTTTATTATTCTGATTTATTTTATTGTTGAAAATAATATTGTACTTTTTAATTGCGTATGAGTAAAAACTTTGTACAAAAGAAAAAATTAGCGCAATAAATAATATTACAGTATATACTTACATATATACATAAATATTTATATATGTATGTATATATATTTATGCATATATTTATACATATATGCATACATATATTTATTTTATTATTATTATTTTTTTCCATTGGTATTGAAATTGCTGTTTTAAATAGCTAATTGTAATTTTACCATTAAAAAAATAAAAAAATAAAAAAATCTAAATTGACCTATATTTTTAAATGTTTTATAAAAATTGGTTGATGTCAGGAGTGAATGCAGAAAAAAAATTGGAGGGGATTTGAAAAATGTAAAATATTAATAAATAACTTACTTTATTACTCATTGTACAATATAAATATTTACATATTTTATTTGCGAGTCTTATGGAAACATTTTAAATAACTATTACACTTTTAGGTCAGATCATTTTTCTTGATATTTTAGATTGGGGGAGTTGAATGCCTAAACCTCGCTGTGTTCATACCTAGGTGATAGACTAAACCAATGCATGTCGTTTAATATATTATGTTTGAATCTTCAGGTGATTTCATTCTTATGATAATCCTGTTTATAAAATAATGTTAGTATATATAATAATTGATCAAACTAAATCTGTAAATAGATGGGTGATGTTACTAAAAATCAATTAAAATAAAAGTAATAAACAATATATTTTTTTGCTCAATTATAAAACCATTGATGATTAAGGTTGTCGTGGACAGTTCAGTAATTTTAAATCTGGAATGTGAAACTATTAAGGACTATCCGCGTTCTAAAGTAATTAATAAACCTAGGCTTATATTTAAATTGATCCTTGTACAATTTATGTTGAACCTTAGGCAGATGATAAGATCGATTTGTTGTTCCGTCGCGTAATTTTTAATTATTTTATCGGTGTAATGACTCGATGCAGAAAGTTTTTAATTGAATAGTTTGCCTTATCTTCGAAGATAATAGTACTTTTTCATGTTTGGCTACCTGTGGGTATAAATTACTCAGACCCAAAGACATTAGCATGGAATAGAGCCGTTTAATTAAACATTGGATCCTCGTGTCTGTCCGTCGCCCAGAACAGTGTTGGAAGCACGGGTCTAAGATATTACGGTGACATGCTATTGTAATTTAGAATCTCATTTTATACAACATTTTGAAATAGAAAGTTTTTAAAGTTCAAATATTCGATTGTTAAAGATTTATTTTAATACAATTCTATACACAACCATTTGCTGACTCACTCGATCGGTAAATCGGATAAATAGAGTAAATCCAATAAATCAGCAATGCAGATTAATGATAAATCAAATTGTATACTCTTTAAAATACTTTAATTCATCATATAATAGGCCATGACTTAAAATACTGTGTGACTTTACACACTTTGTGTACTCTGAAAATCAAATTGTGTTCTCTGAATTACAAATGTATGTAGGATTGTGGACACTACCAACAACTCCTACTGGATATTTTGGAAATTTGTCTATGGTAATAATTTAATTAAAAAGTGCCCCCCCCCCCTGAATTCAGATGGAATTTAGGGCCTGCTGAGCAAAAAAATATAAAATATTATTATTTTAATATTGGCATCAAAAAAATACAATCGTAGTTTCTTTCAGATAAAGTATGACGGTAAATCTGTTTGATAGTCGTTAGATATCCAAGGATGTATTGACACGTACCTATACGCCGTATACTCGTCAGCAAATTTTCGATTTTCAACGTATAACTAATGTAAAATATTGTTTTACTGGTATTTGTACTTACAATAACTCGAAAACCATATAAACTTTATTTGACAGTTCATTGGAAAAAATTGTTATGAACTACGAATGAAATATTTATCTGTTGAAATTTACAGTGTACGATGTGTTTAATTTACTTGAAGTTCATTTTAGTAAATAAAATTTGGAAAAATAGTTTTTATTAAATATAATATGGAGTATAGACATTCAGTCCATTGTTCTTAAATCTGCATTATGTAATTTATAACGCGCAGCAAATGGATATCTCGTAGCGTTGTATTTTATAGTGATATTAGAAGTTATAAACATTTAAGGGATTAATTTAATGTATTCGAGCGGCGCTAGAAAAAAAAATTGTCAAGTGAAGCGAGAACATTTTTTTTAGGATTAAAATCCATATTTTATTAGTGCGTATACCCATAAATATATTTACCAATACACCACTGTAGATATCAATATCAATATAAAAAAAATTATTTACCAACATTTTGATTGTGTAAAAAAAACCCTAGGGTATTAACCCACATCACTACACGTAACTTCGGTCGGTCATCCTAGCGAAATTTAAGTAGTTTATTTTTTATTGTAACTAAACCAATTATCACTAGACGTAAGTAACCTACATGACATCATTTTATATTTTTCCAGCCTGAATTCAAAATTCGTTTTGAGGAACAGCGATGACCACTCGCAATCGACGATTCTTCTATGTAGTGGTGGTCGGATGGGAGGTTGTATTATATTTGCGCGTTGCGTGGACCAGTGTTTTGAATCCTTTTTGAATTCACGATTCCATAGTTAATTAATCTCGACGAGGCGACCCTCTCCTACTACGTATAATTTAACTCTGCCATTTGACGTTGGATAATTGACAACCTCTATTAGAATTTTTCAACTCTCAGGTTGCGCACCACTGGCGTAGATGGTAGACCACCGCATCGCGGTGAGTAGCAAGATTGATGTATAGAGGCATTTAACTATTCTGTGATAGTGGTGTAATAATTTCTTATGAACGCCGTTTATAAAATATGATCTAAAACATTACACCACTTACAATTGCCACCAAGCGCGTGTTTAAACCTGGAATCACTGGGCGCTCTACCCGACGAGGGCTCAAAAATAAAATTTTACCGTGATAAATTAATAGCAAAGACCCAAAGTGGCAATTGGTTTATGCTTGACGCTCCAACAAAGTAAATTAACGTTTATCGTAAAAAGAAACATGTTTTGAGCTCTCAATTCAAATATTTTACTGAAGTTGAAACTTAAAAATAATTTACAATACATGTGGTTTTTATCTATATTAGTCTTGATGTTATCTTTAACTTTTTTCGTCATTGTTTTTTGTATGATATTTTTTCATTACGGCGTTTACATGCAAAGATCACTAGTGTTTAAATGGAAACTAATTATATATTTTGTTAGTTCATTCTGATTTACTTTTCTTTACATTATTTGTCTATGTTGATCTTTCTGTTGTAAGTTTTCGTTTTTTAATATATTTGTTAAAATACTAAGGTAAATTATGGGAAATACAAGGTATAGCATTTAGATTTAAAACAACTTGCTTTTAATCATATTTCAAAAATTCTACTTAAAATCATATTCTATTGGCGGAGACTTCAGATAAACTTTGCCTGTTGCACCACGCGGGACACACGCAGACGAAATTTAAGCTTGCTTAAAATTTTCATTCTTACAGGGAAAAGTTAAGGTTATGTATTTAAAAATGAATATACGTATTCATCTACAACAAGAGTAGAAAAATTTTCAAAATAATTACTTAACATTGATGATAGAAGCATTTCTGAAGTAGAAAGTAAAATAAATATTCCTAGTAAATTTTATAGTATTGTAAAGGATCTGATCATTTTGACTAACAAAATATATCGACATTCATCAATTAGGGGGACAATTAATTGTGCGTCATTGTACGATTATATCTCCTATAAACGATATAGCCAGTAGTTGTGGTAAATTATGAATCGATGGACTATTAGAAGTCGATGATACAATGAATTACCTTTTATAGTTTATTTACTTCACCCATTTGGAATACCACTTCACATTTTACATCTGAAAATTGGTGTACCAATCGTTTTACTACATCATTATAACTCTTCTAAACTATTCATATGTGATAAGTAACTGGCTTCAAGTGAAGGCACTACATAAATTGGTTATTAAAGCAAAAATGTTTGATCGTTTTTATTCCACTGATAATCCTTTAATATCGTCAGATTAATACATCCAATTTAAACGTTTAAAACAGTAAAACTGTGTTTAGCAATTACCATTAATAAGGCTCATGGTCAAACTTTAAAAGTAATTAATGTAAATCTGAGAAAAAATTGCTTCTCCTATGGAAAATTACACGTAGCCTGTTCCAGAGTAAATTGATCTGATAGTGTACATACTCTGCAGCCTGAAAATAAAACTAAAAATGTAGTCTATAGATAGGTCTTATAAAAATAACTTGGATTTAAGTGATTCTATAACCACCATGAAAGTTATTTGAAGCTCAATTTTATGTTTGTTTTCTCTTTAATAATTGCATGGTTAATGTAAAAACAAATAATTAAAATATTTCGACATTAATTTTACAATTAAAAAGACTTAAGTTTTATATTCAGATACACACACCCAAGAAGAGTTGCATTCAGTAAAATTTTGACGAGAAAAACCAGATAGTCAGCTTTTCATTGCATTAATATATATTAATAACCTGACTATAAAATAAAGGCATCTGAAGTATCAATGGGAAAATTTTATATCCTTATCATCACAATAGTATTTGATATAGTCTAATTTGAGTTTAAAAATATTATCAAATTTACTTATTATTAGTGTTTTTATACTTTAACTTGGTAGCGATGGGTAATTTAGCTAGTTAAATTATAAAAAAGGGACAAAGCTCCTAGGTCAGATGAGATACAGGGACAGATTAATAATATTGCTGATGGTCTTTTAAACTTGAAACCAATATATTGTCGCGATCGTTAACACAACGTCGCTCTCAACTGCCATGTGAGCGCCACCGACAATCAGTCCGGCCGACGGCGGAAAGACGGCTGAGACGACATCACGTCTCAATTTATCATTGTAATTACATTGAACAGTAAAACCTCTCTGTAATGGAATCGCTTGGGATCAAATATTTTTCCATTAAAAAGAGTTTTCCGTCATAAAGAGGTACAAAAAAAAAAAATCAAGTACCTATCAAGAATGTATGTGTTAAAAAAAATTATATTTTAGGAAAATACTTCGTACAACGTGAATTTATTTATTTATTTAGTAATGATATAATGTATGACTCAATGTTTAAATGAGTTAAAATTAATTAGTGTATAATCCTAAAATAGTGAAACTAAGAACTAAAAAATAATTTTACATAGTAATATATTTGTAATATTTGTACTTTTTTTATACTTTAGAAAAATAGTTTTTAATATTCGATTGTTTTATGTAATTAAAAGCAGCACGTTCAGCACATTATCGGGCTTATATATAATATGTAGTACTTACATAATCGTAATTTTTCTATAAATAATTTTATTTTCCATTTAACAGAGAGTATTTTTACTAATTGGATCATGAAAATTGTCCGTTTCCGTTTAGTAAAGGTTCCGTTTTAGAGAAGTCAATTTTATATATTATTTGCACCAGGAATATTGACATTTTTTATAATAAGGAGGATTCCATTTAATAGAGGGCCCGTTATAGAGAGGTTTTAATGTATTTGTAATTAAAATAAATTGTTAAAATTAACATCATTGTAACACCAACAATACCATTGTTCTCGAAAAAATAATTCTGAATAAAATAGATCAAGTGAATCAGTTTATATTACTAAAGATGATTGATATAGTAAAATCGAATTTCCTAATTAGGTAAGTTAAAGTTTTAGAATTCTAACTTTTACAAAAAAAAAAAAAAATGAATATAAAATGTTAAATGCCTATAAGGAGCAAAATTTCATTAAAATATTTCAAAACTATTAAATGTCTTTAAAATTATTATATAAGTACTTAGAAAATTAATTAAGTCATTACAATTTATATTTATAAAATAACAACCAAATTACTATAGTTCAATCGAACAGTTGAAATACTGCCCCGATTTAATTAAAATTTAATTTTGTAAGACATAAAAAAATATTAGGGTATTTTTAAAATAACCACCCTCTTATAATATCAACTAGATTACATTTTATATCAGAATCCTCTTATGTTTGTGATAATTAGAGTAAACCTAATCAAAAACCTGTACACATAAACAAAATCATCTGCTAATTCAGAATCTAAAAGAAATCTATTTTGTTTGAATAAGTTATTTTAAATAAGACAAATGATTATTTTATTAAAAATGGATAAAAAACACAATGTGTAGATAAAATTAAAAAAATATTGTTCGGATAACTGATTCTGAACAGCAAACAAAGATTGATGTAGATGAATATTTCTTCTTCTTCTTCTTCTTCTACTTCGCCTTCCTCCCAACTATTTGGGGTCGGCCACCCTTGTCCTACACCTCCACTTTACTCGGTCAATCACATCTCCTCTGCACACACCGACAGCCCTCATGTCATTCTCCAAAGTCTCCAACCATCTCTTTTTTGGTCTTCCTCTTCCTCTTTTCCCTTCAACGTCCATCTTCATAACCACTCTTACTGCATTCGTTTCCTCTCGCCTCATCACATGCCCAAACCATCTCAGCCTATTTTCTCTCATCTTGTCCACAATTGGCGCTACACCAACACTACCTCCTCTCACGTATTCATTCCTTATTCTATCTTCTCTTGTCACTCCACTCAACCATCTAAGCATTCTCATTTCCGCGACACTCATACTTTGTTCTATTCTCCTGTTAACCGCCCAACACTCTGAACCATACAGCATAGTTGGTCTCACTACACTTTTATAAAATTTACCTTTCAGCCTAATTGGAATTCTCTTATCGCATAACACGCCCGATGCTTCTCTCCATTTCATCCATCCGCACTTAATCCTATGTTTTACATCAATGTCAAAGCCCCCGTCCTTTTGAACAAAAGATCCTAAATATTTAAAGCTCTCAACTTCACCTATCACATCACCATCTATTGTCAGTTGTCTCCTCATTCCTTCAACTTCTTGGTCTCTTTGTCCAAAATCAAACTCAATATACTCAGTTTTATTTCTACTAATTCTCAATCCCTTTTCTTCGAGGGCTAACCTCCACTCATTTAACCTATTATTGACAACTTCTAGGTTTTCTCCTATCAGAACTATATCATCCGCAAACATCATACACCATGGTATCTCACCCTGTATCTCCTTTGAAACCTCATCCATTACCACTGAGAACAGGTAGGGGCTTAGAGCTGACCCCTGGTGCACACCTACTCCTATACTGAAACCTTCTGATATTCCACACCGACTCTTGACACTAGTACTCGACCCTTCATACATATCCTGGATCAAATTAACATACATTTTTGGGACATTTTTCCTCATTAATGCCCACCTTAAGACTTCCCTTGGCACCCTGTCATACGCCTTTTCTAAATCTATAAACACCATGCATAGTTTTTTATTCTTTTCTCTGTACTTCTCTACTAATTGCCTAACACAAAATAATGGCTCCATTGTCGATTTTCCTGGCATAAAACCAAACTGGTTTCCTGATATCGAGGTCTCACTTCTTATCCTCTTCTCTATAATCTTTTCCCAGATCTTCATACTATGACTCATGAGCTTTATTCCTCTATAGTTCCCACATTCTTGTATGTCTCCTTTTCCTTTAAATATTGGTACAATAAAACTCTTTCTCCAATCTTCTGGCATTTTTCCCTCTATCAGTATCTTATTAAAAAGATTTTTCAACCACCCAATGCTTACATCTCCTAACATTTTCCACACCTCTACAGGTACTCCATCTGGTCCTACCGCTTTTTTCTTTTTCATCGCCTTCACCGCATCTCTCACTTCCTCCTCGCCCACTAGACCAATCAATCCTTCATTCCATGACATACTCTCTAAAACTTCTTTTGGATATTCCTCGTTCAGTAATTTCTTAAAATATTCTTTCCATCTTTTTTTCACATCCTCATCATTTGTTAAAACTCTCTTATCCTCATTTTTTATACACCAGACATCTTGGAAATCCTTGGATCGCTTTTCTCTCACCTTCGCCAGTCTATAAATTTCTTTTTCTCCTTCTTGTGTTCCTAGCCGCTCATATAACTCATCATACCTTTTAAGCTTTGCTTTGCTTACAGCACTTTTCACTATTTTACATACATTTTTATACTCTATCCAATCTTCCCTCTTCCTACTTTTCTGCCATACCTTAAATTGCTTTTTCTTACTCGCTACTACTCTCTGAATCTCCTCATCCCACCACCACGTTTCCTTGTCTTCTGGTAAACTACTTTTGGTTTCACCAACAACCTCTTTTGCTATGTTCTTAACACAAGTGACCATCCTTCTCCAAACCTCATTTATATCTCCCTCAACATTCCACACAGCTTTTTCTTTTAATTTCTTTATAAACTCCTTCTCTTTGTTTCCTATTAATTTCCACCACCTAATTCTGATCTCCTTCCCTGTATTCCTTCTTTTGTTCATCTTTTTTCCACTACACCATACTTCCATTATCATCAACCTATGTTGTGTTATTGTAGATGAATATTTATTTCTCTAATTTGTATTATATCACACAATAAACTACATTTTTCAACATATTTCATAATATTACAGTTTGGTTATCAATTAAAATAAGGCAATACTAATTTATATCTAAAGTCTTGAAAGCCCTTTTGCACCAAAATTTAAAAATTATTTTTATTTATTTTATTTATAATACTTCATCAATCATTTTTATTGAATAGATTTTGACGTTTGCAAAGTAAACGTTAAATTATCGTTCTAAGTTAAACATATTAACCATATATAACCGTATTAGGTATTTACATTTGTAATCGTATGCATACACTATGTCACATATATGTCAGTTCATCATATTTTCCCACTTTTTTTTGCAACTACAATTATATAATATTGTAGAATGGGAAGTCGAAGCGTATCCAAAAAGTATAATATTTACTTATATAAATATGTGACAAATATTATTTAAAAAATAAATAAATAAAAAAAATACTTATTATTAATAATTATTTGCTAAAATTTTAATAACATATCGAGTAAAATGTTATTCAAACTCGTTAACAATTTTTTTCAAGATTTTTTGCTTTATTTATGAAACTTAAAAAAATATAGAATATATGAATAATCCATATTTAAACACGATAAGTAGGTGTACGTGTATTGGTATTAACTATTATTACATTGCAATATATATGTATATTTGGAGTATTTGAACACTTACCAACAGGAAACAACGAGTTGGACAAATTGGGTTTAATTGTAATTATCTGAACATTCCATTAAACAGTCACAAATAATAATAGGATGTCTTATTATTTTGCTGTTATTTTCACGTATTGATCGTACAAGGCCAATATATAATTTGTCATACAGAAAAATATACAATATTATAAACGTACATTTTTTTTTTAATTTCTAGAATATTTGACAGAACCAACATCGATATTATTATTTGATTTATCACGAATGTGATTGTCTTAATTATAATAATATTTAATTATTTGTTAATTAATTTAAAAAAAAATTATTTGCTGTCAAAATAAATGATGGCTTGATAGTTTTCACGTAATACTTTGTCAATGCCATAACAATTTTTAATAGTTTGATTCATGTAACAGTGGCATGTCTAGAAATGAGGACTATGAAATAGAAGATATTTTATAGCTACAACCCGGTGCGTATTTAGAGTTTAATTTCAAATGTACCCCTAAATAGCATTAAATATAAACTATCATACAACGTTATTGTTTATCAATGAAGTCATAGTACACAATAGATATTATAAATCATAATATGATTTTCTGTAACAATTTAATAACTATTAAGTATTTATTAGTAAAGTAAAAACGTTATTTTTTAACAATACATTATACAAATTATATTTTTGATGGATGATGGGTTATAACTTGTAACTCATAATATTATGTTACTTAACTAACTTTAATTTGGTTTGGATTATATTTACACTTTATTTTGCAATCTACTTAAATTAATTGTACCACGTATCTATAAAGATACTTACAACGTTTGGGTTTTAGAGCTTACATTCAATTTACATCATTATAATTTATTAAAAATGACTATGCATCTATTTAAATTATTTTAATATTAATCATTATTGTTAACTGTTACATTTAAACATTTTAAAAAAATTCTGAATCTTAACCATCATGTTTTTATTTTAATAATTATTATATTATGTTAATATTTGTAAATAAAATATTAAAATAAAATTATTTAAGAATAAAGAGATATATTAGAGATGTGACGTATAGAAAACTTTAAAGGTAATAATCATTATTCTTATTTTTTATAGATTTTTATTGTCCACAAAGATTTCACACCCTGTTGTTATGTATGCATTAGTAGTTTGTCTATGTTAGGCTCTGGTTGTGATTAAAAAATAGTTTTATTTTTTTTTTTTGGTAGTAAAATGTTTATATTTTGAGAGAATAGATACTATTTTGATAACAGCAATACTAATATTTTTTATCCTTGAAGTCTTCTTTAAAGATGGTAAATATTTTTCAGTTAAAATATTATTGCCTGTTAGTTCTAAGACATGTGATTATATAACACGAAAAATTAGTCTGTGGCATCTATATACTGATAACATTATATATTTTTTGGTGTGCACATAACTTGACGAGTCTATGTAATATAAATGCTTGTATATTACTACTATACAAAATTCTACATCTGTAATCTGTTATAAACCTTTGATATTCTGACCTTGAACCTTTTATCGAAAAGCTGAGTTAAATAATAGTATAATTTACGAATGTTTATTGCACGCATAAAAATATTTTTCAAAAATGAGAAATTTTTAAAATTAATTAGAATTATATACGTATAATAATATTATTATACATATTATACTTATGTAAAAAAGTTTGTTTTTTTTCGTTTCGTTTCGATTCTTCGAAAATTTAGACCAGTAGTTTAGAACTAAGGAGAAGATTAAATAAATTTCAAGTTTATTTATTAATGTAATTTAATGAAAGAACCTATTTCATATAAACGATTTTGTTTTTTATAATTTATACATTTATTGTTACGTATCATTTGGACGGAAATATTTTTTATATAAAATAGAGTGATAATATTGTATAAATAAAGTTTTATAATATTATGTTAGGTAAACTTACATGTAGCAGTAAACATGACAACGAAAGGTCAATATTATTGAAAAATACACAGTATCTCCCCCTGGATTTTTGATGATGCCCTTGCTAATAGGTATGCAAATCGCAACTTACATAAAAATAATCATGTACATTGTGTTTTGAAGCGGAACTGAAAAATGTTTAAAGGAAGGAGAGTGAATAAAAATATTATAACTAATATTATATTATATTATATATTAAACTATTATTTATTATTATGAAACATGCTATCTATACATAAATATACATAGTATTCGATAGTAAATATTTAATATGTATATCTGTATGATTGTATACCTAAATCAAAAATATTAAATAAATCTGTGATAAAAAAAAAGCCCAAGGGAGGGGGCAAAAAAGTATATAGAATGGTATTATTTGATTTTAATTGTGATAACACGTTTAATCTTTTCATCAGCTACAACGTCCAGTGCCAGATCTAAGTTTCAGGAGGCCGGGTTGCAAGTACCCATTCGAATTAATTCCAAGGTCTAGGCCTTTAAAAAAATGTACCCTACGTAATACTATTATATATTTATTTAAGACGTTTTGATGTATTAAATAGCAAAGACAAATTAAATTTAACTACCTTATTAGGTAAATTAAAAAAAGGAAAAATAAGGAGACATACAATTGTTGAAGCCCTTAAGGGCTTAACGCCCCGGTACTTCATACCTCCTGCACCGCAGCTAAATCTGAAACTGACTGCGTCACCATAATATAGTTTATTAGACACGATATCTTTGATATCAAGTCATAATTACTTCAAATTCTAGAGCTACATATTAACATTGATTATAGAATAGATAGCCCATGATAATAGTTGGCTACCACTTTTGTGACGCGATCGTTATGAAGCGCTAGTGTAGATTATGACGCAAAGGTGGTACCTCTATCATAGATCGATCTATTTTATAATCAATGATATTAGTAATTAAAATATTGAGAAATAGTGAAATCAGATTCTGTAAATATTAAAAATTATTATCATACATTTGTATTTCAATTTAATTATTATTTTAAATCGATATTAAAATTATTTATTTTTCATAAGTTGTTATTTTCATATTTTTTGTTTTTCTGTAAACTTTTGTGAAAAAGTTGACTTTGATTTGAAAAAAGCAGTTAATCTAGCTGAAATCACTGTTTCTATTACCTATTTAAAATGTACGTGAAAATATGACTAATTAGTTTGAAAAATTATTCTGTCTTTAAAAAATCTTTCCTTAGCTAAAAGACCTTCAAATTAAATTCATAATAATAATTTTTCTTTAGAAAATAGCTTAGAAAAATGTATGTTAACTTTGAAGGGTAAACGTCCTGGGTGGAAGAGCTGAAGACGTAATCGTGAAATAAAATGTAACGACGTTGTGAACACAATCAACGATTAAACACCATATATATATATACCAGCAACGTTATTAGAACTCAATTAAGAGGGGGGGGGGGGTGATTTAAAAATATCATGGGTATAAATACTACTATATTGTTTTGTTAGCTAAAGACTTATAGGCTTAAAGGCTATTGGCTTTAGCCGTGATCAAGATATCATAAATAAAAAAGTGTAGGGGGGGACGATCTGCCCGTCGCACTCCCCTTCCTCTGCTATACCACTAATGTATACAGACGACCTCAGCGCATTGCAGTACAACACGTAATGTTGTATTTCACAATTTTTTTTAATTTTTTATTTTCTACCACACAATAAGGTCGAACGAAAAAATAATATATATAAACCGATGGGATCGACCTCGTGTAGCGGCAACGGTTGTTCGTTTACGAGATTCTCGAATAATAATAATAATATTATTGTTATTTGTTATTGTTTACGGTACGATCGAAGACATTGAAAACGATCCCGAAACGCTGTGGTGCGCTCCTCGGAAATTCGGTTTGTTATCATCACCGTGGTCGGCGACCGTTTCGGATGATAAGTTATCACTCACGGCTATCAGACCCGATCCTGTCAACTGCCGTCTCGTCGACGAAATGAACGTTATCACCGTTGCGCGTAATCAGTTTTGTATACGTTTCATCCAGTCCGGTAGTCGTTGCACGCAGATCGTTCCCGTTTGTTTCGCTCGTCGTCCGACCCGTCATCGGACACCGTTCATACGTACCGCTGCCGCTGATCTTCCGCGAATCAGGTACGTTGATTGTACGGACGAGAATCCGCGTGGTGAACCGATTGTATTAATATTATTTTATCCCATCTCTATTGCATCTGTAGCGTGAATCCGAATAGTTGACGTATATAACTCTATTGTCGTTATTGTTATTGTTTTAATTGTTGATCGAAACTGTTGTTCCGTTCATCAGGTACCGTGGAGGACGTCTAACAAACAGTAATGGTCAGGTGGTATTAGCGTTCGTGGAAAACGTTTGAAGTAGAAACCGAACGAAATGAGTGCTGGTAATCAGTCGTCGGTCGACGTCTCGTTTTCTGGTAACGTTGGCGAGAAAATACCGTTGGTGAACCGTCGCCGACAGGTTTTAGACTATTTCACACGCCTGTTCAGTAACACAAACAATGGCTCTGAGGAATCGAAAGACGGCTACGTCGAATTTGGTAATATTGGTGAAGCTACCAGTGGCCGTACGCTGGGTCCTTTTGCCGGAGTTTTTGCACCTGTTTGCTTGTCAATGTTCAGTGCCTTGTTGTTTTTGCGAGTGGGTATGGTAACACTTCATGTAAACATTTGATTTTATTCTTTGTACCATCATTTTTACATTTATTGTATTTGCTTATTTCTTCAGGGTTTGTCATTGGAAATGCTGGTCTTATTGAAACTCTTTTTCAATTTGCAATAGCTTATATTATTATTGTTTTTACTGTTATGTCTGTGTGTGCTATATCAACCAATGGTGCTGTTGAAGGAGGCGGTGCTTATTGTATCCTTTCGATAATTTTTATTTTTCAAAACAATTGTTAACCTATTAAAATATTTTGCTTATACATTATGAATCATTTCCTTAAGATTGTTTACAGTTATGATTAGTAGAACTCTAGGTCCAGAACTTGGTGGATCAATTGGAACATTATTTTTCCTTGCAAATATTGTTAGCAGTGCTCTTTGTCTTACAGGTTGTGTAGAAGGTCTTATTGATAACTTTGGAGAATCTGGTAAGTGGATATTAGTAATTTAAATTATAATTATTACTGTATTTTTATAATATTTTTTATTTTGCAAATTTTCTATGCTGAATATGATTTATATTAATATTTTATAAATATTTTTAGGTTATTTAATGCCAAAAAATAGTTATATTTTAGCTGATGGCCATTGGTGGAGATTTACTTATACATCGTTGTTGAATTTCTTAAATTTATTAATTTGTCTAATTGGTGCTTCATTATTTGCTAAAACTACTGTGATTATATTTGCAATTGTTGTGATATGCTTACTATCTTCATTCATAAGTTTTTTTTTAAAGTCTCCACAACAAGTAAGATCAAAATTAAACTAATTATTTTAAATATAAATTAAATTATAATATGTATAAATTTGTTTTAGATTGATGTACCTGCGGCAAATATTTTTGTAAATCAGACCAACACTACTGTTTTACTAAATTATACAGGCTTTAGTTTAACAACTTTCACTGAAAACTTGGGTCCCAATTTTGGTTTTGATTATACTTCAAATGATATTGCTGTACATTTTTCGTCAGTATTTGGAGTACTTTTCTGTGGTGTAACTGGAATTTTAGCTGGAGCTAATATGTCTGGTAAAAATCTGAAGATAATTTTACCTATTAATATGTCAGTCTTTTATTCTTTCAATTTTTCAGGTAATTTGAAAAATCCTTCTCATAGCATACCTCGAGGAACACTTGGAGGAGTATTGTTTACTTTTATATCATACATTGGTTTATCCATTCTTGTGGCTGCTACATGTTCACGAGCATTACTCCAAGAAAATTATGTCTTTCTGATGCCTATTAATATTTGGCCTCCTTTTATTTCCATTGGTATATTGACGGCAACATTTTCAGCTAGTCTTAGTTGTTTGATTGGCTCCAGTAGAGTACTTGAAGCATTAGCGAAAGATTGTATTTATGGTAAAAACTTTATAAAAAAAATTCTGTTCATTAATAATAATTATTCAAATTTCTGTTTAGAAATTTCTTTAGGTGATTTTTATTTACTTAATAATCTATTGTATGTATATTTGATAGACTTTAGAACATAATAATCCAGGTTTTATTTACTATACTTATTAAACGTTGGATTAACATATAGATTTTCAGTATTGATCAAGAATATTTTAATTAGCGCTAAATTTAGGTTAATTAATTGTGGTTTCAATAGTATAATATTATTATTATATCAGTTAAATGTTTAACATATTTAAAATATAAATAGTTTCCATTTGACTGTTAAAATTTTAATATTTTTATCACAATTAATTTAATAAATAATACATTTAAAACTATTTCTAACACTAAATTTAGAATAATATGTTAGATCTATGTTTAAACAGTTTGATTTATTTCTGATAAACATACTATAATATAATTATTACCAATAGGGTAAAATAAATTCATTAAGTTTTAACTTGTTAAGTATTTTTTTGAGGTATTAAGAGTATTAAATACAAAGTTAATAATATAGTAATTTTATTTGTAAATAGTATTATATTATAAATGGTGTCTTTTATTTTTAGGTCGTTTATTACATTTTGTTAACTATGGAGTTTGGCGATCAAATCCTGTTGCTGCAGTTGTTTTTTCATGGCTATTGGTACAATTGATTTTATTTATTGGATCACTCAATGTAATTGCTCAACTGAATTCCATTCTATTTTTATTAGCATATGTAGCATTAAATTTAACTTGTCTTGGTTTGGATCTTACATCAGCTCCTAATTTTAGGTATAAAGTTATTATTTTTTATTTTGTCATTCTTTATTCTTTCTGCTAAATTACAAATGACATGTGTAAATATGTTAATTTTTAAAAGTATTAATAATTTAAATTTAATAATTAGGCCATCCTTCAAGTATTTTTCATCATGGACCTGTTCCTTAGGGCTGATGGGGAGTATTGTAATGATGTTTGTTATAAATCCATTCTATGCTTCAACAAGTTTTGGTTTATGTCTATTACTCATACTTTTATTACATTTCTTCTCTCCCTGTGAGGCTACTGAATGGGGATCAATATCTCAAGCTTTAATATTCCACCAGGTATGATTGTTATTTTTTTGTTTTTTTTTTGTTTTTTTGCCATCAAGCTTCGAATTTCAGTATTAAAATATAATTTATGTTACAGGTCCGTAAATATTTGCTATTGTTAGATTCTAGAAAAAGCCATATAAAATTCTGGAGACCTCAAATGCTGTTGATGGTTGCTAATCCTCGTTCATCTTGTCCAACTATAACTTTTGTTAATGACTTAAAAAAAAGTGGTTTATTTGTTTTGGGACATGTAAAAGTTGATGAAGCAGAGAAAAATTTAGATTATACAGACAAAAACATCTCATCTTGGTTGGGTCTTGTCGATCATGTGAAAGTAATAAACACCTTTAATAATAACATAATTTTATTTTAAATAATATATTATATTTATTATTTATATTTTACATTTTATTTTTATATTATTTTTTTTATTGTAGGTAAAAGCATTTGTCGAACTAACTGTAGCCAATAGTGTAAGAGAAGGACTGCATCATCTTATACGATTATCAGGTATAGGAGCAATGAAGCCAAATACTGTTGTATTTGGGTTCTATGATGACAAAGTACCAATTGACTATTTTATGAGGTGAACTGAGAATAATGAATTTTAAAATTATTTAAAAACAATTTCACTAATAAAACGTATGTTATAGGTTAGATTCTGCATATAAGACTACTGCATTCCAAGGAATGACAGCTAGTGATGAAAAATTTCGTTTAAGATCACCTAATGAAGAAAAACATTTAGGGGCCACAGAATATGTGTCGATGATAAATGACGTGTTTCAAATGCACAAGAATATATGTGTTTGTCGACATTTTGATTTGTATAATAAGGCTGATATTATAAAGTAAGCATATAATTATATAATTATAATATATTTTAATCAATATTTTCGTATAATATTTATAAATTTAATAATATATTTTGTACAATTTAATTTAGGAATACTAAGTACAAGTATATAGATGTATGGCCTGTTAATTTTTTTGGTCCTTCAATGAATGATGCATATGATACTAGTAGTTTATTTATGATGCAATTATCATGTATAATTAAAATGGTTGCTGTGTATAAAAAACATACGTTGAGAGTGCATTTACTTAACACTATTGACATTCAAAGTCAAAGAGTGCAGCTAAAACAGCTGTTATCTACACTCCGTATTGATGCAGTAATTAATGAAGTAAGTATATGCTTCTTAATATATTTCATGATAAAGTTTTAAATAACAATAATAATGACGTATTATGTATTAGGTTGCAGATTGGTCTCAGATTGATATAACTACTTTGGACAGCGATAAAAATATTTATATTTTAAAGTAATTATTGCTTAATTATTTTAATTTTTTTTAATTTTATTAAAGTATTTATATATATGTTTATATACTTTTATTGTTGTAGGGTGAATGAACTAATTAGAAATCAATCTTCCGAAACAGCCATTTGTTTTGTTTATTTACCAATGCCAAATGAATCACAGAGATCAGATTTGCAAAATATTAACTATTTAAATGCTCTTACTGATTTGACTAATAATTTACCGCCTACAGTTCTTGTACATGGTGTAAGTGCTGTTACATCTACAACTTTATAATATAATCTCTATTATTCAGTGGATTTTTAAGTAATATTAAATCTATCATTTAAAACTTTATAATTTGAAATTAATTAAAACTAAAATAATTGTGATACTGAAAAAAATTTAATATAAATTAATATGTATTAATTACTAAATATGTATTCCATATATTTTTATAAATAGTAATATATACTATAATTTATTATTGTGATACTCTTTAAAAATAATTATATGAAACTATACATATTTTTGTACTGTAAAATGCATTGTTTAATTTTTTTATACTATTGCATTACTTTATGTATTTTTTAATTTTTTTTATACTTATTCAAGTTTTTTTCTGCGTCCAATCTTTTACAAAAGGTAACGTAATAAAAAATGTTTTGTAATTTAATAGGTATGTCTAATGGAAATAAAAAATACATTTATTTGCTCAGAATAATTAAAATGTAATACATGTTTTAAATCATTTTCTATGAATATATAAATATTCCAAATAATTGGTGGTCAGTAACTTATCAATATCATAGGTGTGCATAGGGGGTATGCAGGATAGTTATCTGGACATTTCCATTTTCCTGTCCGACGGTTTCCCCATTAGCATTTACCCGTAATCCATTTTCCTGTTAAACACTTCTTTATCCAATTAATTTTATAGAATATGTCTTATATTATAAATTTATTTTTTATTTATTTTTTTTTGATACTTAAACTATCTATTAAAAATATAAAAATTAAATATAATTTAAAATTCTAAATTATTAGCGATTTTACATAAATATTGTTCTAAATCACGTTTGTTGTGTGAAGACAATAAAAATTGAAAATTATCAAGGAAATGCACAGATACTTCTCTCTTAAAAATATTAAAACAACGTTAACTTAAATAATTTGATAAATTGCACGTGTATCGTGTGTGGATAATATAACCAATGAAGATTTTTAAAAGACTAAATTAAATACTATTTATACGGCTGTACCTCAATAAATTAAACAGTTTGTTTATTATATTTATATTGGTGTTTCGTTACCGATCACTATCGATACTGGTGTTCTGTGTTCTCACCAATAAGGAGAAATAATTTCATGCCCATAAGCGCAACTTAAATGAATAAGTGTGACCTAAAAGTAATGTAAAATAAAAATATATTAAAAAAAAAAAAAGAACTGGATGGGAAAGTACATCGACGGGTAAGTGATAACAAGGAAATATTGCACGAGGTGTGTCCATAAATCACAGGATATACAGTTGTATACCCTGAACACTAAGCCTTGTTTCTAAAAATACCAAAAATAAATATAAAGCATAACATATTTGGTGTTTAAATTTAAATTTTATGATTTTGTATTACACTATAATATTTATTACATTTTTATATTCAGTTCCAAACATTTATATTTATATTTGACACACAAATTATTCACTAATGTAATAAGAATTATTTGTATTAACAAAATCAAGAAGTCACGCTTGGAGAAAAAAAGACGCTATGATAAATACAGTCATTAAAGAGGATCCGATAGGAAAAAGACCACTAGGGAGACCATGTCTCAGATGGGAAGACTGTGTAAAGAGAGAAGTAAAAGAAGTAGACCCAAGAGCAAACTGGAGAGAAATACCTGAAAACAGAAGAAGATGGAGGGATATTTGTTTTACGGGATGGTCTTAAAGGCCGGAAAACCCGAAAAAAAAAAATCAAGAAGTATTATGTTTCGAGAGAGATTAAATAGCTTAATTTCAACTACAAAATAATAAATTGGCTTTAAGTTTCAATCCGAAATTCTCAACTAAATACAGAATTGTTTTATGATTAATTATAATTACTTATCAAGCTTATTTTGTTTTTTCATTGAAATATATGACATGTTTTTGTGTACTACATAGTTTCAATTGTATTATTTTCTAAATAAATGTCAATCTTAATACAAACTTTATGTTTCTATATTTAATTTGGTCTTTCCACCTTCAATGTAAGTATTAGTTCAACTGCTCTGGTTATATTCAAAACTAGTAGTGCTTAAAACTTTTGAAGATTCCCTATCAAAATTTGAACGGCTGCTGGTAGTAATAAGAAATTATGTTGGTTTTATCATAGCTTCGTGTGTTTGATTTTTATGTTTAGTTGTGTTTATTTATTAAACCCCTTTTTTTTTAATTTAAAAGTCTCTACAATGATGGAACAAAAAACTCATGGCCTATCAGACCTCAGTGTTTCAAAACTAGGGATGGAAACATGGATACACCATTGATTAAAAAATGAAAATAGTCACTGTCAAATTATTTCAAAGATATTTTTAATTCGTGTTATCTGAACATGTTTAAATAATAACACTTAATGTAACATTCAAATATTCACTTAAAAATGTATTTCAAAGTTTGAATTTCAAGTAAATTACTAAAACTATATAATATCTTACAACAAAATTGAAAACTGAATAAAATATAAATGTATTCTGTGAGAGTTATACGGGATTATAATAATAATGAAAAAAAAAAAATTAAAAACATTAATGTACCTAGTGATTATGATGACTGTAACTTGATAACCTTAAATGTAATTTAAATCTATTTTATGGTAAACATAAATAAATAGTTTTAATCTTATTGAAGCTTACTAATTAAGTTTAATTTTTTACTTAACAAATCGTTTTCTTCTTTCAGTTGCTGAATAGATTTTTTATACTTGTTGCATTCTTTTTCGTACTATTATTAAAAACAATGTTTTTATCGTCAGTATCCACAAAAAAATATTACCTACTGTTGAAATTCTTACCCTATTGGACTTCAACTGTGTTCGATTGGCTGATTTCAATTCTATACTACTGATTTCTTCATCCAATTTAGAAAATTTTTCGTTGAAAAACTCCAATGTATTATCTATTCTATTTTGTAACGTAACTCCTTAAACATCAAACATTTTGATTTTAAAATATTATTCATATAGATTATTAGATTATAGAAGTTTCAATATTGTTACCTTGTTCTTTAAATCCTTTCCCAATCGTATAATCTTCCAATATTTGCTTGCGCTATAACATTATTTTACAAATATAACAACTCTAAGTCAATTTTTTTTTTTAGACAAGCTGTTAGGTTTGTACAATTGTTTAATCGTATGATTTACGTTTATAAAGTTGTTCGTAGTAATTTAATCTAAATGAATATGTTTATAATAGTGAATTGTCATGTACCTATGCAATAATATGTAACTTTTTATATAGTTAATTCAATGGGTTAAATTTTGTAATGATAATTATGTTTATACTGTGTAATTCATACGACATTTGTTGTAAGTATAACTATTAAATTATATATTACTTGATTTAAAGCTGCCAGATGAGTTTTTAAAATGTCGTATTGTTCTGAAATCAAAAATTATCAAAAATACTTATTTTATATTTTCTATTTTTAAAGTTATTGAAGAATAATTAATTATTATACAATCAATCAGGGTATCACATGAAAATATACTTATTGCAATATTTTCCATGATAAATGAAGATGATCGAAATATTTTGATTTTAAAGAATAAACCATTTTCCTATAAATCAAAAAAATATTAAAATCACGAGGTAAATAAAAATATAAAGTTTAAACTTTAAATGTTCAGAATAATAAACTTTATAACATATACGTTTTCGAAAATAATAAAATAAGAATCCAACTTTTTACCAAAAGATAATATAAATATGAATATGTAGTAATTATATCTATGAGTCATAAGCCAACAAATAATTTAATAATCTTCATTATTTCAAGAGACATTACAATGTATATGGATATATCTTCGTGGGATACCGAGTAGGTTTACCGCTGTTATGTAACAGTAATTTGAACGATTTTTTACTTACTCATATTTTCAATTAATTTGTCGACGTCTGTTTCTAGTTTACACTTTTTTTTGTCGAGTGCAGTTATTTTAATCTGTAAACTGTTTATCTCTGTATTCAATGTATCTAATTTTACATTGCCAAATATAATTTCATTATCCAGATCATTAGAAGTTTGGGTTATATCCGTTAAAAACTATGAAAAAATAATATAAATGTTATACATTTTCGAAGTAAAATTATAGACAATGGACTTTATTTATAAGAGCAAACGACCCTATTGAGATTTACTTTTTTAAATTCTTGAAATCTCTTATTGACAGTCCGAGCTTTGTTTAATAATTGTTTTTCGTCCATCTTGTAACAAAAATATTAGATAGCTGATGTTATAATAAATAATAAATAAATAATTAAAAAGATATAAAAATAAATAAATATTAAAATAAAGAAACAAATTTATTACAATTTTTTAAAAAAAACATGTAACTATTTTATAAACAGATATGAAATATTATGGGGTAGTTTGTATTATGAAAATCGTCTCCACATTAAATATTAATCTATCAACTATTTAGGTAGCTTAATAAACTATTGTTATTATCTGAAGTTAAAATATTTGATGCGAAAAACAAAATAAAACCTGTTGTTTTAATTGATTTAATAAATGTAATTTTAAGGCTAGATCCTGACTCACTGTTTTTACGCAAGCTTCATGAACAATAAAAACCATAACATCTCGATTCATGTTCCATTACAAAGCATAAAAATTTCAAACTTTAATAATGACCATATAGCCTTCATTTAAATATTTATTATACATCGATGATTTTTCAAAGAGCAAATTTGTTCTTCACGAAATTAAATGCTTTAAAAACGTTTGAAAATACGTCGGCCGATTACTGTTCAGTATTATAATCAATATATTCATATATATTCAATATTTCAAAATAACAATATTAATAGCCATTTAACACGATATTACATTAAAAATTGTATAAAAACATTGATTGTATATGTAAAATAACGCTGTTATAACATTTATATGCTTGTAAATATAATTACTTAAGAGTTTGAACTCTATAATAATAACTTACTGTTGTACAACTGCTAATTATTAGTTAATCTGTACAATAGAAAAATACCACACTTAGGGGCGTAGCTTCAAAATGTTTAATAAGATTTTTAATTTATTTCTTTATACACTATAATTATGTACCACACAGCACAGCTTATGTGTTATATGCTGGGTATAATTGAAGAAATAAGCACGTCAATACATTGAACATTTGATAACGCAAGTATTTTTGTAATAAACACCGATTATTGAAATGTATCGTATGTATGTATTGAACACAATAAAATTTTTTTAAAATTTTTTATAAACTTAAAATGTATGCATGAACGCAAGGACATATTTAGATTTTTTTTTTTTGGTGGTGGCTGGGAAATTTCCTCTATATAAATTTTTATAAGTTAACCAATTAAAAAAAAAAAAATTAGAATTTTAGTAAATAATTTTAATTTTTATTGTATAATCATAACCTTTTTTTAAAAAATGAATGAAATAAAATACAATGAAATACTAGGGTTGCCATACATCCCGGTTGGGTCGGGACAGTACCGATTTCGAGTATGGCGTCCCGGTGTCCCGATGATTTTTTGTTCCGCTAATTGTTCCGGAATGATTCTTTAATAATATGTGTTTGTCTTTTATTAAACTCTAGTTCGAAAAATCATAATATTATTGTCATGATAAAATAAAATGTTGAATAATCGATAGACGAAATCTGTTTTTAATTATTCTCCCGACTTAGTGATTATAATTTTTGTCGAATACGTTCTTCATATTTCCGTTTCCACATGATAGTTGTAGTTATCACTAAAGGAATCGACCATTATTAAATATTTTGTTAGTTATTTAAGCTAATCACAGTAGTGTAATACTGTAATGTAAAGTAGTCATACGATAATCAATGTTTCAGACTTTCTATCCCGGATGGGGACGTCATGACGTTATAGTAGTAAATAATTAATATATAAATATATTTTTTTAATAATTGTATCTGTATAGTTAAAAAACCAATAAGAAGTTATGTCGACGAGAAAAATGAAAAAATAAATTGTCCTGGTTTTTGTCAAATAAAATATGATAACCCATATATAATACCTACATAATTATAATTATCATTTACAAAATTAATAAAATAAAATAGATACATAGTAAAAGAAATTAAAGGGTTAACTACATAACATAAACAATCAGAAATTAATAATCATAAAAAAATTATAATATGAGCTTCTAGAATTTACATTTTGTAAGGTAAAAGCGGCCTTAAAATTGTTTTCTGAAATAGATACATACCTTTTTGATGTGTACAACGTAAATAAATACCAATACACGATAAAACACGATGGGAAGAAAAACTATTATACAAAACGAATAATTAGAAAGATGGTTGGCAATTTTAGTTAATTCACTCGTTAGAATGATACTAGGAGTACATATATAGTACATAGATTATATTATACTGTGAAATTAGAAAAAAATGTACAGACGCAAAATGGTTAAAGTATTCCAGGGATATTGCATATGAAGATTGTGATTTATTTAGATGAAAATTTCTCGCGGTACATTCTAGTGCTGAGCACTAAATTTGGATTACCGATCTGGATTGATCCGGATTGAAACAAAAGTAACAATCCGGTTATTATATAAAAATTAATACTTGATGTACATACAACATACTACGTATTATTTTTGCATTATATTTTTATGTTTTTTCTTATTTCATTACAAAGTTTTTTTTTAATTTTTTCACAATTTGTAGGAAACAACTTGGAAGTTGGGTTTGGGACTCCTAATAATTTTGGTTAAAAATCCATGTTACATATTATCTATATTACAAGATGAGACATACATATACTTTTTAAAAATAACTATTGAAAAATGAAAAAAAAAAATTAATTTATTAGAAAAATCAATAAAATAAACTTAAACACCTTTGACTTTTTATTTCAAAACCACGTGGCGTTACACTTGGCTATGAATTGTGTACATATACGCACATAAAAATTAATTTTTTATTAATAAAAATTGTAAATACCAACTTGCTACTTTCTAAATCCTAGCTCCTACTGCATAGTTGTCTAATAATAAATTGTGAAAAACTTGCTACTAGGGGTCTTATAACATTGAGTCGATTGCCAATAAGTCTAATATCGTAATTCGTATTATTTAGGTTGATAATAATAAAAAAAATAGCTGATTATCTCAAGAACAATGAAACCTGGTTGAATCCCAAATCCGTATCAACAGATTGAATCCGTGAATCTGGATAAAACGGATTGATCCGAAATTCGGATTAAATAATTGTAATCTGTAATCCGGATTGAACAAATTAATGTTTAGCACAAGTACATTCATACAGGACTTCAACACAATCATTATTTTTCCTTTTATGCATTATATAATTTTGTGTTAAGTAGTCTGAATTTTCACCGGTTAAGCTACGTTCACACAGCGACTATTCGATTTGATTTTTCCACGATTTTTCCAAGAGTTGCGAAATGTAGGTACTTAATTAACACAAATGGTTATCATTGATCCACGCATCTCACTTTTTTTATTGGTACCCAGTGGTGCACAGAGAAGTGAACAAGCAATGCAACTACATGTGTTCTTGAAAGGGATGGATGCCAAGTTCAACGGATGTCGTAGGGAGCTGAGAGATTTTTGACACAGAAATACTTACTAGTTACTTCTTACTACTTATTAATAGTAGTTACCACTTATGTTTTGGAATAAATAAATGAGGTATATTTTTAATTGCTAATACAAGAATAAAACCTTAGAAAATAAGAAACAAATTGACATTCAAAAAAATCATAAATTTCTTAAGATTAGTGATAGATATAAATTACTATATAGTATATTATACGATATACAATTTCTGATATGATAGGTAGAATATACCTAATAGAAAATCTTAATATCAAGTATTGGCGTTGTGTGTTTAGCCAGTAGCTAGTGTAAATGTATTTTATTTGTAAAAACTCACGTTTTAAATATTATTCAAATTTCGATTCAATAAAATTATATGTATCTTCTATTAGACAATAGTCCTTTACGTGAAAAATGATTCGAACATTTTAACTCATCTGAACCTGAGAAATGATGAACACACATTTTATAATTATTTTTGTATGTCGATGGCTAGTTTTGGTAACTTATAATCAAGACTAGAGGGATTCCACTCTTTCACATATGAATACTTATATGAGGCTATCAGTGTAAAAAATGTCAAAAACGAATTTAAGATTCGGGATAATTTTGTTTATGTGAAAATTATAATCTAAAGATAATCACTATCAAATCACGATTTCGATAAAATACATCCGAGATTTATCGAATCACACTCGATAATCTACATCAGCGTTTTCCTAATTGTGTTCTGCGGAATCTAAGGAATCTATGGGACAGTTTCAAGGTTTCCACAAGGTGAATATTGAGTGTATTAATTGTAATAACATTTTTTATCACAAATTATCTTTAAAAAATTACTTAGAAAACTTATTGGTTTTATAATAGATAGTTGAAAAAATTAAGATTAATTGGACTTAAATTGGAGATACACAAAACGCAAACTATTTCTTAAGGGTTCCGTGATCGTGAAAGTTTGGGAACCGCTGATCTATATTGTCTAGTTTTACCGTATAAAAATTAGTGAAAGATTGGTTCGGTCAGACTTCATATTTTTATGAAACAAAACGCGCTGGAACATTATTCATCCTAAATCAATTTGATCTATATGACTTCGTCTGAAATAATGCTGAAAATGTGATACTCAATAGCATGATACTCAATAGTTATTAGCGATACTCAATTAATTTATTGCTAAATATAGAAGAAGATGCTGTGTGTTCATAAAATCCAAAGACAGTTCAACAGTTTGGTCTTTTTTTTAATAATATTGTATTTATAACATATTTTTTATTAGTATTGTGTATGTGTATGTTTAACATATTATATTTCTTAGTAGTAGGATATGTCAAGATGTAGTCCAGATATGTTTTTTTTTAAATTAAATTTAAATTAGTACGTCTGTTTTAATTAAAAATAAATGCATATTTTGATATTTTTTGGTGCATATGTATGCGCATATTTTTATGATTTTAAGCACATAAAGTCCCGAGCCTTGGTTATTACATTACATAGGTCTATAGGCATAATATAAAATTCATTATGTCCAGGTAAGTTTATGTGAGTATACTTTGGGTATACTTTTTTTTAAATCGTCCACCCAGATCCTCCTCCCCCCATGAGATAAACTCTCAAATACGCCACTGGTACCTATTAATATTTATTATCGAAAATATTTACAAGAAAAACGGTCGCAATAATTGTAATTGATAGTCCTTTCTTCTCTTTCGCAATATGAACGCCGATTCTCCCCTGATAAATCAGTCAATGTTATTCGTGAAACTCTTCTCGCTTTTTCGTTCATCCTATCCATCTCTTTTTACCAATTCGAATGTTAAGTAAGTACAATAAATACCTTCCGTAGTGACCTTGGCAAACTTTATTTTGGCGTTTATTTTATATAAATAAACCAATAATAATTTTACTTAAATTGTCACTTACTTTGTTGTAAGCAAATAATATTTTTTAATTTGCAAAAACCATTTACAATATAATTAACGATATCAATCAGTTGGGCTACTTGCGGAAGAAGTTTCAGGCAATGGGAAAATACAAACTTGGCTAAGGATATTGATGCTTCAGGATAGGTACAGCAATCTTTCTATACTGTATATTGAAAAAGATATGTCTAAAAATATTAATAATAATGATATTTTAAATATGTATGCTGATGAAATAAAATAGAATATAAACTATTTCTAAATATACTTTATTTAGTATTTTTTCATTAGAACTTTGACATATTAATATATTTATTTGCAATATGTTACACTAGTGTACAGGAAGTGGATGCGAGGGGGAAGCACCTGCGGGTCACTTTACGTTGGATTATTATAGTTCTCCTGAAAATGCAACCAAATCACAGAATAGACTAAATGTGTAGTTTAGCTCAAATTACCGTACTCCCATAAGAGCCAATGTAATTTTTTTATCAGTGTCCATTCTGATTTATTCTATTCTGTGACCAAATGTCCGTCTACAGCAACAAGTGTGATGTACTGAACGTTACAAGTGAACGTGATTGGAGCACGCATCTTAGTTGAAATCACGTATCGGCTGCAAATACGACGGTTTCGGATAAAGATCTCGCCGAGCCCGTGCATGCAGATGAACTTAGCCGATACGGACCGTGGTAACGATTTATCGACAACGAGACCCCTCGACGCGTGAAAACATCAACGGAACGTGCATTATTTTGTCGCGACTACTTATGGCGATGACCTGTGACCTGTTCGCGGCGACGACGACGACGACGAAGAGATAAATTTAATAATTTCAATCGTGGTCTTCTGAGCAATACGAACAATGATGTTTCAGCGAACGCAACATGAGCACACCCACACCCAGAAACCCGCACTTCCTATACCACCCAAGGGAAAATACCACAAGTACAAACCATCACGTTTGTACGATGAACCGATTGGAACGATCGACGACGTGGGTTAGGAAAAATAAAGCGGACGAAAAAAAAATCGAGTGATGAGTACACGCGCTAACAATATACCTAGTCAAGCGTGCGACATAGACCGTTTGCGAGTCCAATTATTAAAACATTATATAAAGTCCTTGAAGTTCGTATCGATTTACACAAAAAAAATGTTTGATGAAAAAAGAACTCTTCCCACTGATATCGGTCAAAATATATTTATACTCGGTACTTGAATTGAAAAACGCGACGTTAAGTTACTCAGACAATTACTGGAACGTTAAGTTTTTAGAGTGTAATTATTAATTTACATTTTATAAGCATGTATCATGGGAAACTTTGAAATAACTATTCAATTTGTAGGTAAAGTTTTGTTTTTATAACATTTTTTCTGATATTTCGGGGTGGGGAAGAGTTCTCCCTGTGTTCGTGCTTGCTTAACTTAAACTAGACTTTAATCTCCTTGAATTTCTCACTTCTTGCAGCCACCAAACAGTTTAGTTTGGTAAGAATATCATTAACTATACTCTCTCAACACATCATTAAACTTCAAATTAATTTAAATATTTTTTCAATCATGTTCGCACGATAACTGCAATATGCCTGAAATCGTTAATTCAATATCATTATTTTCTTTGTAGCTATTACCTACTTACTTCGCGCATAATATTTAAGCGGCGAACTTCGACTGCTTAGAATCCAAGCGTGCGCAAGACTTAATTATAATATCATATTCAGTCGCTTATAATTATTTATCTTACAAGATAATCCATGTACATTATACTTAATAATTTTTGTAGTAAGAAGTTGAACATATAATAAGAAAATTGAGATAACATAAAAGATTTTATTAATGCACGGATAATTAATGTATTTATATATTACAAATATACCACACATATTAAGTGTATAAAATAGTTTAATATTAATAAAAATAATGTAATTGAGTAATATCTAGGTTTGCAAACAAGTTATTTTGGATTATGAATTTTCAGAAAACAATTTAAAATCTAAGCGTCTAAAGCCATGTGTATATGTCACAATAAATTATGATGACCTCAGTACAGATCATTATGTAAATACAAGTATACATTATTTTGATATAAATTACGACGTGATTCAAGCAAAAGGGTCTTTGGTGAGGAAAAATTTGGTATACAGGTATATTGATTTCGCTTTCATCGGAGTAGCAGATCCATGTAAAGTCAAAGGTTTTTTTTTTTATGGAAAACCATCACAGAATTAAAATTTATATGAACAGAAATAAAAAACAATTATTTTGAGCATGTAGTATCTACGTGTTTTGATCAACGTACAACGGTAGTGGACCGTGGCATATATCATAATATGACGTGTAAGGTGTAGGACAATTATTTTGCGCGCTTAACAATAATGTTTTTGTTGTTTCTTGTTTAATAGCGATTATTTTAGAAATCGATTTGCCCAAATAAAAATTGACTTCTGATACAGGTGTTTGTTTAAATGAGGTCTTCAGTTCGAAGGACATCATTGGTCGTAGTACATAATCGTATAATTTTTTTTTCTGGGCAGGCATTGAGAACGGAAAATTTGTATGAATCGCCAGAAGCTCTGATGTGCCTTACAGCTACAACGGCATATGCTTATTGCATATATCACATGCTTCAATAATACATGTGCGTGCGAGCGTGCGTGTGCGCACACACATGATATAATGTCATCAAAATTATAGTTTTGAAACGATTTACTTGACCTTAGGTACATAGAAATATAGATAATACTACATAATAGTCGCAACCGTTGTTGTTATTATTAATATTATTATTATTGTTGTATTTTACAACTAGGCCACCACGCGTGTTAATCAATAGTAAATTAATTAACTAATTTTAATGAGGGCCGTTGTCCGAAATAAATTCATTGTTAATATCTAATTATTACAAACGGCCGCAAATAGTGTGTGAGTTGTAACATAATTACGATATGCGACGTGTACATACTACAGGCATACATGCATGTTCTCGTAGTTGTTACGATTGCGATTTTAGTTAGTACTCAATTCACTGCATATTCCCGTATTATATAGGTTGTTATATGCTATACTATAAGCTCGTATGCAATGGCGCAACTAGGTACAAAAAAATATTTATTTATTTTTTTTTGGTAAGGGGAGGGGAGCTGAGGATATTGAGAACAACTAGTGTATTTTTTTGCAACATGTCAAGCAATTTGTCGCTCGCTAGATACCAAGTACGAACAAGTACGAATATTCATAAACTTCTTATGTACATTATGCAATATTACCAAAAAAAAAACCATTTTTCTTAAAGAATAAATTATTAACATTTAAATAATAATTGTACAGCTTTCAATCTTGGCGAATTAATCAATTATTTTTTCAGAGTATTATTCATAGTGTTTATTATATATTTTCCAATACTTAAAACTGCCAAGTTAGAACCGAGATTACATTGGACAAGGAGGAATAGTTTGTCACAAACTGAGGTGCACCTTGTTCCGTATAGTTTATAAATGTATACGAGCAAAACATGTCATTATAATATTATCACAGGTTCAATGTAGGTATAAAATATTTTTAAATAACACGAACACGGTTGACGTCTAACGGTTTATAATAATAATGGTACACGTCTATAGCCAATCTATATATTATTGAATATTTTACCTAATTATTTTTTAATGATATTCGGTTAAAGTTGTACATATAAAATAAAGATCAATTAATATTTGGCTTAAATGCATATTTTTAAATTAATTCAGACATTTTGTGGTCGGGTTAAAAATTTTATCGAGGGAATTAATCCCTTAATTGTGCTATTACTCGTACATTATCACATTATTTACTGTCACATGTATACTTCAAGTATAATTTATTATAGCTTAAATAGAAAAAATATCTATTTTTTCGATTAGCACCATGGGAGAGGGTAGCAATAACATTTTTTATAAAAATGGATTTATTAATATTGATATTGCTCAATACTACAGTAGGTAAATTGTTTTGTAAACAAAAAACAATTTCTCTTGTTCATAAGAGATATCTGTATCGATCTAGATTTTTAGATATTTTATGCTTTTCAAGGTTCTTATTATTTTGTCTCCAAAAGTTATAAAGAATCCTAGCACTTAGGTTCCTTTCGTCATAAGTGCTTATGGCTTGAAAGTTGAGAAACTCAAGTGTTCTTTCATTTTCTTACAGAGGTAAGTCGATTAAGGCTAGTTCGGTTCTCTTTTATAAGTATTTTCTGTTATTTGCCGCTACTTGTATAACAGTATCGTTAGCGAAGCAGATTCTAATTGACTGTTCAAGGATTTCGTTTTTAGATTTGTTGACAGCTATTCTCAATCGTTTGGGACTGAATTCTGATCCTTTTTGACATCCTCTGATAAATGACTCTGTATAGGATATTTTTCTGATTTTTGAAATTAACTCTCTATTTTTGAAATAGCTACTCACCAATGAAATTGTATTTTCATTTGATTCTAAATATTTAATATCATTAATAAAAGAAATTATAATTCTAAGTTTATTAAAATTATTATTTTTACATTATTGATCCCTATGATATTTTACTCTATGTATTATTTTTTTTACTACGATTGACTACATTTAATTTAAATGTTATTTTATTATGATAAAAATAATTGTTTTGAGTATTAAATCATATAGGTATTAGCATTGTATTGATTTTTATTAAATAAATATAAATAAAAATGATTAATGTACATTTAAACTGCTTTTTGATTTGGCATGTTTCTTAAAAAAAAAAAATACTGGTTTATACATTAGTTATTTCCGAATAAATTAGATTCTAATACATTTAACGTTTTTCATTTATAGTGTCTTTTATTTGATGTTTAATGAACTAGTTTTTTTTATTTTAGTGTTTTCCATAATATCAACTCATTTTCACACAATTAATGCTGCAGTGCAGCGAAAAAAAACAATAATATTCTCATGAATATTTATACCTTGTTATTAGAAGGTAATGCCCATTAAAATGTTAACAGTAGCTACAATTGTAAATACTTATTAGAGTTGTTTGGAAAATTGTTTCATAATCTCGGACATATACTACACGCTTATACACAAAGAAGCGTGCGATTCGCATTGTAGCTGTAGTTTGTAAAAGACGATGAGAACTAATTTTTAAAGACCTTGTTGGAATAATTTCGCTATTTATTTAGATTTGTCACGAAAACGATTTATATTAAGCGTATAGGTTATTTACGCTTTTACGGTTATTTCAGGTACCTAGTTATTCTGTGAAAAAACAAAAGTAAAATAATATCCATATCTATCTATATTTTAAAAATTTCCGTAAAAACATTTTTATTTTTCTAATTACTGCGCCATTTGTATACATTTTAAATGTATTACGCATTAATCACATTGTCTTATGAGTGACAGCAATCGCGTGTAATATCAAAGATGTTTACTATTACCTCTTGCTGTATTTTTTTTTTTGGCCTTCAGTTCATATTATATTTCGATAATTGCGGTTAATTTTAGTTACCATCTCTTGATTTATCCCCCCCTAAATGTGCGTCCACATACAGAGATCGGTTTCGTAATTTTTCTGGCGCGCAAAATAATTATAAGTTGACACTTTTCGACCACGCGAACCGTTCGCGGCGAACGTATAATGTTTGTCTATTTTACGAGTTTGCTCACGAACCTGATGTTATAGATCGGTTGACGGAATATCGCATTGCGAATGATCAACACAACGGAGGGATTGCAGATCACTGCATGCAAAGAAATCTAAACGAACGAACTCATGTGTTTTACAAGATTTGTATTATAATATAAAGTTTATTACATACGCATATAAGATATATATATATATATAGATATTGTTTGGACAATAAATTAATTATATGTATATGCGTATAATGTATATATACAGGATGTATTATATGTATATATATATATATAAAAATACACGAATAATATAATAGAGTTTTTACATGTCATCAAAAGAAATGAATCTTGGCGAAGTTTTTTTGACTGCGAAAAAAATCCACGAAAAATAGAGATATCCGATGACAATAATTAAATACAATATTGCCGTCGTTCTTGCGGTCGGGAGTTAATCGGGCTGGATCAGCGGCGATGATTACCATTTGTTGTAACCGTAACCGGTGGACGGGTATGAGCTGTATCCCTTGTTGTAGCCGCTGTAACCGCCGTGGTTGCCGTAGTAGTCGTTGTCGTAGCTGTTGTGGCCGTAACCGGAGCTGTACGATCCCGGGTAGTTGTAGCTGTTGCTGTACGAGTACGCGGACGGGTACTTGTTGTAACCGTAACCCTGGTCGTATCCGCTGTTGTAGCCGCTACCGTAACCGCTGCTCGGGTACTTGTAGCTGCTGCCGTAGCCGGACGAGTATCCGGTGTACGGGTAGCTGTTGTAGCCGCTGTTGTAACCGCTGCTGTACGTGCTAGGGTAGCTGTTGTAACCACCGTAATAACCGCCGTTGTAGCCGCCGTTGTAGCCGCTGCTGTATGCGGTCGGGTAGCTGTTGTAGCCGCTGTTGTAGCCGCTGCTGTAGCCGGTCGGGTAGCTGTTGTAACCGCCCGAGAACACTGCGCGAACAAGTACGAATCAATAACGAATTGAGGTGCTCCGCGCGGTGGCTAATTAGGTTTGGTGAATAGTATGAGCGTTAAGTAAGAGTGGCAGAGCGTTTCGAGCAGGTGCAGTGCATTGAAACGATTTTGTAAATCGATCGTTTAAACGTAGAACTTTGACGGAAGAAAATAATTAAGGAAAAAACCGAGATCGGGCAGGGCCGTCCCTAGGACAGGGCGAGCGGGGCCCTCACCCCGGGCCCCGCGCTCTCACCACAGTTGGGCAGGATTCATTATATTAAGTTTAATTATATGAAATGTTGCGTTATTAATTTATTTACTCATTCATATTGTTGCAAGTGCAAGGTACTACATTTGTTAAGTTTATTTGCGCACATTTGAGTTTCAATGTGCAACTGATACGCGATAGTGACATTTTCGACATTTAAGACCCCGCAATTTTATTCTGTCCCGAGCCCCGCAAATTATCAGGACGGCTCCGTCCACTAGTACGTCGGACAGGACGCGCGATCCGAGCGAAATCCCGTGATCCACGGATTTCCACGGAGATCCGCGGCCGTCGAAACGGCGCGACTCGAATACAACGCGTTATTAAGGAACGCTCTAAGGTCGCGGCGTCGGTCCGGTCCCGTGGCCGTCACGGACGTTCGCACGCGCGAGACGGTCGGCGGATTCCCATGGGAAAGCATCCGGTCACCTCTGCGCCGCCGCGCGGCGTACGTCGGACGAAGGATGTACACCCGTACGTGCGCGCGGTGCTTGCATAATATGTTGTGTAAACAGGCGTGCGCATGCGCAGCGTCACCGTGTCGTATTCTATAGTGTGGTACACTGTCGTCATCAGGACGTTTGCGTGCTCGAAGGACCTTGCGAAGGAAAAATAACCGAATTGAGACACCAGGAACGTTGCGTTCGCGACCGTGTGACGAGTTGTCATAACCTATGAAGCGTGCGGGCGAGCCGAGTTCGTGTTTCGAAAACGAAATCCGCGCAGGCAAGTGATTTGTAGTGCGGAAAGAGCGATCGCCTCCCCCAAAGATTGTATTGTGGTAACCACGAATTAAGACGTACAGTGAATACCATTTCGTTGCACATTATTTAAGCCCCAATCATTTCGAAAAATGTCAATGGCCTCATCCCCGTCTTCCAAAAAAATAAACACCTATTTACGTGCTTGAACCCGTGCGGGGGTGCCGTTGCGCGTCGATGTCGCCAACCGACGAGAGCCCCCGGATGCGCGCGGAGATGATGGGATTTCGATCCCGATCGCTGTACGATCTACGAATCGTGTAACGATCGGAATCTTGCGCTCTACGTGCGGACGGGTCCGAGACACGAACATCGACGGTGCACGGTGTACCGTTGCCGTCCGTTCAATGTCCCCTGTGCACGTGCTTCGAATACTGTATCTCGGTCATGAATGTCCGTAGCAGCGGTGGTTTTTAGAATTTTTCAGGGGAGGTCCTCTGATATTTTCTTATAATGTATTAAGACACAAAAATGTTTAATCCATTTATAATTTATTACTTAAAATGTAATTCTTAATTTAAATGAAAAAACATAAAATAATATTTTATACCCGAGCACCCCGAGCGAATAATATATCACAGTCTAAAATCAGAACTTGATGAGGTCCAAAACTCACCACCCTCGTAAAACCACCACTGGTCTGGAGGACACCGTTGTGATGCCAGTTTATACGGATTCAACGATCTGAATCAGGCGTTTTCGAAACCGAGTGCGTCCTAATCGTATTGTCATCATTATTTAAATAATACTTAATGGTCTATCAGTTCGAATAAAACTTATCATACGCGATTTTCGGATACTACCCAAGTACGTGTTCGTCGCCGACGCGTTGTAATAATATGTTATTATAGTGTTTGATTTGAAAAACACCAAGGGATAACGTACTCAGCTATCTTGGGCCCGCGTTGAGAATTAAAGTAGATTTAAAAAAAAAATATGTCTAAAGTATATAAAATATATTTTGTTCGAGTTGCACGAGCTGCGCGAAAGTCAATCGATAAATAGGGTTTGAGAATAACACCAAAAATAAATAATAGTGTTATGACTTCTGAGCAGATAGAAAGCTAGTTTTTCTTTTATTAAGTGTATGGTATAGTAATCATCTGAATGAACGCTGTATTTTCTACTTACATCGTCCTGTGGCTGCTGGTGTCAGATCGGATTTTTCGTGGGATCGTTTTTCTACGACTTTGGCATCCTTCTTGGCTTCTTCGCTCTGGGCCAGAGCTACGGCCACAGCCAACACGACGAAAACCTAACAGAAACAAAACAAAATTTTAAGTTATGGTAACGAGAAAATTCTCGAATACTTAGAAAATGTACACTATCGTAACGATGCGGTATCCCGAGTTAAAAGAATAAGTAAGGATAATTCGCGGTGGTCTACTCACTTTGACGAAGGCGTTCATGATGTTTTGTGATTTGCTTTACGTTCGGGTTTGAGACTTGAACGGATTGTTACTGCAGATGTACAGTGTCGAAAAGACGAATTCGATGTAAATAAGTGTTCTTCAGCGCGGGCTTATATATGAAACCGACCGGTGACCCCACCTGTTCAGATAACCCTGGACTTTATGGGTTGCGGTTCCACGCATTATCTTTCGGGTGCAGATGTGAGATGTATTACGTTCGCGTGTGTTCGCGTGTGTTCGCGCGCGTATACACGTGTGTACGTGTGCGTGTGCTTGTGTGAGTGTCTACGAGTGCGGGAAAAAAAGAAAAAAATGATGAACGTGATTTATTCAAATATTAATATTATTTATGCCCAAGGTCACGAAGGATTTTTTTCCCTATCAAAGAGAACATATTCAATTCAGATCTCGGGGCACCGTGTAGATTATTCGTCATTGGCACAGAATCGTTTTTAATGTTATTTTTACTCGGAATACTAATATTTACCTATAATGGTATTATATTCAGTGGTGAAAAATTACAAATTATACTCAAGCACGTTTTGTCATAGCGTTAAAGTTACTGATGCGACGGTTTTGTATAATGCTAGATTGGAATAGTTGTGTTTTGGTATGCAATAAAATTCATGTAAACAATATCCTGAAGTAGTTACTATAGAGTTGTCAGCTGGATGCGAGCAGAATAAAGATGACTCAGAATATATTATAATCATTTTTTCGAAAATAATTTATGTTTAGCGTCTGTCGATATCTGAATAGTAATATTTTTAATTTATGGAAACAACTATAACTAGTGATTAAAATTTTCTTTCAGTTTTACAAAGGAAAACTATTTTTAATAATGTTACAATGTTCATTACATAAACAACATGTAATAATTTGTTTAATAAATTACTTAGTATACAACATTAATATTTTGTAAAATATATTTGTTTAAATTCATGCAAAAAAAAAAAAAAATTGAAATAAGTATTAATAATAATAATTAATTCTTATTTCAATAATACATCAATTATTATAAACGAGTAAGCAATTTAATTATTAAATAATAAATAGGTGTAGTTACATATAAATGTAATTTTTCTAAAAATGCAGTGTCTTAGTAATGTAAAGTAGTAACATTTTTTTACTAATAAATCACCATAATGTTCCACATTCATTTTAATCGAAGGAATAGAAGAAATAATAAAATTTATACTTGTTGAAAGTTTATCTTGCTTTACAATTTTATATTGTGTAATGTATTGTATTATGTAATTATTGGAATAAAATAAAAATAAGCTCTTTTACATTTTTTTTTTTTATAAGGTTTTAAAAAAAAACTTTCGAATAACTCGAAATTATTATATTTTTCATAATGAAATTAATTAATTTAAAGTTAATTATTTATAATTATAGAATATCGTGGGTCCAGTATTTCTTCGTTACGACATCAATAAAATAGAAAACAAAATAACACAGAATTATTATTAAAAGTATTATAATTTATAATTTATAATCTTTCAAAAATATTGATGATTATCAAAATAATATATAATTTTATTATTTTTGTTATTTTCAGTGTATCGTTATGCCAGAACGTTGGGTTAAAATTACAGACTTGAATGTATCATTATATTTTTGGAATTTTCTGGTGCGTTCTAAATTATATTGCCTATTATATTTATATCTGATACAAAGTTTATATCATTATTTAAAAAAAAATACATATACCTCACTATACGCATACGATATTAAACCTCTAGTGATATATTTAAAAAGTTCCACCTATGTGATAATCATCTCATAACTTTTCCAAAACATGATAAGCAATGATTAAAATGTGTAAAATGCATATATATATTGTAATTTATTACATTTAATGATACTTACTCGTATGTAATGGCATTTAATGTATGAAAATATTTGAAAAAATGTATTAATAATATGTGTTTATTTCTTTTGTATAGATTTTCTATCATATAATTTAAAGAAAAAAAAGTGTGTTTTGTATATTTTCAATTTGTTATCTTTAAAAAGCTTGAATAAAAACTAACAAAGTTTTAGACTCGATTATTGTATAGGTATAATTTTAATGAATCATATAAACTATGGTAACGGATATTCGTAATGAATAGACATTCGATATCGATGAATGCGTCTATAGTGCGGATGAATATAATATTTTTTGCCTAAATAAAAATATAAGTTATAACTTATATTTATAGTTAAGATGTTTATGATTTTTGCATATTTTTTCTATTGGTCGTGCACATTACAGACTCAGAAATAAATACGTTTTGTTCGACATAGAATCAGATACATTCAATTTTACTTTACATAATTTTACATATTTAGGAATTTATATGAATAAATGCATATTTATTATAGGTTCAGTAGAATCTGCTAATTACGATGCCGTATATAATAATATTCCGGATAAAACTATTCAAAGCCATATATTCGGTTGGTTTTATATCGCACGCAGGTAATATTTTCGTCATCCGGATACAACGAATTTCGGATATTACGATCTGATTCTTTAGGTTCCTTGAAGATCGTTATGAGGGGATTCTACTGTATATAATTTTATCTATAATATTGTATAATATTTGTATATTATTAGTTATAATATACAGCCGCGGTATAAGTACACAATAAAGCTGAAAATTAAAATAAGATTAAAGTAATCGAACCTTATGCAATTTTGCGTTTAAGTAATTATACGAGTAGTTATAGGAGGGAACTTTAAAAGATCGGCGTTAAAAATTGCTTATTAACGTAAAGTGTAGTAGTGTGTGTTTTAAATATATACTAGTATTAGTTACGATGACTGAATATTTTACACGTACGCGTGTTTGATAACCTAGCATTAAATATAATATAATAATGGTATGGTGACGTAACAACTACATAATGATAGATACTATATAGGTACGAGAGACTGATGGAAATCAATCCGAACCGAAATGGCAAAACGAACGTACATGTAATGTCGATTCTTATACTTTGTACACTATAGCTCGGCACAGTATGATCTCGTTTATCAGGTACTATCTGAAATATCCAATCTCAGTCTGGAGATATTTAACTATTTTATATCAGAGCAATACCTGATTTTTTTTTTTTCAAAAAATATTTTAAATTGATAAAACCGCACAATCTTCGTATATTCTATATATATTTATTATTAATCTGTATGTCTATACGTAATTTACACATAGCGTAATCATGCGTGATCATAAAAACAATATATTTTTAGTTCCCTCTATAGGTAACCAAAAAATGAACCCATATTATACACCCAGTCCAGAGCCCAAACATTGTTTCAATCGATATTACATAGTAATACGTACATTCCCTCAACATTTCGAACGGTATTTTTGACTGAAAAATGATCAGTGAGTCAGTGAGTGAATGGATTGCAATTTGTTTTACGTTTTTTTTTTTTTTTTTTTATTATTTGCTTATAATGTAGAATTACGATTATTACAACAAATCGGTGAGGTTCAGACGAGGAGCAACCATGATATCACGATAGTAATTTATTATAAAGTGGTAACACGATTACGGTGATGAACACCGGTGCAAACGAGTTTCGGAGGACATATCTCGTATCTCTAAGTGCAATAATTTTTCAAAAGCTCGTTTCGAGTATGGAAAAGTGACCGCAAGCGGGTTACAAAACTTGTAACATGTCGCATCAGGATTTTTTTTTTGATTTTTCACGGACATACTCGTGTTGCGCGATGCGACCTTTACATGCGAGAGACGCGCTGAAATCTTAATCGTAATGGCCATGCACGAAACCAACCGTTTGACGAATCGCAACGTAAGTCCGTCCCAGCCCATTGTTGCGACGATACACGGCCCAAGCGATTGCACATCTGAAGCGAAACCTTTATCCGCGCCCACGTTCTCATCGCACAACGTATATGCGCGAATCCAATCTTTCGATTGTCGTAAAATACAATTATTATATCCATAATTTAAATTTTTGTATTCGTACAATTTGTGTTAATAATACATACGCATATTTATATTAATAACCGTAGAGCGCAGGATGCTTCTTGTGCTCTTAGGTTTTAAAATCGTGTGCACTATACGGTGCGCAATAAAATCTTATTCGTTAGAACAAACCCCTAGACTAGTTTTAAACTAGACCCCTTTACTATCATTCGTTATATTTCATTTAATCATATTTAATATGAAATATGAAATATATAGTCGTATTTCATTAATTTAATTATCTTATTATAAAATATTCTAAGTATGCAGATAATAAAAACTGCAGTCCGCGTGTTCAGGCAATTCGGGTGACTTTCCGAAATTGAACGCTTTTACCGCGACATACCTATGTGTTATGACATCATTTGTGTTTTTCAAACGTCACTGTCATCCAGCTATATACGGACGTTCGCACAACAGAACGGATTAAACAAGATTGAACTCGTGTATTATTATTATTATTATTATTATTATTGTTAATCGTATATGTATACAAGTGCTGTTGTCGTTGCCGCGCGAAGAACGCATACAAGACGACGACGGCCGCCCCCGGTGATGGTGATCTAGAGGCCAAGCCCGAGAGGCTTCACTAGTACATTAACATTATGCGTTTAATAATAATAGTAATAATGATAATAATAGTAATAATAATAATAGGTGTATATGTATATATGTCCGAGTCAAACGGGCCTGCGAGTATATTATAATACGCGTGTACTTGGGTGTTTTATTGTCCACGTCCGCGCAACATTGGCAGATTTTCGTTGCACGCGCGTGCATAATAACGTATTATAACAACGGTGAAATTAGCCGAGATGATTTTTCTTTCGCGGTAAAATAACGATTACATTTTTTTTTCACATACCTAATATCACACACAAGTCAACACGAGTTCTTCGCACCGGCGTACAAACATATAAGGGATGTCAAAGTGTTCACGTAGTCAATTTATCAGATTAAGAATAATTATAGGACATATATTATCCGCGAAAAAGTAAATCGATTACGTTTATTACGGTATTCGGTAGTTTGACCGCATCGAATTGATCCCTAATCAAATTACTGTAGTTTACAGTTAATATAAGCATCTATATTAAAACATAACAACAGTCGATCTCTCGAATGCGATCCTCTTTCAATAGAAATTCTTCGTTGAATTTAAAACAAACGAGAACAATTATTATTCATATTATGTAGGAAAAATATAATGTTAAATAAAAAATAAATTCCATAACGTTAAATGGTTATTTGTTTATTACAATACGACACAACAAAATAAAATTATATATAATAAAAAATATAATACACGTTCTATTGTCAATTAATATTGATTATGTTTTATACACATTTTCGGTTTAACATTTTGTAGGAACGGAAGCGAATCACAACACACAATTAAATTGGTCATAGAAACATATAAATCACAATTAATGTTTCTATACATAGTTAATGAATGGCATATAAAATTAATTTTAAATCCACGACAACGCCTCTGTAAAGTTTGTAATTACTTATTTGTATAATAATTGTGGGATATATCTATTTACATAAGCGAATAATTTTTCAAAAATATTCTTCTATGTATAGTATGTATGTATTGAATATAAGTAATATTTTCGTCTGATTATATTATATTATTGCAACCAATTTTTTTTTTAAGAATAGGAGTTTTCAACTAGTCTCTGTGATACGGTCACGACGTTAATTTATTTTGAATTTTTGAGTTGTTATTCAACGTTTCTAATTATTAAAATAAACAATAGCACAATACATTTTTATACAAATTATAATTATCTGGATTTTAATTAGTTAAAAAATATATAATAATTTATACTAACAATGAACGATGTGCCTAATAGGTATAGTTGTATACACATAACATCTACTCGTATATATGTCATAATACACAGTTTATATCTATACTGTGTTTTGTTACATTTTTAATAAATGTATGATACTAAAAATATCGTTTAAATAATTTTAATGTCTTACGTTTTCAAAGGTGAGCTTTTTACGATATAATTATTTTAAATTGTTCCAGTATAGTATCGACTGTGCTATCAAATCTACTATCACGTTGCTAGATGTAACCTCGTTCAAACGATTAAATGTAATAATGAGTTGGTAATCAGAGAAATAATAAGGACGATTAATATCAGTATTTAGTTCGTGGGACGTTGGGTATGTTGCGTTCGTTTCGACGGGTCTGTTAATAAAATATCGTTTGTTGATCCGAAAAAGATAATAGTAAAACTAAGTATTATGTAATTATCAGCGTGTACATGTTTTAATATTTGGTATAGTTATAATAACATTTATAACACTTCTGTTGTAAGAACATTTTGTAAGAAAAGTTTAACGATAATTAAATGGTGCCAAATAGAGATCATTGTTTTAATATGTGCACAGTCAGTTGTCATAAACAAGTTTATATTCGGTCTATAATAGTCCAAGAAAATGTAACACAATAATAGTTAAGTATAGAAAATTACATTTTTAAGTAAATTTTTCCTATTCTGTAAGTTGCCATTAAAAACAAAAATACTGCTAATTATGGAGGAATTACCCACAGTTAAAAAAAAATCGCAGTTAAAATCAATCAAAAAAAGAACCGGATGGGCCTCGCTCTGCTGTACAGTTAGGGGTGGAGTGCACCTCGCTTATAGGATAGGTCATTATTATAATGGATTTGTTAAATTTGAATGCAATGATAGATATCATTGTATACGAATAACGATTCTGAACGGAGTTCATATGTTAGTCTAGAATATAATACAATGTTATTTATAAATATTATATAAGTATATTTTATTTTTAAACGAAAAATTTAGAAAAATCGAAAATATAAATTGTCTATAAATAAGTCAAAATATGTCAAAATACTTTGAAATCTTAACCATGTATAGAGAACGTCAATATAAAGATTTGGTGAAAATTTCAAGTTGTTGCGGTTTTTCATTTTTGAGTTAGAGCATTTTAAAAAAAACCGATATCTTTGTCAGTCTAGAATATTATACATTATATTATATTTTACATGTAATTTTATGTCAATATTCGATGTTCAAACGCTTATAAAAAAAAATTGTGCCTATGGATTTTAATAATTTTTGAATGACATTAAGAACTACTTCTGTGGAATCTTCGATAAAATTTTCAAGTATTTTGTACGAGCCAAATTTTTTTTATCACCGATTATAAAAAAAAAAATGTAAAAAAATCGAATATTTTAAATGCCTATAAGTGGCTTAAAAATCAATATAATATTTTGAAAAAAATATGACATAAAGGAAATACCAATCTTAACAGCTGGTAGAAATTTCAAAAATCTGCGACTTATACTTTTTGAATTATAAAAAATATTTAAAATCGTTTGAGAACAAATCGCTATTTTATGCAATTTCGTAAATATTTAAATTTCAAACAGTCACAAAATATTTTCCTCTAATTCCGGTAGAAATTTTTTTAAAGATTTTTGAAGAGTAGCTTATAGATAACCTAGTGTTAAAATTTTGAATCTTAAGTATGAACAGAAAAAATTTTATGAATTTTTATCTACAAAATAACTTGCAAATTATCGTGATTTTTACATATTTCGTATAAATTGGAACTTTGAGCACTTATAAAAAAAAGTTGTGACTTACGATTTTAGATTTTTTTTTATCAGTTAAGGAACAACTTATAAGAAACCTTGTATTAAATTTTCAAGATTTTCTGGGCAGCCAAAAAAATTTTATCGTTATTTAAAAAAAAAATACTTAAAAAAATTGAAAATTTCAATTGTCTATAAATAGCTTAATAAAAGTCAAAATACTTTGAAAATTTAATGGTGTATAGAGAACGCTAATCTAAACATTTGGTGAAAATTTCAAGTATTTACATCGATTTGTTTTTGAGTTATAGCAAAATAAAAAATTTGATTATGTTGAAAACTGGTTTTGCGTAAAAACTCCCGTTTTTCCCAAATTTTTTTATGGTTTTTCCCGTCGCATTTAAAAAATATTGAAATTTTTTTACTTTTGACCGCCCAAAGTACCAACTAGATTCACTTTCCTTTCAGAAAAGTTGCTACATAAGGCAATCGAAGCATTTTTACTGCCCCAAATCGTGTCGACAGACACAAAAAAAAAAAAAAAAAAACACACATCATTGTAAAATCAATACATTCTTCACTCCGTTCAGAATCTAAAAAAAATCACAGTTAAAACTTTAAAAAAATAATAAACAAAGTTAAAGGATCGAAATCTATACTTCTGCCGCGTAATACATTAAATAGATATAATATGGACGAAGAGTTTAATTACAGTTTCTCTTATGTGAATTCATAATGCATTTAAGTTTACATCAATCACGTCGTGTACTATCCAGCAGTTTTAGTTAACATCAAAATAATAATCAAAATGCTTAACAGATTAAGGTTGTTCGTTTTGAAAAAAAAATCAACTCCACGTTATTTACATTTTAATAATGTTGATTATTTTTAAAATAATGTTATTAGTCTTGAAAATGTATTAAATATTTAAAAATCCACTATTGATTATATATTTTATTATATTCTCATGGTAATTTAAACACAAATAAATATACATTTTACCATTTATTATTGATTTTATAGCTCTCACTAACCCTACCTTTGTTATTATAAGCAAACATTTAAATGTTCGTCAGATGCTTACTCTCACAAAAACATTCCGTTTAATCACGGCTATAAATTTTTTGTATGACTAACAACGAATAGGTACTAATAATAAATTATTGATGACAAATCTGTTAATGTGTTTTAAACTATGAACCACGAATATATTATGTGGTCCCCGGTCGGTGGTCAGTGTGTGTTTGACAAGGTCCAATGACACGATATTCTCCCACCTTCGATAAAAACATTGAAGTGTTGTTAATCTTAACTATCTCTTGTTCTTCCAATATAGATGATCTACATCGTATCAGAATTCGAAAAAATGGCCAAACCGTGTGAAAAATATTACAAATCACCAAACCAATCGAATCAATTAAAACGGATTTCGAAATTATACTTGTATGTACAATCTGTTATACTAATTTATAATCATGATCGTTAAAATTAATTTTAATTATGACATCGTTTAAAAAAATTAAATCGTGAAAGTAAAGTATATTTTCCTTGGTCAGATGATCTACATCTGAAAATTCGAACGAAGATTGGCCGAACCGTGTGAAAAATGTTCCAAACGGATCAATTAAAACGAAAGCACTTGGTTTTGAAATCATGCTTGTATATATACATTATATATAATATGATATGTTATATTAGTACATAAATCTAAAGTTTAACATATTTTAATAAAATAAAATTATGAAAGTCAAGTATAATATTTTCCCTTCCACACGTTTATTTAAAAAATTTATTGCGTTTTTTTATTTGTTTTTAAAATTCGTGAATATCAGAACACAAAAATATTCAATAGGTCTACCCAGTGGCATATTTTGAGATTTTTTTTTGGGGGGGTAGGAGTGTCCTCACTCTTGGCAATATTTTTTCTTTACAAATATTAACATAGTTTCATCACGAATTTATACTTGATTATAATACATCTTTTTATGAGTGCTAATTTTCTTGTATAAAAATCTTAGAATTGCTGTTTAAAATTTTTATTGTAATAAAATTATGACAGGAATAAAGTATAAACAATTTGACTGAATAAAATAAAACTAAAACTTAAATTTACTGAGTATTTTCTCATATAAGTTTAATTTATTTTGTATAAGTAGTACTTACTCATAGTAGTTTTAGATGTATTATAATAATGTATTATAAACTTTTATAAAAGAATATAATACATTATTATAATACATCTAAAACTACTATGAGTAAGTACTACTTATACAAAATAAATTAAACTTATATGAGAATAACTTTTATAACTTTTATAACTTTTATAAAAGAAAAAAATCATTTTAAAGCTTTGACCACACAATATTAAAGGTTAGCCAATTCGTCCAATACTTGCTTACTTTCAACGCGATATTTCGTCATTCGTCAATATATTTTGTGACACTTCAGTATTGGGGGGAGAAGGTTAATCCCCAGGAAACCCCCCTTGAATACGCCACTGGGTCTACCCAATTGTTAGAATTTGTTTGAAATAATTAAAAAATATGCATAGACAAAATCAATAAATTTGTAATGAAGTCATACGTATTGTTTAAACAATAATTTTCTATTCGATTATCAAAACAAACACACGTTTTATTATAATATTACATTTGTTGGTCGTTATAAATATCGTTCATTTCCGGATCGCGTGCTACATCTACATAATATTTAATAATACATAATTTTATTGTATTTCAAAGAATCTCAATAGACCACCGATGAATGGGCGAAAAGAAACAAAAACAAAAATGTTAACATTCTCAATCAATAACCTTAAACAATGGTCACGAATGGATCGACCTACTAGGTTCCACGCAAAAATAATTTGCGGCTCTACATATATACCAGTATTATAATACGTGTGTTTGGTAATTAGAATACATTATTACAGTGTGCATTATAGCCTGCGAACTTGTGGGTGTTTGTGAAAATAATGCAAACTCCCGTGCGGTTGCTATTCGTCTTACACACCGGGCACTCTCGAGTGCGTAAAAATTAAAACACGCTGTTCTGTTCAAGTTGGTCAAGGATCAACCCACTATCTGTGAACGTATTCATTGTCTTTTGACGTGGTCTATTATAACACGAATTATTGGGTCCCATTACTATTAAACAGGTAAACATCATCTCTGTCGTGAATAATCTAAATAATTACAGCGACTGCGGTACCTACAATATTACATATTATATTGTATTTTGTCGGATAGGTACTCAATTGCGGCTCGTTTCGGTACCACGCATGACCACTTATGTATCCAAACCGTTGTTAATTTCACCAACACATTTATTTTAATATATATTATTTATGTGAATACCATATTTTTTCTTCCATTCTGAAACTGCGATGGGTTTTGAAAGTGCCTACTACGAGTACGTATGTTATACGCCGACTGTGTTTTTCCATATTTTTTTAACGTGACCATGGGTTACGCTGTAGCATTATATTTCGATGTTGTTTTATTGTGCACTTCCATATTTTTTCATTAAAAAAAAAATAATAATAATAATAAATTAAACCAGTAGACCTTGTTGTCGAACGTCCTGCAGAACTCGTTGTAAAATCCGAATAGTTACGAGAAACTTTATAGGCCTCTTATTATTACAACACGGTAACAAATGACTAGCCGACAGTAATCGTTTTATAACATCACACACATTTCTAGTATTCGATTGTAATTCGTTGATTACTGGGAAGTAAGTGCATTTTCAATTTGTAGTTTTCTGGCAATTTCGACATTTCACCGGATAACTATGTATATTAAATGCATTTAAATCAACTTATCGTAATCGAAGAGGGATCTATCAGAATTGTAATAGGAAATTTTTGAGTCACTTAAGACCCGACAAGGTATACGAAATTATACTAATATGACTAAGCAACAACCGATGTAATAACTTATGCTATAGCAGATGTCTAAATTACGTATTAACTTGATATCATCAAGTATTACGTGAATTCATTAATATCGGAATGGTTTTTTTATGATATATTTAACTGTTACACATTTCTTCATAAAAATAACATGTTCGTACACGTATTCGAAAATGCATTGCTATGCATATGGTCATTTATGCAATAAATTTCTTATTTAAATACATAATATCTATAAATATGTAATGTAAATAATACACCCCATTATAAATGAGTGTACCAAATTTTACTCAGTGCCTTACTTGAGAGTAGTAAGTAGCAGTTTTCCCATTTTAAAGTTAGTTATTCAGGTATGTTTAAAACTTAAAAATATTTAATAATATAAGTAAACAATTTGCAATTTTTCTTTTTTTTTACGGTGCTAAGCGAGCGAAACCAATAGGAATAAACAAACAAAAGTTATCCAGGTTATTGTTTGTGTTGAATTTAATATACCAAAATACCAAAAATAATAAATAATAAATAATAAAAATACGGAACTGATTATCATTAAAAAAGATTTAATAAAATTTAATTTTTTTTCAAGTATGATCCGCCCATACGGATATAAGCCTACACATTTTATTTTTCGAGTGTTTGATAACTTATATAAATACAATTCAATTGAGGAGTATATGTGATCAATAAAAATAGAGTTTTTATATCAAGAATTTTCAAACACGATTTTATCGCGTAGGTATCATCTGAAAAATTATAAAATCTAGATCAAGGACTAGATCCAGATTTTTTCAATTATTTTTAATAAGGGTCCATCAAATAAAATAAAAATTACATGTTACGCTTGTATTATATTTTTATTTAATTTTATTGATAGAACCATATTATTTTAGTTTTTCACAGAAAAATAATTCAATCTTCGTCTTATAATACTCTGAATATACTTTAATTAATCTAACTACAAAAACAAAAAATACTAAAATATATTCTTATTGTAATTTAGAGTGTGACATTTGTCGATCATCTTTGTTAACGAATATAATGCACCTCAGAAATTATTTTTAATATAAAAGTACATTATTATACATTTTCTGAACATTTCAGAAATTATGGTTTAAAAACACAAAGAAAGATCAATAGACGTATTAACGAAATCTGTAAATTTTATATAAAATGCTATATGCAATAGTTATACTATCAACTATAAAGCTAATTTTACTAATAGTTTGTGAACTCAACAAAAATAATCATCAACATATAATTTACAGCCTGTTGAGCATAATAAATTAGTGAACATGGAGATAAATAAAAAAAATTACACATTTTAACTTAATCCCTTAAAACTTATGGACACCTACAACTAGTTACGGTAATAAATTATAATAATCAACTAGTAAATTATATACATTTGTTTTCCGTATCTATATACATTATTGTTTTTTTTTATATATTTTATATTACTTGAATATATGTGAGAAAGAGATGGAATAATCTATCAGAATGTGGGAATAATAGCACCGACCTTCCAACAAGAGTAAGTTAATAATTTTAAACACATATTTAGCAAACAATTATAAAGTATAATAATAAAGCATAGATGTACAAATATTTTTCTTGAGTTGTTTGTCATGCTTATTGTTATAAAAGAATTACTTTATCCTGAACGAAGGAGATAATATAAATAATTTATTGTAAGATTTACATACACTTTTTTTAAAATTAAAATTCTTCTATAAAATTAATTTCTGCGGGTTATATTAAAAATTGAATGTATATATTTAATACAACATTTTTATACTTTAAAATATATATACATATTTATAGATTTTTGCGTAGGAGTTTTATTATGTCAATTAAGTAATTGCAATAAATAATATTATTTAAATTTATTTATTTGTGGTAAAATATATAGGTGTCTATATTATTATTATACGTTACAAAAATATTTTATAATATTAATTTTTATTATAAACTTCCTAAAATGTATAAAAAATATATATCAATATCAGTATCAATATGAGTACAAGATAAGAACCTTAAAAAATATATTTAAGTTTACAGGTTAAATTTTATTTCCGTCCATAAATGTTTCACACCTACATTCATTAGGATTTATTACGACTTAATTTAGTCGTAATATAACTTTGTTTGCGTATCAGTAAAAACACCACATACAATTAAAAATATTTATTTGATTAGCAGTAAATGCGTCAACTATTTATAAAAGTCATAAACTTTAAGTTTTAAATTGACTAATGTATTAGGTAAACCATAAATGTTGTAAACAAATATCTAATATTGTGATAGTTTAAATATAATTGAAATTGAAGGGTTCTAATTTAATTTCTAAGTAATTGGATATTATGAAAAAATTAATTAACCAGAATATAGAAAGATTTTACAGCATTTTAAAATACACATGATAAACTATATCAAACTAAGTATTTAATTGAATGCCTTAAAGTTAATTTGTTTAATACATTCATTAAGCTTAACTTATAGAACTAATTGAATTTCGTTGTTAATTAAATTAAATAGATGTACATAACCTATTTTGGATTTTAATCACATTTTTGTATATTCTCTAGATATGATAAATCTAAACATAAACCAACAGGTAGAAGACCCAAAGGCAGACACAAGAAACGACGGATGGATGAAATGCATCAAGATCTAGAGACACTAGAATTAATAGATTGGGAAGTAGTTATATAGGACCGCGATTATTGGTGGGCGGTGACAGTGGAAGCCAAGACTCTTGCACAGTGGTGAAGGCACATACTAAAAAGAAGAAGTTGATAAATCTATAACTATAAATTACTAATATTATTTTGGTTTTTAAAGAAATTTAAAATAATTCGTTGAAAACAATAATACGAAAAAAAAAATGTAATAATAGATTACCATCAGATTATGTTAGGTATAAAATTATATACAAACATTAGAATTTTCTTAATTAATAACAGTAGCTATACACACTATTGTATATGATTTTTATAATTATTAAATTAATAAATATTAATTTCCTTTAATTGGCATTCAGTATTCGCTTTTATATAAATAACCTTACGACTTTTAAATTTTTTTTATATAAATAATTAGTCGGTTACGATAATAAAAGGAATTAAAAGATAATTTGTATAAATATACACCTCGATCTGATACGTATAACTATCACTATACATAAACACTTTTTACATTCTTTACAATGCTCAGTAGTCCGAAGAGAAGTATATCTGCCAGTACAAGCATGGTTATTGATGGTATAAGCTATGAGGTATAATATGACGTTGTATTGTTAGTTATAATACAATTTTATAGGACAGACCTACAACACAATGCATTATGAAATGGAAAAAAAAATCTATAATAGTATAATACTAATTGACCATGCTCCACTAGTTTCACTTATAAATTCAGCCTCAATTTTTTAGAAAAATCAATATTACAAAAAATAAATAAAAATAAAAAAAAAATATTATAATTTTATATGACCTCGGTCGCGTATATGTTTCAACTATATCATGGGAACCACAGAACACTTGGTGTTTTCAAAGTTTTGTCAGAATATACACCACGACCGTCCGGAAGAACCGACGGGTCACGGCCTCCGCGTCTGAGGTTAATAATATCGTTAGGAGCGGTTCACTTTTACGTCTACAATTTGTATTATTTATTTCTGTGTGTGTGTGTGTGTGTGTGTATGTGTACATTTCCCGCGTGTGTTTGTGTATGCGTGTGCTTGTAGTAAATAATAACAACAAAAACGGCAATATTCTATGAAGTTCCAGATTATAATTATCTTCTTAGTCGGGTAATTCATGTATTTGTAATTATATTATAAACGTACAGAAACTGCATCACCTTGGTTATTGCACAGGATCCACTTGCGAAAAGTACTTTGTCACGTCGACTTAGAACTTATAAGTAGCAATTCAAACAAACGATCACTTTATAATATTACATTACATTTCGTATATTTGTACAGCAATTATTTTGTTATTATATTTTTATACTTTTTTCTTCTTAAATGTAAGTGTATAAAAAAAAATCGTCTTACGAAACCAATCGGGTTGACTTATTAAAAAATAATTTTAAATAACAATTAAAATAATAATCCTTTTATCGCTTAAATTTTCGATTATATGGCAGCCGAAGTGTCAAACCATGACGAATAGATGAAATAAAAATGTGGTTGTATTATTATCTAATTATTATTTTCTTAAAATGTTAGGACGCTATACAGAGGGACACTGACCAAGACCATGAGACCTTACCAACCGTCACATCTTTTATTATTCATGGCTAAACGAAGGACTTTTTATTGAATTATTTTTACGTGAATCTTTTTAGCTGTAAATTCTCACAATATTGTAATTAGAATATCATTTGGCAGTATAATTATAAAATTAATTGCACATTATTGCGAAAACATATATTATTATTATTCAGTGTGTACTACAGTAAGTACATAATATTTATACTTAATAATTTGAATTAAAAATGGTAATACTTGAGAAGTACAACGGATTTATTGAATTTATAATTATATATGTATAGATAGTATAGGTGCACGTTTTATTAAATTAATAAATTAATGAGTAATTGAAAAAATGCAGGTAAATTTATTTTAATTTAATAATATAACACAAAAAAAAGATCTTTTTAGGAGTAAATATTGTAACACTTACGCTAAAAAATGATTGGCGTGATTTATTATTTATATTCACCGAGTTATAAAGTTCAAAATATCCATAAATTTGTAATAGTATTATTTCCTTTCAAATCCATCAGCATTATGTCCTTGATTCTATAAATGTATATCTATTGAAAAGTTAATTAGTTAGATCATGCAAGTTCTATTTTCCATAGCTGTGCAAGTGTTATTATTATGTCTAAGTAATTACTAGTCTGCATATAAATGATCAACTCCGATAGATAAAGTAGGTCTTTCATATGGCATAAGTGTTTTGAGCTGAAACATAATTTTATAATCCGTGAAGTCGGGTGAATTATTTGTAAAGATAAATCACAACATTGAAATATATTTTTGAATTCTATTTCATTTAAAGGCTTACTTAGAGTTTTCTAACCTTATCAGTGAGAATATTTATAAAAAATGTACAAATTAGATTTTTTTCATACCCACAAATTTATATTATCAAATCAAGTATTCTAACTAAGCTTTTAAAATTCTACTAACAACTAACAAATTAAATAGAATTATCAGAAGTAATGCGTCTTGAAATTAAATCTTATTAAATTGTAATTTGTATTTAATAACGGAACATTTTTTTTTTATTTGCCTTTATTAATTTTGAATATTATACTTTCAAATAGGTCCAAGATAGCTCACAACGAAAATGTTCAAAATGTCATTTAGTTTCTTTCGTGCATTCTTTTAAGATCACTTATATTTTATACAAGAGAGTTAATTCTACAAATATTTAATGAAATAAAACCATATAAATCATGAAAATAATAGCCATAACACTATATTATATTGAAGAATATTATGAACAGTAGCATAAAGTAGTTTGGCAATTAACAACCAAAAATCATATGATTGTTCATCTTTATATTTATACAAAACTGTTTGTTAATTTAAATATTTCTATTTTATTGTTTTATTTTACTTATTCTATAAAATATATGAATGATAATGAAACTTGTAAGTTATTGAAAACTATAATAATTGTTTCCATTAAAATATACCTACACCATGCATGGTCACACTATTCAGTTATTGTTGTTTGACCTTATTTCTATTCATGTGCCTTTCTGATAACTGATACATTTACCTATTTTAACCTTTTAATAAATTAGATATTATATTATTAAAATAAAATAATATTTAATATTTGTTGAGTACCTACAGCCACACGATTTACGCATTAAACATGATAAATAAATAGATAACAAGTGTATTGTAAAGATAATTCCAGTGGCGACATTTCAGTTTTCAATAGAAGGGGACAAAGGTTTTGACCGGCCCAAATAAGTAAAAAAAAAACCCATCGCTTCGCTCTTAAAAAAATATTTACTTACATTTTATGAAATTACCATACCACCTCACTTGTTTTATTATTTAAATATTTTTATTTATTTTTATTATTAAGGGGATTGGAAGCGACGATTTTCTGTTTTTGTCTAACACACGCGTAACTTAGGGTTATAGCCGTATTTTATTTCCAACATACCGATTAATCTAGAGAAGCAATAAGAATTATAAAAACCTATATGAATTTATCGTCAAGTCTTCTTGAGATCGACTTTTCCACATCTTTGATTTTTTGATTCAAACTTCTCCAAAAATAAACAAAATAACATGGTGTATATTAAAAATATCACGCGTCTGTTAGACAAAGACAGAAAATGGCCGCTTCCAATCCCCTTAAAACTTTTTTTTATTAGGTAATAACATATTTGAAAATATGAGGAAGTAGATATTTTATAAAAACAATTGTATACCTATACCAATTAAAACTCTGTAAACTGTTATGAAAATTGTTATTGATTAACACAAATATTATTAATTTATTAAAGGATATGTAAGAATAATTTCTTAGTAAATACACGGTATAATATTTTTTGAAAATATTATAAAAATAGGCATATTTTGCGTTAATAAAATATAATAATAATTACATATCAATAACCTGAAACCGGCCTATCGAACTGCTTTTAAAATCAGACAGATGCCCACCTTGTCCTTCCCCAAATGACGCCACTGGATAATTCTTAAAAATAAAATGAATTACTAATTTTAAAATTGTGTTAAGAAACAGTCATAATATCTGATATTTTATTAAATTCGAAATATACCGGATCAGATTGATGTACTGTTAACGGAATTAACGTGAACTTTTACTTTTTAACCTTAAAAATTCATAATCCTTCGAATTATTTATCATGAAATAACTCTGTAATGAACAATCAAATGGTAATGATGTAAAATATTTTCAATGTCAACTAAAATGAGGTTCACAGACATCCGCTATTCTATCATAGTACTCTATTAGTCTCACGCAGTATTGTCTGTGTGTGCAAATATTAAGTAACTCATTGTTTGATTGAGTTTTACATTTTAATTTTTTGACGGAATTGAACGTGCTAACGGAACTAGTCATAGTATTAAATAAATACCATTTCTGTAATCCATATGCTAAAATCAAACCTCAAACTACTTTGTTTGCCAATATATTTACAAAATCCAACTTTTCCCATTAATTTGCTAATTTGTTAATTTTTTTCTCCCCGTAATCATTATTGATTTATCATTTTATAAATAATTGTACAAATCATGTTGTTTTGTTAGTAACGAATAAAATTTACAGTTTTTGATTGTACTGATTGTCGATGTTTGGTATTCACACATAAGCAATGTACAAATTTACATAGTTTTTGCGTTCTTCAGGAATACAATTATTAATAACTATAATAGTTATATTGATATTATTAATATTGTTCATAAATAATACACACGTGATGCGAAACTCCTGTACACTACTCCGCCAAAACCATGACTCATATGTAGGCTGTGGTCACACAGGAAAAATCAGGCTGATAAGACATAGTAGGCAAGAGTGTAGGACAGTATTGAGGAGTTTCAGTGCATCGAGGTGGCACATCTACTTCGCGCACCGCTTCCGTTGCTCGATCGGCGACGACTTTCTGACGGCTATTTATTTTCCACGGCGGCACAACGGTATACCACTAGAGAACCAGCGGGCCATGACTAATAACTTGAACAGAGACATTGACAACATCTTTGTCTGGACGAGATGCGTTAGAAAGTCAAGATCAACGGTGCAAAACGATCTTCACGTAAAACGGAATACAATCCAGTAATGCCTAGACCGTCACGTGAACACGGATTCAGAAAAATGTCTAGTAGTGCACGAATAATTGTGAACACTAGTAACATCCGAAATCGGAACATAATTTTTGTTAGCTGGACGACATTCCATGTCGACAGTGAGCCGACTGCGCAAACGTCGTTCGATTTTAGTAATTGTCGTTCAAACATCATTTTTAATTCGTATCACATGACTAAAGGGTTATGCTAGTAGTATGGAATTTCAGTATCTAGATCACGCAATAGTGTCATAACATCACCCTTTACTAGAATTATCACTTCATTTCATGCTGTAAATAATATTTTTTTTTATTATTTCACGTAATATCATTTATGATAGTAGTGTATATGTATGATAGCATACTATAGTATGCCAACGTAGAACATAGTATTTCGTATTTTATGTTTGCTGCTCCGTTGTTACAGCTATCCGCTAAATGTCTTCATTTTGTTTAAAAATTTTATAAGATTCGTAACAATTACATTACTATTAGTATGTGTGTTTTAGTATTTTACGAAAAAATCATTAAAAAAAAAAAAAAAATGAGCTTAATCGTTTAAAACAACGAAGCAGAAAAATACATTTTATTGTGTTGACGTTCAGACATCTTCAGAAGATGGTTAAATTAGGTTATATTTTGTAAACTTAATATTTCAATAACTAATATTTAATATTATATAAGTTATATAACATTAAACGAAATCGATGGGGTACGTTTATTTTATTACAAGAAATTTCAATTCATTATGAAACAAAAATTCGCTTTTTAAGTTACATATATTCTACATGAACAATAAGTTAATTACGGTTTGCAATATTTCATAAATATATTACAAAACTAAAAATATGTTTATCAGACAACAGTAGTAATTGTATTTATTTTAAATTTAAATAAAGACCAATACAGATTTTCAACTAAACAAAAATATGAGTTATTATTATTTATGTTTGTAGAAACAAAAAAATAGCAAAATATCTATAAGGAGTTACAAACTGTTTCTATGGTTTATGATGATTTTGAAAGCTAATTATTAACAGTTCTATTTATTTAGTACATATGAAAAATTATTTAGCTGAATTTATGCTCAGTATTATGCAACTAAAACAATGTAAACGATAATAACAATAATAATAATAATAATAATAATGTCCATAAGGTTAATAATAGTTTTACTTTTTATGGTTACCCCATGTGGTTAACCGATATCTGATACGTGAATACGTATATGGATGAATATTAATGATTAGTGACATGTATTCATCGACACACATTTTATTGGGTAATCATAAAAAAAATTGTTATACATTTATATTAAAGTTATAGTAGGTATATACATAAACACATATATTATAAATCATAGTTGAAAGATTCAAATTTAATTAAAAAATAATCAACAGTACGATACACAAGTATAACAGGCTTATTTTTGAATATAGTTTATTTTTATAACTTAACGTATATTATATAAAATAAGTATTCATGGTTTTAATTAATAATGAAGGTTAATATATTTTTTATATCATATTAACGTTATCAGACTCAAATTATGAAACCTGTTAAAATTGAATGAAAAAACACTATAGCCAGTTAAATTCAAATATTTTAAAATGTTAAGTTGTTTTAAACTATTTTATTTCGACTATATTATTATTAGATTTCAAGATGATCTTATTCACATTGTTAATGGCATAACTCAATGCATAAAATGAGAAATTATTTTGAAAACTATTTTAGTAGATTAGTTTTTTGAATAGGTAATGATAAATAGTCAGTGAAAGTACTGGTTTGGAGTGTACATTTTTTTGTTTGTTAGTTTTATTTGTTTTTATAAATTTAAAAATAATTTTAGGAGTCGATTTAAAATAATTTCTAATACAGCACTCGTTTATAATTACAAATATTAAAGCAAAAAAATGATTTGTGATATTGTTTAAATTTTTGCTTTTTTCTTTTATATTTTTCCGATGCTTAGCAAATAATGAAAGTGTAATATAATTTTTTGGAAATCGTAAATTTAATTCAATAATGTCATTAATGTATTTCTAGTGTGTACTTTTGATTTTCCGAAGAAATAAACATTTAATCATTACCTGAACACTACTAACAGTGTACTAAACTTAATCACTTCAATCATACGAGCGTGATTTACTCTTAAACTATAATGTACTATGGTAGTAATAAACATTAATTATACTTCGACTGCCGTACAATTGGGCGGGCTTTTAAATGTGTTCACTCCTACTACAATAAATTATTCTTAAACAGTGTATTATATATAAAAATAAAATACTTTTCCTCCATTTACAGTCGGCGTATTTCATTTTTAATAAATACATTAATAAACCATATTAGTTATTATTATTATTATATTAATTAAAATATAATGAGAGACAAGGGTGTAGGACAAGGGTGTAGGACAAGGGTGGCCGACCCCAAATAGTTGGGAGGAAGGCGAGGCAGAAGAAGAAGAAGTAGATATTAATTAAAAAAAGTACCATTCATGTATGTGTACAATTATAAATTAAGACTACTGCAAAGAACGCTACAGTAGTTGAAACTGCAATACAGTCTGTACAGAGTACCTTGAAAGTATTATTGAGACGAGCGAAAAATCGTTTTTATTTATCGTAGACACATTTTCAGATATACCACACAAATGTGTCAGGAATAATGTAGCTCAAAGGAAATATGTACGTCACAAACATATGCGGGTACAATTGTCTCGTATGTAAATACTTTCCTTTAAGATTTACACAATCGTATCAAAGTAAATAAAAATTGTAAAATGTCTGCAACATTTTTTATTACAATATAATGTATTATTCGGACAGTTTTATTATTATTGTATAATATTATACCGTTGGCGTGATTGCTCGTACGACATTAAATTGTTAAAATACACACGTGTATATCGGAAGAGATGACTTTTTTTTATTGTGATCATAATTTAGTGGATGTTCGTTATTATCACATCGTGGGTCCCAAGGACAAAACAACAGGCGACGACTGGTAAAGAAAAGCCATTAATATCTTTCTTGTCGGTCTTTGCCATCTCGCGTCCAAAAAAGAACCGACCGCGACTATAAAGTTAGACTGATTAGGTCCCGGATAACAGCGTCTCATTAATTCGTCTAATTAATTATCAACGCAATCGTAATTGTATCTCTTTAAATACTAAATCAACATTTCCTCTCGTTTTCCTTTTACCACTGGACAATTCTCTGTTTTCTATTATTTTACATATTGTAATCAATAAATCATCGATTTTCTTGTATTTGATCACGTGTGTGCTGTGGTGCTGCTCGGAAGTTTATCGAACTCGAAATAGAGGCACGTGTCCTATACTGCGAGATATATCGAATTACTTTGGGAACATTTTTAAATTCAATACTTTGAAACACAGCCATTTAAATAATATTTAATATCAATATGCAGCACACGGAAAATATTAAGCTATCATTTTATATGCATTTAAAATACTACTTATCTTATAATTTCTACTAGAACGTTAATTTAAGTAAGACAGTTATTTAACTTTCGACAAAAATTCATTTTCCATTCGCATTGATCAGTGTATTTTTAAACCAGTCGAGGTTAAATTACGTATTACAACTTATTCATTTGACGGACAGTTATTAAATGAAATATATTTATATGGTCATAAATTTAATTTACTCTTTACCCAATAACTTATAATTAAAAACAATGATTAAAATGCATTTATTTGCATGAGCCTATGTTATAGGTATACGGTAACGATATAGCTTACATTATATTTTGAAACTAAATAATGAAAAAATAAACATGTTAACAAATGTTGACTAATTTTTATAAAATTAATCAATATATCAAAGGTTTATTGTTTTTTGTTTTCATGGCTAATAATCGTAAAAATTAATTCATACAAATAACATTATAATTACTATTCTTATTATTAGATGTTTCATTCATATCAAAAATGCTTTGTTTAAATATTGTTTGATTTTCAAATTTGAGAATATTAATGTTTTGTATATACCGTGAGCTTTTTTACATAATATACTTATAACATCAAGATGGAAAAAAATATTAATAAAAATTGGTTACGATATACGATATAGGTACCTGAAAATATTCTTAAATATATATTCGTAATTTGTTTATTAATATCATGTAATTTACTGTAACTTAAAACTGGTAATAAAAAATAAATTACAGGTAACTGAAGTTATAACTGATATAATTTGTGATTTCAGATTTGAATGCAACTGGCAATTAACAGTATTTAAAATTGAATTTTATTTTCCTTCAAGAAAAAATATTATGTTAATTTTATATCATCGAATAAAACAAATTAATCAGTGAATAATTTACAAATAAATATGTTTGTGTTAAATTCATTGTTTGTTGCAGTATTAATTGAAGAAAAATGTTGTATACAATCTAAAATTCTATATTTTTTTAACAAAACAGTACTGTGGCGTAGATAAATTTTTTTTCTAGGGGGGGGAATTGTTTATGAGTCAATTTTTAATCACAAGTTAATTGAAATAAGTTATTTTATTAATTTTAATTTGTATATAATATATTGTTTTGTATATTTTTTGTTACAAAGTCAACTCGATATTTACTAATAGTTAATTCGTCCAAAACTTCCTTTGCGTCTATTGGTACTACTCGATGAATGGACAGCATGGCTGATCCATTTAATCTTTTTTATAAAATGAAACATATTAATGCATTACATTTTACGCAATCAATGAAATCCAAATAATTGTCAAAAGTCTAAATTATAATTTAACCAGTCGTTATCGCTGTTTTTGATAACAATAAAGTCTATGATTGTATTAATATAATCTTTACAATTGTCAAAATCATTACATTTATAATTTAAGATAAACTCAGATTATTATTTATCGTCAGTTTTTAATAATTTTTGACGTTCATAATATTTTTAGTATACCTCAGTACGAGTTCCTACTTAATAATATTACATTTATAATGCTATAGTTATATCCCGTATTTGATGAAATTATTTTGTTACTCGATTTCTATTATAAACCTAATCATAGTAAAAATTAAAACATCATTTTATTTTAATGTATAGGTAGGTACATAATAATTCAATACCTTAAAAAAAATCTGGGGGGTGGAAACACCTCCACCCACCGTAACTACGCCACTGGAACAGTGTAATTTATTGAATAATTACCGATTTAATTTTTAAATAGAAATGTATACAATTTAATGTACACAATAATATTCCTATGTAATTTTTTAAGTTTTAAAATAAAATAAATTTTTGACATTAATAGATGTAAGCAAAGTGAATATTTATAATAACAACAATTAATTAAAAATTAATTATAATTAAAAAATTATAATCAATAAAAAAAAAAAAATTATTGATAAATTAAACATAACCCTAACTAGAAAAAACCTGAGTTTGAGAAAAAATGAACTCGAAAATCAAAAAGTCAAAATTAATGTAACACAAAATAAAATAATTAAACATTTTAGTTTAAGTAACTGTATTGCAATATATTAAAATTATAACAATAGTTTTGAGGCATAGGTTAAATATTTCAGAACATGATCAATTCTTATTAGGTTTTTGCTTTTTTTATTTTTGAAAACAATCTAACTTTAACAAGACATATTGTTTAAACAATATTATTCGTCATGAAACTGTGCGCAAACCAAATACTAATGACTAATATCTAGTCACTTATTTATATAATTTCATACTCATTTGGTGTTGCAAAATTGAATACACATAGCTTCATTTACAATTAGTGTGAACACCAAATATTATATCATATTTTTAAAATATCTCTCACACACAGTCCTTATTCAGTTTATTTATGCATCCATGTTATACTTAGTTTTCGCTTTCGAATGTTTTTATTTGGTCCTTATTATTGGGAGTCATTTTATAATAGTTACTAGCAAACGTAAAAGCATCTTTTTGGCCAATAATAATTTAATTGGGTAAAACGTTACAAAAATCTTATTAAATAAATATTCCGAACTCTAATAACAAAACATTGTTATTGTTTTTATGATTTTATCCAAAAACAATTACAGACTCGTTCGTTATTTTATTTCATATTAACTACCATAAAAACATGCATAAAACTACCACCGCTCAATTAAGCCTCTTACAACTGAAGAATTTATTTATATTGGCTGTGTTTACTATTTATATTATTTATACTAAGTATCAGTCATTCACTATTAAAAGTATATCTGTATTTAAGTAAACTTACAATTTTCTTGCAAAAGTACAATCATTTATGAAACTGTTTCAGAAAGACAACACATCAGTTAATATTAGTATTAGTAATTAAATCGAAACATTAAATGGTTATCATTTGATAAATGACATGATAAATCGCAGTGTAATAATAAAATATTACATAATTATTATAAAAATGAAATATATTATACATAATAAAGAATAAATATAATAGAGCTCCCAAGTAATTTTTGGATGTATATTAAAATCGTATTTTTACTGTAGAAAATGTTGTTGTTTCTAAGAAAAAAAAATAGATAGGATTACTTTAAAAATTATTTTATTCAATTAATTTCATAATTGTTGTATGAGCTTAATAAAAAAGATTTAAAACAATATTTTTTTCTCGTACAACTTATTTTTTTTGTTAATTATCACTGTTATTTAAAAATATATGATACATAAATATCTGATTATTAATTATTCAATAAGTAAAACTAATCACAAATTAACAATATTGTCTTTGTATACTTTTTGCTATAATCGTTCTAGGCACTTTATTCGGAAAATAAATAGAATTAGTGATACTGTCCTTGAGTTTCTTTTATGTACAGATTTTAAATAGAGAACCCAAATGAAAAGGCATTATAAACATACATATATTTATATAGAAAAATCGGTTATCAAATACTTATATAACACACTGGCAAGGTCTATAGAGTTTGAGTGTTTGTTGACGGTGGGTTTTTTCATTGAGGGTGTGGTTAGTTATCTTCGTTTGACATTCTTGCTTTCGGTTTACTCGCTTTCTTTTGCGATTTTATATTTCCGTTGTTTTCTCGTAAACAAATCGGTACTGAACGTAACAATGTAATTATGTTCAACAAATAAAAAGAAACGATTTTTGATTTTTTTGAAACAAGATATATAAACAACTTCTTTAGGCGAGTTGTGAGCTTGTGCGATGTACTTTTTCCAAAACATTAATGCCGAGATATTGAACAATAAGATTAAACAAATATGGATAAAATATCCAGTGAATTTTGTATGTTGAGTACTTAAGGCTTTAAATTTCTTCGGTAAAAACCAAATAATTTAAGTAAAATATGGACACTTATAGGAAAATCGTAATATATCGAATGTCAACAAGAAAACAGATATTGTACGTTTCTCGGTGATATTTGAATAAAACAATCGTAGCTAGTTATTTTTTTCAACATGTGTAACTGTATTAAATTTAATACACAATGGACATTTGCATCAGTGATTACTGTGTATTAAAATATTAAGCAAATACCCGGTTATAAATGAGCATCATTATGGAATTGAGTCGAAAAATGATATAATCTTGAAATGAATGACACTGTATGATTACGATGCAATAACGTTTTCTTTCTACCAAGAGTTGAATATTCGTCTCCCAATTAACATCGTTCAGACACGTTTTATAATGCTTTAAAAATAAGTAAATAAAAGCAATTATTCGGAGATAAAAGAAACATTTTAAATACTACTTCAATTTAAGAACTACCTGTGCTCAATTTTTATTCCATAAAAATGTTACGTAAAGCTAATAAAATCTCTTAAAGTTATGGTACGTAGACTTAATGATTATATAGCACATGTAATAATCAATGATAGTATATAGGACTATTCGTTTGAACGATTAGAATTTGATATTGCTTGTCGCAAAACAATACCATTGATTATAAATACTAGTATATATACTCAATGGCAATACACTTAAATTGTTGTACAGTATCGGGCAGGAAACTGACAGCAGAAGATAGGCAACTAAAAATTCACCACATTTAAAACATGTATTTATTATTGTATACCTAATGTATTTGAGGCGTAGTGAATGATTTACTTGATGCCAATTGTACTAGGTTAGTCGAGTTTTTCTGCCCTCCCCTCCCAACAAAACTACTTAATATTATATTATATATGTTGTTCAGCGACAAGCTGTTGGATGAATGTATCTTATTAAAATAATTTAATAACGTGTACTGGAATATTATTCTAGAATCTAGATTATCTCTGAAATTATATTTACCATCCAATCATGTTAAATTACTATTTATATTACACCGGATCCTTTAACTAATATAACTACTATAATAACTATAATCGAGTTATTGAATTCAATCTCCTACACATTTTTTGGCTCATTTTTCACTGAAAAAATATTAATTGCAAAAGATATAAATTAATATTTTCATAATTTCTTTTGCAGAATATTATTGATTGTGTACAATATGACAAAAATAATAATTATTTAAAAAAAAAAATATTAAAAACTTTAAAATAAAATTTACGGGAAATAAAAACGTCTATTCGTAAATCAAAATAGTATCAATATTTTGCCTATAATAAAATACAAATCGTTGTACTTTTTAAGTTTTATTGGAACCCAACATAATTAGTTCTATCATTTATCAAGTAAGACACTAAACGAGCATATTTAACATTAATCGAAAACCTGGAATTCTTAATGAGAAAAATAAATTAACATATTTTAGTACTATTATTATGAAAAATTCAAAGGTTTATAGATTTAAAACAATCATTTTTTTTCATTTTAAATACTCGGATCTTGTCTATCTTCTGAATTTTTTAAAAATAATATTCAACTAATTTCACACGAACTCATATGTTTTATAATATACTAAGAGCATTGTATTCCAATCATCCATCTGATATTTATATTGATTATGTAGTTTAAACATTATTTTATATAATAATTAGCAATCATTTATTTATTGATAAAATATTTATTTTTTTTTTTATAGATGCAAATAAATAAATTAAAACTAAACGCTAAATATATATTTCGCCTTCCACTCAATAAAATGCTAATTCTAATCTGCAGAAACGACCATAGTATTGCATTCAATACATTTACAAGGTGCTTAACAATGATTCGTGAAAAAAAATATAAATACAATACAGTATACAATATTGTTTCAAAGTTCATTGTAATAAGAAATTAAAAACAGATATATGATAGTTATTAAATAATATTTATCATGTAGTATATTGATTGTTAAATTTTATACTTATTTTAGTTTGTGTATGCAAGTAAGTGTGCAACTGTAATACAACCGATACAGATAATAAATTCAGATACATTATGTTCCACTCTTGTCGTAAGTCATAAATAATTACGCAATAATGTTTTGAAAAAACCAATAATTCAGTAACATCAGAAGAATATATCGTTACTACTTAATTACATGTTATTGTCAAATGCGTTTAATCTAGTATGTACCCTTGAAATACAGCTAGAGCCGTGTCATTACGCAGTCCCCATTTGTACTTAATTTCATAATCTCGTAATCCATCAAAGGTGTCTTCATAGTACAAGATGGGTGTGCACTTCAAAGGTATTAGGACCAAAACGTTTAGATAGTGAATTACCAGAAAATGATAATGTTTCGACCAATTATTTGGTGTAGTAAGCATATTGACAAATTATTGTCGAACCTACTTTTATGCATTATCTTCAATTACCCCGAGCAAAGTTGGTTTGATGATCCGAGTAATGAGGAAACGCGATTGATGATATTATAGTAACTAAAATAGCTGAAAATTACCCTTCCGAAAGAAGTTATGTTATAAGAACGAGTTTTCTTTCTATTCTTATGTCCGTAATTTAACTATGCAACTGCATGTGCACGAGACTCGTAAAATATTTAATAATTAATGACTTTCAAAATTTCAAACCTAAGCTATGAACTGATATGTTAACGTATTTTTTATATCATGTATAACACCTACTGATTTACATTATTTGACAATATTGAATAATCGTGATTTAATTTATTCGACTGACATTGCTAATATATTTGCACTTGTCATTCTCAGTATTAAGACACAATATAATAATGTAGTAATCGAGTTCGGATTCAACATAATTACGTCGTATGCCGTTATAATGAGGAAGTTTAGCAAAAATATTATACACGATGAAATTGAATGCATCACCTAGAATCAAGATGTCTCACCTGTCAGCTTGACGAAGAACTGAAATAATTTTGACCTACGTCAAGTAAACGTAGCGAATACCATAGCTATAATGGGCCTTGATCGGTATGTAACGAGTTCATATAATAATAATAATCCTATTGACATTCGAAACGTCTGCGTGTATAGGGGGTAGGGCTTGTCATAAATCAAGACAAGTTGTAATTATTTTACATCTCAGAAGAAACATGTTTTAAAGTAAATGTCATGTAATTGAAATTTTCAATGAAAATATTTCCGCGTTTACCGTTCCGGTAAATATAATTGAATTACCATAATGATAATGTAAACACTGATATCGTACCAAGTCGAAACGTTCGAAAACAACACACAAACAATTCAAATATATATTTCCTTTTATCGTACTAAAATAATATCGTTGCATTGACATTTCGAAATAACCGTATAAAGTGATTGGCACCCATATCGTTTACTATGTGCATAGGTGCCATTTGGAGGGTGCTAAGCCCCTTAAATATTTGTTTAGCCCTTACCCATCAAAAAATGTATATATTCTACGCATGATAGGTACGGATAAAAATAAAAAAATAAGAGTAACTTACCAAAGTGATACAACAAAAAAATAAAATCAAATTAGGCCCACCAAAAACAAAACCCTGGTTGCGTCTATGACTATATGTGTAATACGTATTTAACGTGCGTTGACGTGTGATTTTATTACACGGTGTACCGTTCGGATGGCAAACGAAGAGAACGAGAACAAGGTACCTACTGGCTGTTTATCCTTCGCGACTGAGTGCTCTGCGTAATGTAACAGATGCTCGTCGTGCCTTTGCGGTGTACAAATATTTACTCGTGCAATTAGTGTAGTTATTTCAGTGAACGTCAGCAAAGCATACTATACCGCAGCCGTATTGTTATATCTAATTTACGTACCTAAACATACAAACGCAAGATACAACGGATAATGCGGTATACAAATGCAACAACGTAAACGCATGCAAATCAGTGGGATTGTGTTATTGTTGTACGCGAACGTATAAAACGCACCCGGCGAAGCCGCGTCCACGCCAAGAAAACGTTGTCGCGTATATTATCAGATAATTTTTTTTAAAAAATGTATCCAACATGTCGGCGACAACGTTTCACGTCCGAGCCATAAACGTTGAACAAAATACGTTTAGTCTTCGCGAACACGTCAGATATCATTAATTACTATTATCTTCATTATCAATAGATAAAGTATGACTGGTCTGGAGGTTTGTGTCCGACGACATCCGCTTACATGTTTTGAACCACCACTGGTCGGAAAACAAAATTATTAAAAAAAAAAAAAACATTCACGAAACTTTATCGGTGATAATATTTCCTTGACATGGACGCGACTCGACGCATACATGCGTACATGCCGATACGACCGCGGCAAAGGGGTACGCAAAAGTACGAGTACATGAACAATAACAAGGGCACGATGTAGGTTGTACATGTACAGCGGTCGTTGACAAATGCCTGGACGCGGGCGATTTCCATTGTCATACGAGTGCAAACATCCTGTAGGCCTGCCGCGGTTTGTGTATGCGATTTTCTCCCGCGACCCATTGAAACGGCATCTACCGTACACGAAATATATCATCTCGTGCTTCATCGGTAACCATCTGGTCTTCGTGCCTAATGCAGTGTTAAGCAATACCAATAACGTAAAATTCAGGTCACAGGAAATACAAGACACATAGAAAATTACTGTACATTCATTTCACAACAGGCAATAGTCGATATAAAATTTTAGGATTAAAAAAGATAGTGTTAACTTCATTCAAGTTATGTGCTTGTACGATTTGATCGGCGTAAACGGCATTCATTACATACATATATATATACTCGTATTACAGGTGCAGTGTATTTTTTTTAAGGAATTTTCGATATTTTTTTCCTCAAAATAGCCAATGTGTAATTGAATACAATGGTAATATTTCACGTTTGATCCGCGTAATTGTAACAAATAAATCTTAAAAATTCTTATTTTAAAATTCTTAAAATACTCTTAGTTTCTCTGAAATTTCTTTGAGTTCATCGGTACGCATTTCAGAACCTCTATAGAATGTAACTACAGATCGTGTATTTATTTTCCAATACTTGGCCTCTGTCACCATTGATTCTACATCAGATAATGTCAAATTGCGTTTACATGTTACACGCCAAGTACGTAGTAGGCACACCACTTTATATACAATTGTATTCATCGTACATTACCTAACTATTATTTTTACATAATTTAAAAAAATCTGTTAACGGTTAATTGTTGTTCATTCAGTCTTTCAAATTACCATCAGCTAGACAACAAAATATTTTCAGTGGGCGACATTTGTGTTGTCTAGTTGACTAATTTAAAAAATTCACTGTATATATGTATAATAATAATAAATAATACGTGTACGTGCGACGGATACATAATAAACACTAATAAAATGTACACGCGCACACACGCAAACGCACGCCTGTACCTGTATGTGTACACTCGTTATGTGTGTGTGTGTGTATGTTTTACATGGTTGATGCGAAATATATTATATTATTATTGTTATTATACACTCTCGGTTATCAAATAAACGTCAAGAGTGGAAAAAAAAGATTCTACCTGTGCGCCGGCATTGTGTGGCTGAACGCGCACAGTTATATATCTTATATTATTTCGTTAGTTTTCCAAACAATATGTAGATAACAATGATGCATTGTAAAACCACGAATATAAAAAAAAAAAAAATTGAAAAAAAACACTTGCGTACAAATGTGTCTATGCGTACGCCCATCTCTCTAAGCGTGTATTACATACATATATCGTAGTTGCCATCCGATCCGACACCAACGACGTTCAAAAGTAAAATACTTCGAGTACCTACACTAGTTGTACACGTACACGTGTGTGTGTGTACATAATTTATAAATACATAACATTATTCGTGCGTTACTAAGTCATGGTGTTCTGTGAACTGAAACACAAATACAGTTAACCAACTAAATAATAATAATTTATCTGCAAGGATAATGTGTTTTTTTTTACACTTTTATTTCCTTCCTTTCGTTCCTTCCTCCCTTATTATTTTCACCCCCCGTCACGGAGCGACTGTGATACGACCGTGGTTCAGTTTAAGATTTTGCGTAGACTTCAATGAACGTTATCCACACTACATAGCGACATCACTACTATCTAGTGGCAGATCTAGTGGCTATCCGTGGGCGCTCGCAGAACCACACCAATAAATGCACGTTGTTACTGCAGTCGTATATATGTACATTTGACGTTGGAATGACTCGGTGACGTTTTTAAAATGAACGAAATAAATAATGCGGTGAAATGCACGTGAGACATGATCACCTGCGTAGAACGAGGTGCACATTTCAATTTGAAATTTAGCTCAACTTTTTTTTATATTATATTTGTTTATGTGCTCGGTGTGTCGTAAAATGATAAATTCACTCTAACTTGTACGCATGAGTTGACATGAGTGTTCTTTAAAGTCCAACTAGACTTGCAGTGGATAGTATCGTGTAACGAATTTATGGCTGTTCTTGCAATAAATAAATACAGGTCTTCGAAGAAAACAAGCTGATAGAACAGCTTCGAGACTCTATTTATCACACAAAGCGAGAGATAAATTATCCTATTATAAGATATATATATATATGTATACATACAATCGAATTTAACTAGAAACTTTCTCAGGATTCTCATATTTCTATTCAAGTTAAATATAACACATTGCTGGTACGTGCATACGTCTTATAGGTTTACATATTTGATCGTCATTATTTTAATATTCTAGTACACCTTTTTATAATAATATATTGCACATTGCTGTTGTGAATCATTTAAAGCACTTCGTTTTATGGTTATTTGACTCATAACTCGTAAATTACCCGTGTATCTATAGAAAATACATCTATAAATTGAAGTTCACATGTGTCTTATACTTTATTAATTCAAAATTTTCCTGGTTTGTGTTTCGGTTTTAATGATAAGCCATAAACTTAATGATTAATTATTTTATCACTGTATAAGCTCTAAAAGAGGTTAATTATTATAAAATACCAATGCATATTTACGTATAGAGTAAATGGTATGTAGAAACTTCATGATTAAAACATGACTAGAAATATTTATATGTATGTACTCGTACTTATGTTTTGGATGATTTAAAAACTTAACCTTTTGTAACGATGTATTTTTATGTTTTTTTACCAATTACGAAAAATCTTACAATCTTACGAGAAATATTCTTATCACACAAGGTTTGTTTATTATATCAATAAAACAAAAATAATTCTTTCGTCGATATTGAAGAATTATAAACTAATAATGATTATTAACACTTCTTATTTTATTTTAATTAGTTTTCAGAACGTTCACTTACAAATTAAACACGTTCACACTCACGTTCAGCAAATAAAAAAGAACACGTTCACGCTCATGTTAATTTTTTTTAAAGTGAACAAGTTCGCGTTAAAGTTCTATGAAAAATCAAACGCGTTCATTTAACCGTTAATTTTAATTTTTTAATTTTATATTTATGAATCACAAACCAGTATTCTGTATGAATGAAACCTTTACAAAATGTATTAGGTATATTTTAGTTTATGTATAAAACTTATACGTAAACGTATTATAATCAATATTGATTGTTTATATATATATGTATATAAAATGGTGAATATAAATAGACGTTTCAAAAATCATTCAGATTCATTAAAAATATAAACGTTGTTCGCGTTCTATTTGAAAAAAGCGAGTGGCGTTCGCATGTCGTTTACATAATATGAACATGAACGCGTGAATGTACGTTCACAAACGACGTTCTTCCCAAACACTGAATTTAATACTCTATTATTGTCCGTAGCTTGAAGCATTTTAATTCATGTGCTATTTCAATATTTTTTCATATTGGAATGTGTTATTTTAAAAATTTCATTCGACAATCTCAATAATAAAACAATGAACTTAGCAAATCAATTTTATTGCAACTATAGAAATAGTACTCCTTAACGTGTAATAGTATTATAGTCATTGAACACCAACTGTTGAGCTATATCATTTCATATTTTACATCCAAGTATCATTGAAGTTTAACGGTAAGATGCTTTATTAAAATATTTACATATATATAAAAAAAGGTAATATTTTAATACTTACCACATAGATTAATAGTCTAATATATTTTATATGTTTAAAAAATATCACTGCTTTCAAATTCAATCATGCCTACATCTCAGAGCACAAACTACATTATTGCTGTAACTTATGCGGAACAGCTCTCTAAAAAAAAGATTTTTGAAGAAAAACGTATCTATAATTTATTTATTATATTATATCATTAAAGAGTTTATTAACGCAGTCACTTCGAACAAACTTAAATGTATACAGGATTAAGTACAGTATGAAATGTAATACTTAATATTTTATAGTTTATCGTTATATTGTACGTATTGAAGACGATTTCACCAAGAAGATACCATCAATATAATATTATGGTGTATATTTGTGAATAAATTTACATAAAATTTAAAAAATAATCTAGCCTGTACACGAAAAAAATGTTTAATGTCTAAACGAGATGCAGAATTGACTCGAAAATAGATAAATAAGGTTTTTATTTACTATAGTATTATGATATACACACACGTACAACTATAGACCGAAAGTTGTACAATAACTGAATAAAGACCGACGTGATTTGAGACTGAGGTTAAGAAATTGAAATATTTTTTGATTACACAAATTGATCTCTGCTGCAGTTCAAAATTGAATAAAACGTGTCACGTGTGTGGATATTTATGCAAACATCCGACTACTTAAAGTGCATATAACATTATGTATATGCGAAGTGTAGTCGCCGTAAAAGGAGAATAGAAAAAAAAACGTCATCGGCTCGTTTGTACTTACTACGTTTTTCATCGAGCCCGCGGCGTCGAATTTGGAAATTTCTCTCTCGGCGCGCGTGGCAGAGACCGGATAAACAGACACATACTAAACTATGTTCGATCGTCGAGGGATGGAGGGGAGGGGTACATTGTGGAAAATCAGGCCGTATGAATGAAAACGATATACATGTAATATATTGATGATCATGTGACTGATGAACAGCCATCATGACGATAACTTCAACGCTAACTCGTACGCCGCATATGGCTACGTATTGCACATGTATATATATGTATATATTATTGTTGCCGTGAAGTATAACGAGAGTGTTGTAGCTCTAAGTATTTAAGCGTGCCGGTACGCGAATTCTTAAGAGGGAAAAAGAGAGAACTCGTCAATATTGACGATCGATAATTAGCATATACACCGCGATTAGAACGAATAGATATTTATTTTTTTTCTCTTCTTTGGAAAGCTCTCGCCTCTCGAGTTTGTTACACTTTTAAACTACATTTCTTAAGACGTGATACGCGTATATATTTACGTACGAGTCGAGTGGTAGACAAGACAACACATTATTTTTCTATATCATAGAAGTTTACATGTACCCAATGTCGACTTCAACCGCGTTGCATACATCATATTTAATACATTTGTATACCCCCTCGGGCCAACCAACGTCCGAACACACACACACACACACACACATGGCGCGCGCGTGTCACATCGTAAAATACACATTAAAATATTGTGCGCCGAACCATGTATTATAATCTCGATTCGGACCGGGTCCGCCGCCGCAGACATATATGTAATGCTGCTTTTCAAGCGTCCGCGGTGAAATCTTCATGAAATCTCCCTTCAATCGTACGTAGACATTAATGTCGAGCGCGAGAGGCCTCCGAGGTCCAGCACCGTCTGCTCATTTCTGCTCTGTCGACGTTCTCCCCTTGCGCACACTCGAATGAGTTTCGCTGACCGATTTATTCGCGACCATTGACCGCTGCCCATCCAAGGTGAGACGCACGCGCATCATGGTCGGCAAGACGATTTTCTCGCGGGTCGAAATTTGATGGCTTTCCTCGCTTTTCCCGCGTACGCTAACGGACGCACTGCAGCCGACATCGTTTGCGTTGCCGCGCGAGTTCGACGATTTTTTTTGTTTTTTTTTTTCGCGCGGCCATTCCTTGTTTCGAGCACATTGTCATCATCACCCGTCCAATATGGCATCGACAGAAACCGAAGCCGAGGATTAGAAATCCGCCGGCCGGTGCTCGAAATCCGTTATTCGACAATACGCGGCTGGAGGAAAAACAAAACATACTTTAAGACGCGTATCGCATTAAAAAAAATAAAAATTACAGTACATTATAATTAAACGTATGTTCGTTGATAATACGAACGCCCGACGGGCGCATAATTAGTTTTATTACAGTGTAAACCGATGTATACAAACTGCGGTTAAACGACATCGTCGGCAGCGATACTCGCACCCGGTGGTCACTTTCTCTCGACTACTGCTCGACGCGTGTGTTCCGGTACCAACAAAAATCGTCTCTACACCACGCATCCACACGTTTTTAACCCCTGCAGGTGTGGGCTATTATCGATAGGTCTTAAATATGCACGTACAACCGAGTCACGAATCTGAAGTAACTGCGAAACAACAAATTGGGACTGTCAAAAATTAAACTTGAACGAGGACAAATACATTGCATTTGAAAGGATATTAAGTGTAATAATTGAGTTATTGTGAACACGTGTTTGAAGTGCTCAACATCAAAAGCGTAAACGTTAAAATATGTTCGCATAAACTTTGTATTTTAATATTTCAGTAATCAAACCTTTGATTATAAAACAAAATGGAAAAAAGCTGGATAGTATTCGACTTATAGGGTTCCGAATATCATTGCAAAAGGAAACAATACTTCAATCCCGAAGGTGACGATGAGTCCATTACATGGTGCAATGTTTTTTTTTTTTTTTTTAATTATTTCAGTTAAACTAATTTGCAACGATATTCATCACGAGAAATGAAATCTTTTGCAACGGAATATTTTCAATTCACCATTGATTTTCCGAATTAGTTATTTTTCCAACGTTTTCGTGGAAAAAAAAAACTTTATTGCACTGATCAGTATTTTAAAACGCCAAGCGTTTTTGTACCGCTATCCGTGTTCATTGTTCACAACTTCGAAAATAGGTGCTTATTTGAGGTGAAGGCAGGGGCGGATTTAACAATTTTCCGCCCCTATGCCAAATTAAATTTGCCGCCCCTATCTAAAAAAAACTTACTACCTCTTTAATAAAATATCCTCAAATAAATTAATTTTTTCAATACCTACCTAATATGCAATTTTTGCTTATTATAGTATTACGAGACATTTCTTAAACAATAAGATAAGCTATAATACAATACTATCGTCGTTGTCGTAGACGAGTTCCTGGGAAAATATAAATATTATTTTGTTAAAAATAAACAAATACAAAAACCTCAATTTCAAGATTTTGAAGTGATAAATACAATTTTAAAAATTATGTACCTAATTTTACAAAATCAAAATAAATTTTCATCATAATTTTGCCGCCCTATGCGGCCGCATAGTTCGCAGTGCCTTAAATCCGCCCCTGGGTGGAGGATTAATCTTCATCAAAATGATTGGGACTTAAATAATGTGTAATAAAATGATACATACCGTATATCTTAATTCGTGGTTACTACAATACGTTCTCGAGGAAAGACAGGGAGAGGTAATTGCCCCCTAAAATTACAAGTCTGATTGTTCGTCACTGGATGCACAGCACATCTACACATTCAACCGCGACGGCAGTTGTTTCAGAAGTGGCAGATCACGAATATGCGATGACTATTCGAAAGGATGGTACCGTATGGGCTCCCGCTAGACGTTTAGGAAGTCCGTATCGGGTTCAGATGGGTGTGACCTGTGACCTTGCCAACGATTAAGTGAATGTATTGCGTCTCGTTACGATAGCGAATTGCGATTCTCACCGAAACTCTAAATTTCCTTACTACGTTTGCGCCTATTACGCAGACGACTTATACGCCCCTTAGATACTTAAGCTATTACGCCGAGTACAGACGATCGGACCACGAATTGTTTCGAATAATTGCACGCCAAATTTAACTCTGAGATCACGGTTGCTCGTCCTATAATTTTTAATTCCGTGGACATTTTGAAGCAGTTACAGGCTGATCTTGTGTACAAAGCTCCGCAGCGAAAATACCGGGGGGGGGGGGGACAACTGAAAACTAGTGAAACGTTTGTTATGTTATTCAGAAATACGTCGATGAACTCGAACGAGGAAAACTTACCGGAGCGAGGTGCATAAAAAATGTTCCGTTCGAGTTCGAAGTTTTTGGCAGCGTTCGTCCGGTTGATTTTTTTTTTTTTTAGATTTATTTGACTTGTTTATTTTACTCGTCAACAATGGGCGGCCGAACGGGGCCCGGTGGAAACGCAGGGGATTCCGGACGACAATTATCGTTGTGATCGAAGCGCCGGACGTCGGCGGGGAGTAACGATATTGCGAAAGGCGCGTTGTTCCGTGGTGCCGTTCGGTGACGAGAGAGACAAAAGACCAGCGGGAGGCGAAAGACCAGCGGGAACCGGGCCCGCGCAACCGCGCACACGGCCGTAACGATGGACCGAAAAGCGTTTAGGACGCGCCGGGCGGGTGAGACAACGCGTGTCGTTTCCTGTGCACGCCGCGAGCACGTTTCGCAATCGTTTCACGCGATGTTTACTTTCGTCCGGGTTTCTTCTCCGCGTGACATTTTTCTCTTTCGACCGTCGCCGACCGTGTGTTACCGCGCGGTATCGTACGGCCATTGTTACCGGTAGCTGTTGGCGATTGCAGCAGCGTTACGCGGAACACGTACGGCCGGGCTCCCGACTTTTACGTCATCACCGCGACGCCGGCGCGCAGATCACGCGGATCCGCGCGACTCACGCTTTGTGCGGCCGGTGCAGGAACACCGCTTCCGGCGCGAACGCGTAGACGCGCGAAAACATGGTGCGCTACTGGACGCGCGCGTATTACATTCGTATCCAAAAAGTGAAAACCGTCGTTAAGAAGATAAAAAAACAATTGCACTTTGTCAGCGGTTCGATGAATCTACTCACTACACGTACGCACCACAATGATCAGCGTCTATACGATGGTCTCGAGATCCTACGTAGTTGTATCGCGTACGTGGAATAATTATTTTCGCATTACACGTTTGTTGTGGTGCGTTTACAACGATTATTTTTGTGATCATGCTTACACATTTGGAAACCGCCGTTGGTTCAGAAACGATGAAAGCAGATCGAAACGACTAGTTAACCGTGTAACACTATCATCAATGAACTTTACGAGTCATAGTTAAGATCGCATCTCCGCACTTCAAAACAACCGCACGAAATCGTTTGAGAATCATTTGATCTAACGTGTAATTCAGAGCATTAGTGTGATTAATGCATAATATCATTTATCATTTTCTTCTTCGGTGTTAGATCGAAAAGTATTTTTTATTGATTATGGTCATACTCATACAAACGATAACATAATATACTACAATCACACGAATCACCATTGAAACTCAATTTAATTCAGTCTGGCTTAGGACGTCTCAAACAAAGAATTAAAAGTATTGTATTGGAAACGCTCGATTTGAATGAATTGGTTTTATAAAATTTACTAACTATTGATTTATACAGTTTATATACTCTGGAAAAATACCAAACATGTTCTGTACAATGTGACAAATTCACAATTTAACAATTGAAAATCTACAATATACATCAATCGAATCTTAATAATCAAAATCTCAGGTAATGTATTTGACTTTCATTATACACAATATTCTTTCGTAATTATTGGTAAATTGAATCAGATAATTTAATAACAATAAAACAATTTCTGAGAATTATTAGTAGACGAATCTAGTTCAACACGTCCGGAACATCTATGTAAATGAAACAACTTTTAAAGATATCATTTAAACACCTTTTTTAGATAAATATAACTTAGACTTTTTTTCAATACACATCAAAACTGGTTTGCCGCTTTAGCACTTACGCTCTTGAAACTGCCGACACCTCTTTGATCATAACACCGACAGCTTCCCGTAATATTATAAATGTTGACCCGGAAATGCATATGGTTATGCGTATGCGTGCACGTGTGCGTGTGCGTATATGCGTTTTTTTTAAGGCATTTAATTGATTTGTGTGAATTACAACGATACGGCATACTTTCTCCACAAATACTAAGCGGTTGCTTCTTTTTTCCCTTCCTTTTTGTCGTCATCTCATCCTAAACGCCGTTTGCCCGCATTTCGAAATGGAACAATACTGGCAGAAAATGTGTTACGACGAGACTAGACGTTTGCGTTTTACTCGCAGTTAACCTCTTTTACCGAATAAGGCAATAAGATAATATTTAAGTATCGCGTTACATGACTTTAAAACAACCTATAGTTTATTACAGTTCCGGTACTCTTGGCCCTATTCGTCTTTCATCTGGAAATCAATAGACTTTTACTGTAAGTAATAAAAAAATATTCTGACATTATCACACATTTTTAGTCATAACTCGTAGATCTAGTTGCTCAATCAAAATATATAGGAAAAATTAAGGAAAAATTTTTTCTTTTATCATATTTACGAGAATTTAAAACATTTATAAAAGTCATATCAGAATTGCAAATTATTTACAGAAAAAAATAAACTAAAAGGAAGAATCTATTTCTTTCCTCTCCCCCTCCGTAATTATGCCACATCGATTATATTTTTTTCTCAAAGTCTTGAGAATCATATAATACAATGCTCAGTAGGGATTAATTTTTAATTTGATAAAGAGAACATTTAACGACTAGAAGTTTTTTTTTTAAAAAATGTACGAACTACTTATTTATTTGGTAATAGCATATTATAAAAATACCTTGTCCTTCAGCCAACATTTTAAATCACAATATGGGTCTATATTAAAGTGCCGCTAAGAAAGGGGTTGAATAACCTACGTTATATATCATCGTCTAAGTTCTACATTTATTAAGGAATTATAGTATATAACCTTCGACAATAAAACATACTGACAATAAACAACAATTCGTACATAAAAAAATTACAAGAACACTAGACTCATATTTTACATGACTGATGTACAAGAAAAAAATCATAATGATAAGATTTTTTTTCGGAAAAACGTTATTATTAAATTAAGTGTTATATATATATATATATAAATGTATAAAATAAAAAGTATAATATAATTATATATATATAAACACATAAGTGATATATTGTTAAGATTGTAAATAAAATAACATATATAATTATACCTTAAAAAACAAAACGCTACAATCGTCTGTAGGCTATACAAATATTAAATGTTGGAATTCGTCTCACTTTACTTTCTTTGATATAAAACAATGTTCTATTGTTATTTTTTATTACAAAAGAACAACAAATCAAGCCATTTGAAAAATAATTTTAAGTAAAACACAATTTACGAAAGTTTTGATATAATTTTTTAAAATTGAAACATACCTTACTAAATTGTAATTAAATATTTCTCTCAAGTGTCATCTGTGTCTATTTTGTAATTTAAAAAATGTTGTATAAAATGTTGAAGCATTTTAAATTGGTTGAAAAAGTGTCTTATATATACTATATATCACCGCTAAATCTATATTTTCATTTTGCTCTGCTAAAATTGTTAAATTAAGAGTTTCATTTTATCTTATATAACTATCAACACATTTAACGAATCGTACTTAAAATAAATACGTTCTGTAAAGTATTGATACTTATCAACATTATTTTATTAAAGATATCAATCATATTGCAGTCGAAAAATTATCGTGATTATTATTGCATAAAAATATTAAACTAATTTATCGTACATAAAAAATTTTGTAAATGCAAGTACACGGTTTTATTAATGAAAACAATATTTCGATTTTGATCATGCAGTAAAAAATAATATTCAAGTGCACGAAGAAAGAACTTTAAAAAATAATATAACATGTAACCTTGAGACCACACGGTTTTTAGTGAGAATGCAGTTTTTACTTTGATTTATTCATAGATATTATTATAAATTGCATAAAAAAACAGATTTTACATAATAGTCAAAAAATTATAAATCATATTTGCATTTATAAAAAGAAATACTGCTGCTTAGTATAACTATGTGTTCATGTAATATATTCATAAGCATAAATTAAAAACTTTAAAATAGTAAACACACGTGCACACTGCATAGACACGTATATAATAAATTGTTCTGAAACTACTACGTTAAATTAATTTCGATGTTACTACATTTTCTTTCGAACTATAATTAACAAGCTAGGATTTCAAACATTATTCGAATTTAGGTCTCTTGTCAAAAACATAATCATATGTGATTTATCTTTTAATTTATAAAGTATGTAATTATATGTATAATCTATTTTAAACTTATTATGTTATTAATTAAAACGTGTTTAGATCTTAATTGCGAGTACGATATGGATAGTTTAATTTCATTGAGATTATAAACATTTTAATTGTTTTAAATCATCACTTACCTATGTACTAGAATAGTCGGAATAAAACAATTATAAGTCACATACCGACAGGCATCAAAAACTGTTATATACTAGAATCTATTTTTGTATCTTCATCTGACACGTTTCCATAATGTATATCCGATTCTAATTTATTTATTTAACAGTGTATGAATACAGTACTCAATATTACAGGGACGTTCCCAAATGGATTCTTAAGGAAAGCATTTATTTTGATTTAAAATTTTATTTGATTTATGTGGGAAGCGTTTGTTCCGACGTTGCATCACAAATCACATCTTTCAATATATATTACCAATAATATGTAGACATGAAAATCTTTTAAGTGCCAAATAAGTAAAAAATTATTAACATTTTTGGTTATTTCAAACAAAGGATTTTAATATTCCAAATATCCTTGTGTACAATGTATAACTAAATGACACAAAGAATAATATTTATTATTTTTTAATAAAAGATATTAAAATCAAAATTTTTAACAATATAAAATATGCCAGTTATTGAATTGCTCAAGTCATATGAGTGCAATTATTTGAAATCCTTCTTAGTTATTCATGAAAAAAAAACATAAAAAATAAATATATAATGTATTATAAAATAATAATTAACAACATCATACTACAATATGTATAATTTTGCAATATTTTAAATAAAACAAAAAATAACTTTTAAATCTCATTAAGTTTTAAAAATCAACTATTAATAATACTAATATGGCACTGTTAAATGGTAACTAAATATTTATCAGTATTTTAACATATTTTAAAAAACTTATAATAATTAATTTAAATATATTATTAATGTTAATAACAGTGGAAAAATTATTTTGAACGCTACAGCCAATTATCAAAATATCTACCGATATCTATACGAGACTGTAAATGTGTGATTCTAAACGCTAAAGGCCATAGCGATAATTACCACAACTAATACCTATTCATCACATAACATGAACTAGAAAAGGTAACTGAGAACAAGTTTTGGGTGGTATATAACAATTTAACTGGCTATTGTAGTGGGCGTCTTAAGATTTGAAAAATATATTAAATTATCATCAGAACCATAATATTATCTCAGTTTTAAAATGTATGAACAATTAGTTTTTTTAATCATTATTTTCATATATATCATTTTTTTACCGTAATTTACCAAAGTAATCAAAAAATTATCTTTTTTAATGTAAAATTTTTGTTGAAATTGAATAAATTAACAAGTTTACTTGCATCTCTTAAGACACTTATAATCTAAAAATGTATTAGCTGAAATGTAAATAATAATAAGACATAATAATATACATTATATATGACTCGTTTTTGCTTATAATACATTATAAATCAAGTATTAGAACTTGTTATATTTATTTGATTTTAACAACATATTGTTAACGTATGTTTTTACAGCAAGTGTTTTAATTATTACACTTTCGAATTTTTACATTTTAACCATTATGTGTATGAAAGTTTATAATTATAATTTAATTTAAAAAAACATGGTTTAAAATTGAAAACAATATCATACAGCTAATTTAAATTAGATATAATGTATTTATTTTTTGTTTTTGTTTTTTTCATAAATAATGGTAAACTATAGAAAAGTTCCATTGCCACAAAACTGTAAAAAATTAATACACGTATTCAATATAATAAAATACTTATATATATTTAAATTTTTTTAATTTATTTAAACTACGACCTGAATCAATATAATTTTAAGGTAGTATGGAAAATTTAAGTAGGTATGTAAAAAATTTAACTGACATTATCAGTTAAATTGATTTAAACCGTTATTAAAACAGGAACAGGAAATTAACGACCCTCCAATTTAATGAACTTAAGTTATTTAGGTCATAGTAATAAGTCATCTTGGTGTGATGAAAACTTAAATTTAATAAATTAAGTAAAGTTAATTTTTTTTCTATTATTACTATTATTATTACTGTTAAAAAAATTATGCCTGTATAGTATGCTGTATGTAATTATAATTTATTTGTAAATTGGAATAATTATTATAAATATAGTATTGAAAATGTTCAAGTTGAAACATTTTCAAAAAGTTTAAAAAAATATTTTGTTTGAATTACGATTGATTAATTTGAACCGACAAGATACTGTTGAAAAACAATTTAATGTTATTAAATTAATTATCTCGTAATTTCTTTAATTAATAAACCACAAGATTTTCATGAAAATTTGATATTTCTTATGTAGACTAGAACTTTTACCTATTTTTAATAATAAAATACATTTGTAGTAAAAAAAAATTATGTAATTTATTTATACTATATAACTATGATAATGGCTGTAAATTGGATGCCTATACTTATTTAAGTGAGCTATTTGAGTACAATTGGTATAAATACCTGTGATTCGGGGTTAATGAAATAAAAGTTGTATGACACATATTTAAATCAACAACAATGCAGGAAATTACAATTAAAAAATGAAATGTGTCATAGGGAAAGTATATAATTTCCATATTGTTTAAGTCGTGAGAATTGATTTTAATTCCAAAGTCGTGGGTTCACGTGAACCTATAACTAGATATGAAAAAGAAACGTGTTATTCTCCCTTTTTTGTTATTCTTAAAATGTGAAGGCTATTAGATTATGACGATAGTACATTGCTAGCTTTTTATTATTAAATTTTTTTTTCTATTTCATATCTTTATGAATAGAATTTATTATTATCATAATTTAAGTACGGTTTTTTATTTCTATAAATTAAAACTTCTCGAAAGGTTAAAGCAACACGAACAATTACATGTTTATAACAGTTAATGTCTCAAATTTTCAAATTATTTCTAAAATCAATTTAAATACATTTCTTGTTACTTATGTATACAAAATTAATTACACTATATAAAAATAATACATATAAGTTACTAACAACTATTGGTTTTTAATTTAAAATTTGAAAACTTTAATCTTCAAAAATGCACAGTACTTTTGTTTATGCATGTTATTCTTTCACTCACATTTGTACTTTAAATATTTCTTCTTATTTGACTATTATTACAGTTTAGGCAATAATGATAGAGAAAGCTTATTATTAAATTTAAAATGTTTACATCTCATCTGAAAAAGAGATAGTCTTAATGATCCTGTTAATAATTCAATTCGCTTTGACCCGAATATTTGGCCAAAGCTTTCACATTAGACTACTATAATGCAATAATTTAATATAATAAATAGTATAAATCAATCACGTGTGTCAACAATCACTTAACTAGAGAATTACACTTAGTCCATCAAAACATTGAACAAAACTGCTAAATAACTAAAGAACTACAAATACAGAGATTTTAATAACAATTCAGTAAAATAATGCATTTCAAAATGCATGACAATTATATTTTAATGTAAGATAAATATAAAATGATATTGTGTTTAACATTTTGTTTTTCTTTATTCCGAATGTCAATATTTTTAATTTAAAAACTTGCTTATATTCTATCAATCTACAAAATTTAATAATATTTATGAACATATACACATATTATTATAACCATCTATACTTTTTGATTTTTTTATTAATGAAACGAATCCATATAAACAATTATAAAATATTCTTCTTCTTCTTCTTCTTCTACTTCGCCTTCCTCCCAACTATTTGGGGTCGGCCACCCTTGTCCTACACCTCCACTTTACTCGGTCAATCACATCTCCTCTGCACACACCGACAGCCCTCATGTCATTCTCCAAAGTCTCCAACCATCTCTTTTTTGGTCTTCCTCTTCCTCTTTTCCCTTCAACGTCCATCTTCATAACCACTCTTACTGCATTCGTTTCCTCTCGCCTCATCACATACCCAAACCATCTCAGCCTATTTTCTCTCATCTTGTCCACAATTGGCGCTACACCAACACTACCTCTCTTAATAATATTATAAAATATTATTAATTTATATTAAACGTAAGTATTTTTGTTGCACTATTTATCTGCATTAGAGCCCTTCACAGTAAAATAAAATTGTTACACATGATTAAAAAATTTTTCATAAAAATACTTATTATATCAGTTAAAAATGAGCCCATAATGCAATGTGTTCGCGTTCATATAATAATAGCATCTATTAAAATTGAAATATTTTGAAACCAGTATATAGTGATACCAAACAACAAATGAAATCGGTATGAAAAACAAAAAAAAAAAAAACCAGAATTGTTTAAACATAATCACAGCCTATAACATGTATCTATGCGTTTTGATAATCATCTCATATATTATATAAATTGTACAAAATGTGAACCAAAGCCGACATGATTTTCGCTAATGCTAATTTCTTTTATCGTCAAAGCGAGAAAAGAAGGCAATACGATCGTTTTTTCAAATGAAATGTTATTTTTTTTTTTTTTTAAATGCTTCGCGATTGCAGTAAAAGAAAACATATACTCATTGTTTTCCCAAACGGCCCAGTCATGGCTCATGGATCACAAATCACAATAATAATTACAATAATCACCGTATTGAAACAATCGCGAAACTAATCACCATGAATTTGCCCGGGAAAGGACATCTTAGCTCCGCCGAATATATATACATGCACATGTATTATAACCCGTTGGCCGTGTTAGTATTACAGAGAAAGACAAATAGGAAGTAAGAAAACGATGACAGAGAGAGAAATGAAGACTGCATCTCCGACGCCATGCATTCCCCTACCCCAATCACTTTTCCCTCCGTACGGCGAGACACAACTATATTATATGCGCCTTTCTCCTCTTGTGCATTTTTACTTTATACATTTTTCGTGTAGTTCATTGCCGCCAGTATTTTGTAGAACGGAGTCAGTAGGTTGTGGCCCTGCTCCAGGTGCTCGTCGTTCACATCACGCAGTCTCGTGCACACACTCTTCGGCGGACAACCGACACGCGAATTTATTCATTTCATGACACTTCTCTCGTACACCTCTCATCGTATACACCACACTTGTACTTCATCACTGATCTTTTTTTTTTTTATATATCGTTTTTGTCTTAATAACCATCGGTATAGTGTGATGTGCAATTGATATAGTACGCGAACCAACTCGTATTCCAATTTTCGTACTGTTATCTGTTTAACGAGAATATAGCCTGAAGAACAATGAAAAGTCTCGGATTTGCCGAGTATCTTGCCATTTGTTGGTGTCTGTGCCAATGTTTAATATACCACGGTAAGCATTGTTTTCTCTTTGTTTAAATACTTATATTACTTTTTTATTATTTACATTTATTTGTGTATGTTGTTAGTTGATATTTCTAATGATTTATGATAATGAGTACTAGGATTTTTTACGTATGAAAAATATTGTATACGTATTGTCGATTTTCTTTTACGTCAATTTGTATAAGACTTGTTTAACATAAAATCAATAACACAATATATACATTGATAATAGTTTATATACCTTCATTGCAGGAAAACAGCAATTACATTTTTATAAATATATCCTATTATCTTTCAAAATACGGATTGTATAAATTGTAATTTTCTTAATGAAGATTTCTAAAAACAAATAGTATACTCATTGCTTTTTAAATACTATTAAATGTCCATTTAAAGAAACAAATTAATTAATTTTAGGTCCACTCTGAATCAAATAATTGTTTGTCATAGTAATAATTAATTATAATCTAATTAAAATCCCAGTCACTATTATTTATACGAAATGTGAAAATATTGTTTTACTTGTAAAATAAAATACATTTTCAGTACTTAAATACCCATTAATCTATATTTTATGACAACTAATTGTACCAAAAATAACAAAGACTTGGATTAACAACATTTTCAAATATTTTATTTAAATCTTAGCTTATAAACTAATTTATTAAAATCCAATTAATATTTTAAATATCTAGATAATAGTTAACTTAAAAACATTAGAAAATAACATTTTTAAACATTTAAATATTTCAATTTAATTAAATATATATATCACAAAATAAAATAACCTACAATAAATATATATGCATGTATGTATGTAGAAGTATACCTTCAGAAAATAATCGTTTAAATAAACTTTATTCCTTCTTCACTAAAAAAAAATCTGGTCATAACCTTATATAGCATACAACCCTCAGGTTTGCAAGTTGCATTAAAGATTTAATTGATAACCACTTAATAAAATAGGTTTTTCAAAATATACTTACTTTGGGAAGTGAAGATAAAAACATATATATTGAACGTACACATTGTTGTAATTTTAGAAAAAAAAATTCCAAATTTCTATAGCTCAAGCAGGTATTCTAGACTTATATTACCGTCAGTTCCAAAAGAATTTGAACAATTTTTTTGCTAAAAACTTCGTCTGTCTATCAACAATGATTTATATTTAATACATATTTTCTTTGTTCATTTCTGACAGGCTGTAAGGCGTGGTATAAATATATATATATATATAGGTACACATTATAAGTATGAAAAAATTCTGTGTATAACACGTTAGCAACATTATTAAAAATGTTCGATCAAATAAAAAATTCTGATTTTGCTCTAATGGAATAACGTAACCTTATAAATTTGTCATCAAACGTGATCTTATATAGAATTTATAATTGTATTAAATAATAATATCGACATAAGGCAAATTAGACTTAAACAGCAAAAATACAGGTTGGACCGGAACGAATGTAAATGCATGTGAACACATTTGATTACGTATTTTAATGCAGACACGTCAATGGTTTATCCATACCAAAGATGACAAAAATATAGTAAATTATTACTTTCATGTAATGGAAAACCATTAAAAGTACAATTAAACTTGAGTTAAACTAATTAAAACGGTAGTGTTGCTACACAACGATATTATAAATTATTAAGCCGAGAAATAACTCGGTTGTATGACCATTATTACACGACCAGTTTAATCGCGTTTTCGTAGATTTTTACTGTTGCGATTAATACACGTTGATATTGAGATATGCGATGAAATCGCGTACACTGCAGCGTATTAGCACTCGAGTGACGACTTTGTGCGGGGATAGATTTCAAAACGTACGATACTTAAACCCCTAGACCGAGAGCACTGATACGATTTACGAGTATAAACATACAATAATTTTACCCAAAAAGTTCTGCGACGTTTCGTTCCAAATGTTGCCGTGTCGCATCTCCCACGTGAGCACGTAATAAAGTGTCCGTATACGTCTACACAAAGCACGAGTGTATACCCAATCGTTTTAGACGCAATCTGATTTTTATTTCTCGTAACTCTAAATAACAAACGTCGGGACGAGACCCGACGAGATGCGTATCACGTAGGCGGCACCCATTGAAACGGCAAAACACACGAGGAGGGTCGCATGTACGGACGTGTACCGACGGATGCGCATAATGTATATTATAATGGACGAAAGGTCGATGTCAGTGCTACACGCAGTTATTGAAGCACACACATACACACACACACACATATATGGTATGTACAACATGCACGCACTCGCGTAACAAGTTCGTGTTATATAAACCGATGACGGACGGGCTGAAGGGAAATGGATGTGTGCGCCAGTGGCTGGAGGAGAAAAAGCTTTGCGGGCACCGAATGGAATGTATCGACGTACGGCTAATAGGAAACTGGTTTATGCGCGTTGTCTTAGCGGCCCCTTGTGCGCGCAGGGAACGCGGACGGACATGAATAAATCCAAATTATTAATTAGCGCGGACGGACATCGAACGGAAGTATAAACACTAGGTTCCGCAAAGGGTACAACGGCATAACCGAACCGATACGAATCGATACATGTGAAATTGTCAACCGATGAAAAACTGTAGCAATTGACCGTCCCGATTTCAGACAAATCAAAACATTTACAAGGAATAAGATATAATACTTGCACGTGTCGAGAAAATGTTATAACAAAAATAAACACGTTACATTACATATTGCAACAATAAGAACGGTTTATAAAAAACATTTAAAAAAATTACCACAACTTCGTATGTGTAAAACGATAAATATTATTGGTATATCCGTTTCCCGTTAACGCGGTTCCTTCACTTCACGAATCGTATAAATCTTCCGGTATTTTTTCTCTCTCTATATTTCTAAGAATACCTATAGTTATGCGTAATAATTCTTGAATGTAAAACGCGTAATACATATTAATATACCATTTCTAGATCAAAAATAAGTTCTGCTTTGGAAAATATTATTACGTCTACCTAATAGATATGACGTGAAAATTCTCGGACGAAGAATCCATCCATTAGTGAAATAATGTATCCGAGTGAATAGCGAACGATATTGCGCAACGTTCGCGCGTTCAATCACCGAACGGTAATCGAAAATGAATGTTTGCGGGTACGACGGACGATGTGTAGGCAATAAATGTAGCGGCGCGCGCACACACGTGTACAATAATTGTTGAAAAAATCCTCAAGAAGAATCACGAATCACAAACACTGAGTCGTCGAAACGGCAAAACCGCATCGCTCGCGTACTGATGTGCGGTTAGACCGCACTATCGCATAACATACGCACGCGTCAATATTGCTTAGGGAGGTGCCGACGGAATATCGACGGACCAATTTATTGTTTTGTTCCACGCACTTGATTCTTTTCCGCCGACCGTACATCCAATTTTCCACGACACGCCACACCGATTACCGGCCATACACGACGACGGCTGCCGATGGCCCCGCGCGTACAGGAAAAAAAACTGGTTCTCGACCTTGTCATTATAATACTCGCGGCCGGACGGATGTATTTTATGTACCTATGTGCGCGTGTGTACGTGAATAAGAAACGAGAGTACACGCGTAGAAGTCCATCGACGTGACCGACGATCACGACGCGTCCATAGTCGCCACCGCAGATTCGAGACCGTTTTTCTTTTTTTTTTTTTATCCTTCTCCTTGGTATCGGAATTTCGGTTCTGGTCGACCGCGTGCGCGCGGGGTGTGATTTGAGGCGCATCTCGTGCACCGGCGAAGTCGGTGGCGCGAGCAGGCGCCGGTGACCTCTGCAGCAGCAGCAATAGCCGCCGCGCGCATAACGTTACAATATTTAAATCGCGTAACTGGAAATCGTCACGGCAGGGAAATGATAAAACCCAACGCAAAACGCGTATTCTGTTACACGTATACAGTTAAAAAGACTTTTATCCTAACGGGACATAACGGCCGTATTGTGGTACAAGAAAACGTAGACACAACTTCTTTGTTGAACTGCACTACATTTATGTGGTATGAAATGTTTTCGCATTCGATGGTAGGCGTACGAAATCGAACCCTGCAACGTTTCTCGACCAACTATATGTTGCATGAAGTATATGGAATTCCATAGATTGTACGATTACGAATATTTTAATTGTATCATTTGAAATTGATTTATCTATAAGTCCTGATTACATTATTCATAATCAAAGTAAAATCATAATACATTCGTATATTAAACACTGAATTTGTAAGTTTTTTTATTGACTTAAACTTCATTTCGTTTGGTGTATCGCAGAACATTAAATATTTAAATGTACGTCGTGTGTTAATATTACGCCGTATTGTCAAGGTTGATAAACAATATTCTAACTTGTAAACTCCATAATTTTGGTTTTGTGTATTTGAATCTTGGACAGGGACAGTATAATATACCGCGAGTGTCACATTCTCTTGCCAAAACGCTCCACTCTTACGCGGTAGACAGCGAAATAGCAGTATATATTTTTGTGTAAATATTACATAACGCAAATGCTTATTCGTTTTTAGGTATTTTCGAAATGTCACCACTTTAGATCGAGCCTTTTTATAGATCATGAGCCTATATTTGTTAGTGTTTTGAAAAAAATCCTAATCTGGGGTTAAAATTTTATCCTGCGTGAGAATCGTGGTGATATCAATAAATTTCAGACAAAACTTTATCCTACCTTATTCTTTCAGATTTTACTGTGTCAGCTAATACATAATAATGTTATAACCCGGCGTCATAAATAGTTGACCCGAGAGAGAGAGATACGATGTTGAATTTTTCGATCAACGTGTTGATATGTACGTACTTGAGCGGTGTTCTTTTTATCCTTAGCAACCCCATTTATAATTATTAACGTCTGCCGAAAACGTACAGTTGTATGTTTCAAAGACAAAAACGTACGTACAGATGTGCGCATCTTTGTGTAAATTTTCAGTATGACGGACGGTGAGTCAACTGCAATCGGTCGGTCTGTTCAATAAACTTTCGTCGACCTATGACTCGCACGACAACCGTTTAGAAAATGGTTTTTCCATAGTCACAATTAGGTGGTGGCCAAATGGGTTCCACTCCTTAAATATTTATCTGTCTTCCACGTAATAGATAATGATCCAAATTAAAAAATAAGAAGTTCTTTACTAAAGTAGCCATACGAAATTAATTAGTTAATTTACCAAAGTAATAGCCAAAAAATAAAACAAAAATAATAAATAAATAAATAAATAAATTAGCCCTTACAAAAATCAACCCTAGTTGCGCTCATGGGTTTCACGAGCGGAACGAAATACATATCAACGAGCATTGTATGTGTTTGCGTGATAATTTATTTTATTAACATTTCCGAGGTACGGCCGACGACCGATTATACACGTATACACGGGTGTATACGCCCGAGTCGCGGGTTACCGTTATCGTACATGTATAAGTAATTCATACCGTATACCACGTAATACGTAACACCGTGAAAGACGACGTCGTCGTGCAACAAAATCAAAGGCGGTGGGTACATGTGTGCGCACTATACGCCCACTGCTCGGCGCAACCTCCATCTCCCTGCGCAGACCGCCTTTCGCCGCGCTTATCCACTCTTTTTCGAGATGCGCAAAGAACTCGATTCGCCCGACGGAGCTTTAGATGACGCAGCTCAGTCGTACGCTAACCCCAACGATGGTAAAAAATCATGAGAAATCGCAGTTTCCCAGTTGACGAACACGGTTGCACAAATGAAAACATCGTGTCATCATAACGTAATGTACGTACGTTCCATTACGCCCTCGTATATGTATGCTTACAACAATCTTTCGATTATCCGTCCTAACCCAAAACATAACACAGATGAATAATAATTAATATATTGATAAATATTAATAATATATATATATATATATATATATTGAATTCTGTGTTCATCATCTCACATCATGCACTATTGATATGCGTTACGTTTTCTTTCACAAAGGTGTCTCGCTTAGGATCTTGCCCCCGCGCACACTATGGATCGTAAAATCGTGTAGCCACTGCCATCGGAATCGTTTTGATGTCGATACTCATTAGCGATAAAAATAATATTGCGACACTCGAAATAAATTGAAACAATCGATTAACTGAAGAACAAATATTCGCCAATATTCATACTGAAAAATTTTCCTGGTTCTATAGTATGTGATAAAAGAAATACCAAAACAATTGTTTTCAATTGTATGCTTTATACACCCGTGTCGAAGTATAAATAATCTGACTTTGCGCACCAATGAAATCTAATGCACTATTGTCGTGTGAAATTATTTCGTGTGGTCCAGCAGTCGCGCACGAAGTATACGCTGTGAAAATTAATTGTCTCAAACGGTAATTAGTTAAAGAATAAGCAATATTTTATTTTTATTGTCTTTGTTCGCTTTGTAAAATGATGTGTCCCGCGGATCGGTTGGTCACTGCGAACAGTCTACACTTGTCATATGCCTAAGTTCAAACCCGAAATCTGGTTAGATATACTAAGATTCGTTTTAAGAATATTTTTTTGGTTAAATATGAACACTAATTTTTATTATTTATTTAACATATTTTTGTTTAATCTCATACCCGTTTTCGATCTAATCCAGTTGCGCAGAAACTAAATGCTGTTTAAAAACTCTGCGTATAACGTAAAATTTATGACTTTGAAGTTAATTACAAAAACCGAACATCATTTGCGATATTCTTATTGCCGTTACACTCTGAAACACACACGTGATGTTCTATTAATTTTAATATTCACATACATGTATATATTATTTTGTGCACCTATATATGTACATATCTATATATTTATATGAGCTTATGAATATATTAATATTTTTATAAAAAATGTATTCATAGAAACTGATGCACTCGAATGCATATTACTCTATAGTTTAAATATACATCATGTTTATTAAAATATATTCAATTCTACCTATCATGTGTTTCTGGTTTATACTATAGGTTTATAATAATTGTATTACTTTGAAATCAAAAACAATATATAGTTCATTCATAAAATATTATAATAGTATAGTTATTATTACATACAAGTTATATTCAATTACTACGTATTTGAATTTCACGTAATTTAAAACAATATATTAATAGGCACATTAGGATGAGACTTAATTTCAATAGTCTATACTTAGGTACATTTTATTAAATATGATAGGTCTAATGACCGTCTACGTTAATTTATGTTACGTAAATCCAGAAGGTATTATGACAGAGATCAATGACAATGGCGATTCTGCCAAACAAAAGGATCTAATATCTCATAAAAAAATAAACGCAAAGATTCAAGAACGACCGTTTAACGTATTCTTTGAACTACACTAGTCATTAGAGGCCATTATTATTATTATTATTATTATTATTATTATTATAGACGCACAATGAAAGCTATGTCGGCATTTTATAAAATTAATAATATTGCATCCCACGTTTTTTTTTTTATCATTTGCTTCTTGGAACGATATTATTATTTTACACGACACTTATATGTGAATTATTATTATAAAAATACTCGTCACAAACAACAATAATTTCTAAAACTACGGTGTATGTGTTAAATTAATTGAATAATGCATTACGCTGAAATGTCAAAAGCGTAAAAAATATTACAAAAAATGAGAATACAAAATCGTAATATTATAAATGTGAATAAATGATTTATCTTTTCGACAATTATTATGTGTGTATCTATACGTATTACATGTACCCACACGTTGGAGAAAAAAAACCGTTCAAAGTGTATCCCACTGAAAGATATACTGAATTTCAGTACCGTTAGGTATACTGTTGTAAATTACACGTTTATATATAACTACAAATACATTATAATATTTTGTTTAACTGAACTAATGCGATTTTAAAATAATATATACCATAATATTTCCCAATAAATGATAGTATAAGTACGCAATGCGTATGTTTTTAGTTATATTGCCATGCATTTTTTACGTTTCAATTTAAAGATAACCTATTACGTCGTCATTTTATGTACGTTCTTAACTCATTAAATAGACAAACATAGGTAGATATATTTATGTTTTTCATCATTAAACTGAGATATATTTTTGATCGTATTAAAAAATATAAAACTGAAGACTTGTTCAAATATATGTAAGCATATAAGCATCTGGTGACCATTACAAAATAAGATTGAACTAACTCCTCCTCCTCCACTTACGCAATGTTTTAAAGTTGAAAAGGCAATAAGAGCTTTCGTTGTTACGTGTTCAATATAATTCACGGTCGTCGACCGATCCTTAACCTCAAAAAACGTAGGTAATCATGAAAAAATAAAACGTTATCTATCGTTGGTGTCACAAAATATTAAACAATAGAAAATAATATATGATATAAACAACAAATAGTGTACGATACGAAAATTACAAATATCATATGCATATCAGATTATATGTAAAACTAATAAAATGATAAGTTAAAAAACATTATATTTTAATTTAAATTATTAATGAATTCAGTCGCGCAGACAGAACTCGTTCAAATTCTTATAAGCGAATTAATGAATTGTATTTGTCAAAAAAAAATAAAATAAATAAAAACCATAACTTTACACATCATATCATACACTTACACTCTTAGCCAAGATTTGCTGATTATTTTATCGAAATCGATTTTAATTTTTCATTCCATTAGTAACGGTGAAGTAAAAGAATCGTCATGAGAGGGCACCCAACTGGTTTAGAAAACGAGTATCCTCGGCACGAATATTCCAAACGAACTTGTGACAGGATATAACTTACCATTTTGCCTTCTACACAAAGATGTACATTATATACATTTACCGATACACCTATAATTCCGTTTCATCCGATTCACTATGCATGTGTGCAGATACGATTCATGCGAAGATCATATGCAAGTGCGTGGTGTGCAAACGCATTGTACCGTTATACAACACCGATATTCCTCTCGTTCCAAAACAATAACCGTTTGATACATAAATTATGATCTTATTAAAATGTACAATTAATATGATTAATTAGTCATAACCCTCAGAAAACTTGTATATGTTCATCTCTTCGATCATATAATAAATTAATAAATAGCTTTCACATATTTCAACCGTAAGAGACTAAACTATTTTATCGCTACATAATAGTTATTACAATCATAAAAAAAAAAAAATACTGATTTTTTTTCTTCTTAATCCGGCACGTAGAATTGCAGAAACTTCGCAGTAATTGTTGATGATTTTATAATGATAGTGGTTTTATTGGGGAAGTATAAAAACCACAATCAATGAATCATTAAATTCGACACATATTATGTACATACTATTTCTTCGATAAAACCGTTTAATATCATAAATTATAATAAACTTTGCGACGCTATAAAAATAATCGCTTCATAAATGTATATTGGTTATCATATTAGTCGCCACACGGCCTATTAAACGAAATAAGTGATTTCAAAGTATACCAATTTCCCATTGACTTTCGAAACTATTAAAATAAAAAAATCTAGAACAATAGTGAAACGATATAAATTATTTAAATGATTTAGAATTTTAAATGCGAATCAGCACAATTTCTTTAACGTTTACAGCCCCCAATGCACCCGTTATGTTCATAAACGAATGTCTTTTTAAATTATTTCACGTGTACGCTTACATCGATAAGGCGTACTATCAAATCTATTGGTTTAGTATTATGTATTGGTTTAGTAGAAAACAACAGTAATATTTTCATGAACGTCAACCACGCGTAAACCTGTGTACAGTTATTGTAATGTGTGAGTAAATGTTGTGATCGGTTATGTCTGTAGACGGTGTTACTATAAAAATACGACTAATTAACGATCGAAATAACGAATATAATAATTGACTGATGAAACGTGTTACATAAAAAAAAAAAAAAAAAAAAATCATAAATAAATAAATAAAACCAGTTTAATTGCAGAAGTCAATTTTTATTCCATCCATCCATCCATCCATCCATCCATACGGTTAGCGACCGAACTACGAAATATGTTATTGTACCCACCTATGTATGTGATGTGCGTCTTCGTGAATCGGTTTTATTTTAACGAAATGCTAAAGCTATTTCCGGGATAGAAACGGTGCGCGACATTTTGCGGCAACTGCGCATGCGTGCGCGCAGAGTTTAACCGAATAATTGCACACGTTCGCGAAAATGACCGTCTAAAAAATAACGTAAAAAACTGGTAAACGATAACACTCATTTGGATAAATATATACATACATCCTCGTGTACGTATATGTGTGTGTGTGTGCGTGTGTGTGCGCGTGCGTGTAGTTTTTACGTTCTGGTCAGTAGGTCAGCCACGACAACTGTAGCCGTCATGCGATGGTCACATTTCTATTTCTATTGTGTCCATACGCGTGTGCGTGCGTGAAGCTTAACAAAGAACGAGGCTAGTGACCCTCCGGACCTGACTGGCCAGACGGCGGTAGAAAGTAACGTGTGTTTGTTCCGCCACCAAGCCGTCGTCAATATTATATGGGTGAACGAGGCGCGATGCGACGGCGACCGTCTTGGTCCCATAGTACGAGCTCCGGGCTGTCGGGATGGTGAGTGCCAGCGGGGTGTTTAAGGGCGAAGATGAAAGTGTTTTTACGCCTATCGGTTTTTTATTTTATACTTATATTTATTTATTTTTTAATGACTGCATTCATGTTATATGTATCTAAACGAATGATCGACTATTTGATAAGATGAAATATTAAATCGTAATATAATTTGTATCCACCATGTATAAGTATTGTATACAACGCATGAGTGAGCGAATCTCACTCGTTTTTATGATGAATCGTTCGTATCGTTCCTCGTCATCTCAAACGGGATACGGGCAGTTCGTATCATTACCTACACATACCTCATATACTTAAATCTAAATACCTAAATGTATACTACACCTGTCAGCGGTACGAGCTTGTCATACGTAGGTATACGGATGTAGAAAACAACTGAATAAAACTAGACTTGGAAAAGTTGTTTCATTGTCAAACAACAATGTGTGCGGGTGTGTGTGTGTCCATTAATAGTTTTTCCAACGTCGTACGAATATAAATAAAAAATTATTATTTAATAAATATTGGTTTTTTCTTTCGATCCCACGTGTATCAATTTCCGATGATATGGCAACTACTTTTTAAATGTAAACCGACGTAAAAATCGATGCAAATATAACATCTTTGATCGAAATAAAATCCCTAATCCGAATACGTTGCACATCTTTGCTGTAGAATTACAATTACCCGTGGTAAATAGGATTAAAACGTTATTATATGTTTTTTAAGTTTAACAATAAGTTTCCAACCAATGATAAACCCACTAAATGAAAAAAAATACGTTTAGAACATTATTTGTGAATAGTTATGCGTTTAATTACCTACAATGTACGATTATAAACGTAAGATTTTTATCTTACACAGGATTTCTATAGATTTAAAATTAAAATAAGTTACCAACTTGGTATATAATTTTATTAAAATAAATGTTTTTAAACAAAAAAATTACGATGTATGGCGATACATTTATACATAAAAAAAAACAAACAATTAAAAAAAAAAAAGCGTAGCACAATTTTTGAAATCATTTTTATATAAACTAATCACAATAACATTGTTCTTTATTTTTAATGATCACCAAATGTTTTCAAATTACAATATTTCTACTATTATCCAAGAATCGTAAGAACAGTTTAGGAACGTGATTAAAATATTTCACAGGTATGATAATTATTTATTTACAAGTATAAAAAATATTTGATTGAAAAACATCTCAATATACCTAAATAATGCGAGTTTCTTTAGATATCAAAGAGCTTTAAAATATGAGTTAAATATACCAACTGTAAGTTTTAACTTTTTTCACAATGAATATTGTGCCCATCGTCCCCAGTGCTCAACTTAGCCAAATGAAAAAAAAGGGGATTCTGTTTCCTCAAAAAAGCGTCTTCAAAACTTGTTTAGCATTATAATTACAATGTAATAATAGTAGGGGGACGCTAAAATTTTTGAAAATTAGTTGGGGTACTCCATTCTCCTATGTTCTCCCTCAAGTTCAGCACTGATCGTCACACGCGAACGTGTGATGTGTCATACGAATATTATTGTGCTTAAAAACCGCAATGTTAAAATGTATTATAGCTATTTTTCATACACAATTGTCATTAAAGACAGGTATCAACGGTGTGTTGTTTAATTTTTTGTTTGTATATCAACACACGTGTATCTTAACTCTACACAATAAAAAAAAAAAACCATTCAAGATAAATATATAGTAACAATTTGTGTTGTTAGTCCATTCACAAAATTAAGTTAAACTGTATTATACGAGCGCATGTAATGTATACTCCATTCGAATATTACATTGATAAATATAATTTAATATACATAATACAGTATTTAATAATATGGTCGCAGCAGATAGATATGCTCGAAAACCCTTATTTGTCGCTCGAAATAAGGACGTACAGTGTAAACGATTCACCGCGGCGGAAGTACTTATCCGCAATGGTATGATAATAACTTTTATCCCATAACGTACAGTCACAAGAACATGCATAAATAAGTGTTTCGAAATCCTGGTACGTCTTCACAACGTACGTGTTGTGATTTTATTTATATACATTTAGAGGTATACCGTTTATAAGATCTATAAGTGATAAATGTTTCGGTAAAAAAAAAAAAAAAAAATGCTACACGCTCACTTTGCGTGTAAAATCTAGTACAGAATAAATTATATACAAAACGTGATATATATATTACGTCTAAATTTCGACAATTTTTTAGAGTTCGTTTTACGCGTATAAGTTTTCGAATCGTCTAGGAACAGCGCTAAACACGCAAAGCATATAAACCGTGTATGCATATGTACAGGGTCTAAAATACATATGAATTCAAGAGACACATTTATTAATTCAATTGTTACCATTTACAGATTTCCATACAAAAAGCACCTGTGGGGGTTATAGCACCCAAAATCTTACAATTACATAACCTCCCCCTTATCGAGAATCTTTTTACATACTTTTTTACTAAGAATATACCTAGCACTCATTCTACTAATATTGACTTGAAAGTTCATACATACGAATAGTTGTCTTTTTTTATTTTAACAGTACCAGTTTTCTCGATTTGACGCCTTTTGCTATTTAATTTTCAGCCATTTTCTATCTACTGCCGATTTGTCTTGTAAATGCAGTTATCGATAGAACGTATTTCCACTGACGAGTCAGCTGTTCGGGATGTTTTAGACATGTGTTGACATTTGATGATTTTCGATCCCGATATTTTTGATCATGGATATTTCATCGTGTATTTGTTTTTTTTTTTTTATTGATTTTTTATCTAGCATAACATGTATAATGATTAAACTTCTCCCTTGGACAATTTCTGTACAAGGACCTGCTGTCCGTCGCAATTCGCGCAATATACGCAATGTACGAAAACCCGTATTGTAACAATGACATTTCACGGGCGACCGACCGACGTGTGTAACGCCGTAAGCGAAGGATTAATTGACGTGACAGGACGTTTTCGCGGATGAGTCACGTGGCTCACAGCAACGGAAAACAACAGTGGAAATCCGTTCGGCCGTGCAGGAAGCGTGACACAAGCGGACGGTGACAGATGAAAATCTCGATCCTTAAATACGACGATGACGTTACTCGTGTCCACCATAAATAATACATAATGTATTATCTATGGTGTACACGCACGCATGTACATGTGTAATATGTGTCAAACGTACGTACGCGCGTAATACGCACGCGTACAAGACGAAAACAAAATTATGCACAAGCGATAAAAACTAAAAACAATTGTAGATTTGTTGTATCATGTTTCGCTCCAGGTGAGGTTGCACACAGTGTATAGCAGCTGGTCCCAAACTTATACAACCACGGAACCCTTAGGAAACAGTATTGTTTTTATTGATGGAACCGCAATGTCTCTAACTCCAACTTGTCCACAATTATTCACGTTTTGTAGTCTCTTTGTCTAAGTAAGGACATTTTATTATGCCATGATATTTAATCACCGGTGATGTTCTGAAAAAAAAATTTCCAAAACTCTTCATCTCGACATGTCGTTGCAACGCGATATATACTAAACGAGGCTAAACCGTTCAGCCAACTTTCAGACATTGCTGACTTGAGGTATGTTAAGAGACTATGCAAAATTGAAACGGAATTTTCATTTGTCGCTGTTGTCATGGGCAAAAATGTCAATCCACGGAGCATTTAGTAAACATTTGAAAACCTATCTTTATCGCAAATATCGGGTGTTCCGAGTGAATTTTTGACGTCCAGCCCAGCAATAGACTTACGCCAAGTTGAATTTCACCTACCCATATATCACGGGGAAAATTTAAGATTATCGTTGGAAAAGTTGAGCTCAGGAATCTTATTTAACATTTTTCAATTTTTTGGAAAAGAAAGAAGTGAAATTTGATAAAATATTGCGATGATCCAAAAATCGGTCTCGTAAATATGTCAAAAGCAAATCGATGTGATAATATGATATGTAGATTGTTATAAGGAAATAATCTTCAACCTGGAATATAATTTCAACACATTGAAATATCCATGATCAAAAATATCAAGATCAAAAATCAATAAATGTTTACAAATGTATGAACAGCTTGAATACATGACTAGTCATTGGAAATGCGTCCTATCGTTTGCTGCATTTACAACGATAGTAGGTGGAAAAGACGAGAAAATTGGCATTGTTAAAATAAAAATAGACAATTATGTATAATTTTTCGAGTCGGTGTGAATATGACAAAATTATGATTTATTTTTAGTAAATATGTATGTAAAAAAAATCCCTAACAGGTGGATGGAGTTTGAACCCCTTTCCTCTCGCGTAGGCATGATTCCATGAATCACACTTTGAGAATCGCTGGTGTGCAATATAGTATGCCGTCACCGTAATAGCTTACACTTTAACAACGTTCGCGCAAAACAGATCTACTGTTCGCCCTAGTCGAGTTAAACAATGAAACGAAATAATAAACGAATTTCTGCGGTAGCGTCGTGTCATCGAACGTCAAAACGAACCGTCGTCAGCGCTTGGCTATCCAATGGCTTTATGAGTTTCGTGATTTTCGTTGTACACCGTTATTCCGTCGAGTGTGCGCGGGTGCGGTTCGTGCAGTAATGACTTGCCGCACCGCCGGGATCATCTGCAAAATGTATGGTGTGTTCTGCAACCAGAGATTTAATTTTTTCGATTTACCACCTTCCTGCCGTCTGCATACATTTCCGGTTACCGCAACTCCGTGTTCGATCGCCGACGACGTATCTGCTCGTGAGTCTTGAGTCATACTTTCTGACCGTACGCAGTCTGTAGTATGTTTGCGATACGAGTGCATGGATTTCCTACATTCAGTTATTAACAGCGAACGGGTGGGTTGCCGGAGAGTAACGCTAAACAGGGACAAGAACCGTTTGAATTTATCATCACTCGGTTCCGGTGCCGGTTCTCAGAAAATAAAATATCTGTTCCGGTTCTTTGTTAGCAAAAAAAAATAAAAGTACCGGTATCAAAAAATGTTGGTACCAGTTTCTGTTATCAGTAAAATATAATATTATTACCTATCCAGTGAATATACTATAATATACCATCGTCCACCTTTTGAAGTGCATTATAATAATAATATCATAGTAGTGAACGAAAAATACCCCCTATGAAATATTCTAAACACAGTGGTACTTATATAAAACTGAAAATCACAGTAATCAAGATACTATTTTTTATTAATGAAATGTTTTGCTTATGCATCGTTCGACATAACAATATACTAGCGGGTAGTGTGTCTATTTAATTATTACCATCGCTTTATTTTGAATATAATATAATATTGATTTAAATAATAGTGTACATTGTGAAAGATATTTCCAAATAATACTATTTTGTGATAAATATAGTGTAATAAACACTTCATAAGTATAACAATTTAAAATAGGTACTTATCCAGAATGCAAATTTCATACGGTTCTAGGTATAAATTTTATTATGAGAATGGATCCCTGATTATCTATAAACAAAGTAGTAATAAGTTATGCTAAATAAAACCATTTTATATTGGAACCTAAATGAATCTTTATAATTTAAAAATTCCTGTTCGGTCCCTGTACCTAATTTATCAATATAAAGGTTTTGGCTCCGGTTCTTTTCGATTAGGTTCCAGGCCCTAGCACGAAAGCGTCCGTTTGTAACAACGATATCCGTATACGTGCACTACACACGGGAAATTGTACTGTGCCGAAAACAAAACGTCCCGTTCGTGTGCGTGGTGCGGTATTACGTACGCATCTGTGACGTATCGATTACCTATTATGTAATTATGTTTTATTGCAGGCGTATCCGGAGCCAGGGATTCCACATGCCCCAGAATATGTCCTCAGGGGAGTTCCGAGGAACCGGTGTGCGGTTCGGATGGTGTAATCTATCCGAACGAGTGCGAGCTGAAAAAGAAGACTTGCGGCAAAGGTGAAAAACGGCAGTTGTTTTATTATTACTACTATTACCCTTATTATTACTATCGTTATTATTGTTATTACCGTCATCGACATCTTTGCGATGAAAATGTTCGGCCGCCTGTTGGTAACAAATTATACTCACCGACTGCTCTGGTTTATACCACGTGTGTGCACTGCAGGCATAACCGTAGCAGACAACTCCACACAGTGTCTGCGGGCCTACGGATCGAGTTGCGAACACCGTTGCGGCAAGGAACAGGACGCGGTGTGTGGCACGGACGGCCGGACGTACCTGAACAGATGCATGATGCAAGTGGAAATATGTAGGTCAGTATTTTATATCCGGCTGGTTTCAAACGAAAACAATAATCGTAAATATAATAATTTTTGGTATTATTATTATTATTATTATGCACACATTTGAACGGTAAATATACGTGGTATTCGTGTGAAGCGTACGATGGACTACCATATGACGCGCTGAACGAAACGAAAAAATATTATTCAAGTCAAACTTGACACGATACGTGTGCAGGTAATGCACGTAATGCGCAATCGATTTGAGATTCTTGAGAGGTGCACACGTGTTGTTCGACCTGTGTGTAATTCTTTGGGACTATATGCAGTGATCGAATTATTAAAAATAAATAAAAATGTAGTGTACCCCTAACGAATGGAGCAAAATTTAATTCCGTGTACACTCTTCTGTTCAAGTCATTACGTGTCACCCTCCTTTTATTATTTCCGGTTCGATCACCGTCACCATACTTACGCCCAATAACGCCGAATTATTATGTTGAAGATGTAGGACAAACTTACGATAATATCCACAGTCCGGAGACACGCGTCCGTTTCTAAAATCCGTAGTAGAACTGGTAAAACTGAATATAATGTGGCTAATCCGGGGAACCACCCTGACCACTTATAAGGCAACTCTGCCCGACATAAGCGCATGGGATTCGCCGTCCCCCCATACCCTCGCGTGAACTTTGTTTCATTCGTCCGTCTCTTGTACACAGGGTTGGCACGTCAATGTCGCACTTGGGACCGTGCAGCAACATATCGGCCCACAGGGAAAACTGTCCGGTGAACTGTGACCAAGCGCCCATGGACGGTCCGGTTTGCGGGTCCGACGGCAACGTCTACAGGAACACATGCCAGATGAAACTCTTCACTTGCGGGTAAGTTCGAACGCCTTCTGTACATCCGGTGCGTACAACCATTGATTATAGAATATATATATCTATTCTATAATCAATGGATACATAAGTTGATATATATATAATTGATATATAATCAAATGGTACAACGTACACGTCACCGTGTAGTTGCACGTAACTACCAACTGCAGACACAAGTCACCCTAGGAGATGATCCGATAAAAAAGTTTTTAACCTAAGACATATATAAGCATAATCGTACTAGAACATAACCATTATCATTACATTACATTTTATCGAAGTATCATGAACCAAATTCACGTGTCATCATTTTCTCGATAGCCTTCGTTCCGTTATCTCATGTCAGCCATTTGATTTGACTTTATAAGATTATTATAATTATCATTGCTGTTTATGGTTTTTGTAATAGTCGTTATAAGAAGTACTCGCTGCATCGAATACTTCGGAACCAATAACTGTACTATATTAAGTATAAATGTGTTGAGTTGTATATTAACTCTAGAGACAAGTTATTACTGAAATTAGATCAAATAAAAATAAATTATCAATAAAATTCCAAGAATTCAGTTACCTACTTATTATTATAATCAACAAATAATAATGAATACACTTTTTTTTACCTAAAGCACCTTTAGCTTGAAATCATAACTAATAAATATAGTCAAATGTACATATTAATATCTCATTCTAGTTTACACCACTGATTTGTAGTACACATTATATTATAGTATATTATATTACAGTATATATTATAGTACATTGTATTACATTGTATCAGGGATTTTTACACTTCTCTATAGAATGCAACAAGTTATAAGGAGTTACGTATAGGCAAATTTAATAACTATTTTAAAAAAACATGAAGATATAACTTCAAGTATTTTTTCTGGTTCTATTATAAATAAGCATATATTAATAGTTAACGTAAACTTTTTACAATAAATTCATATAATTTATTAAAAAAAACATTTTACTTTTAGAAAAAATCATTAAAGATAAAAATAAGCCAGCCACTAATTTTGATCTAACGAAACTATGTACTGACTATAACAACAAGTCTTAAATCAACTATTTACCCAAACTATTAACACGTGTAGAAATCAGTACTCAGTAGGACTCTAGTACAACATACGATTAACATTCAGCTATAATTTCAGAGGTCTGAAATAAAAAATAAATATACTTACTGTATAATTAATTTTTATATATACTGAATAAATTTTTCTATTAAACTCTTAATACTATTACATAGCACAAATCCTCAAATCGATATTGGTATAAATTATATATAACTCTAAACAATTTGTGAACATAAGAAAAATTTCGTGACAGTCACGGTTATTTAAGCAATCTCTTAAAAGTGAATACGATACATATGGTATGAACTGAAAGAGAATATAATTAATAAGAGTAAAAATCAGTCGCAGCTTCTATCAAAACCTATAATGCTTTATGAAAAAAATTAAATTTACCCAAAACCACTAGCGCACTATAAATATCTTACGGTTTTGTTTCTCCGCAGACAAGGCGTGGTTAGAACGTCCAAGAAACACTGCCAAACGACCAGGCACTGTCGGGAGTCATGTTGGCGAGTGTCGAAGCCCACTTGCGGCTCGGATGGCAACATCTACAGCAACGCGTGTCGTATGAAATCGAAGAACTGTGGCAAACACGTGTTCGAAGTACCTATGGCGTTCTGCTTGAGCCAAGAACGTAACCGGGTGGGTTCGGCCAACGCGTGCCCTGTGAACTGCGACAAAGAGAAGGAAAGGTTAACGTGCGGTTCGGACGGTCACGTGTACCGCAGCGAGTGCGAGATGAAAATGCTCAACTGCGGGTAAGAGCACGTCGATAATTAACTACCGTACAAACAATATCATATCGCAGAACCATCGTGGGCACGGGAATTTTTTATATATCTCTCGCCATGCCGTGATTTCCGCGTGTGCACAACTATAGGGATCTTTTTTCGTTTTGTTAAGGGTTTTTTTTTTTTTTTAAATATATAATTTTTAGATGGATTTAATACTCGATTATATTTAACCCTGGAGAATAATGTGTTAATGTTTATTAGTACATCTAAATTTTTTTTGCGTATTGACAAAATTGATAAATCGCGAAAAAAGTTCACGTATTACGATTAAATATACGGATTAAACTTTTAATGGTTGTCCTTGAATGTATTATAATAATTTTTTTTAATTTTTAACAAAACATTAAGTCTGCGCACCAACGCGTTTGGTTTGAACGTCATATTATTATCAGTATTACGTCATAAACGTGAACAACGATCAATTTTTATTTTTCCAGACAACAGACCAAAAAGAAGGTGACCAAAGTAGACTTGGAGAAGTGCAGGTCCAGGATTAACAAGTGCAACAAAGTGCAGTGCAACGACGAAGCGGACCCGATTTGTGGGAACGACGCGCAAACGTACAAGAACCAATGCCAACTGGAACAGGCCACTTGCTTGTACGTATAAACGATATCTTGCACGTGCAGTGCCGGATCTAAGTCTCAGGTGGCCGGGATACAATTACCAATTAGAGGACGCTTAAAAATAAAAAATAAATATTTTTTTTTGTAAAAGTACCAAACTACTTTTTTCGTTTTTGTGCACCACTTTTATTTATACGTTTTAGACATTTTGATTTATAAATTGGCTATTAAACTCTGTTAAACGAAATAGAACGAATAAATATAAAAAAAAAGCACGGAAAGTAAAAAAAAAATAAATTTACGAAACGGACAATTTCAATTTTAGTGGTTCCTTAAAGCTTAAGGTGTATTGCAACCCCGCAAGATCCGACACTGTTCACGTGTCAAATAATTATTATCATTGAACTCGCGTGCGCGCAACAATAGAACGGACATTACACCGGCGGCATGACTATAAAAAATCAATCGCAGGAATCGCTAAGACGCTAAGACTTTTCAATACTACGCGTTAATATAGTTGATCAAAGATTATTGATAAACATCATTATTACATTAATAATATACTCGTCGGATCGCGCAAAAAATTGATATTGTGTCGTGTATTTGAACGCAGCACGCATAATTTTGTTTCAGGAGAGGAATACAAATGGCGCATTTGGGCAAATGTTCGTCGCTGTTGTCCAACGAAAAGTGTCCACAGAACTGTGAAAACGAACGCGAGGAACCGGTGTGCGCTTCGGACGGCAACGTGTACAGGTCAGTGTGGTTTATCATGACGAGAAAACCGTTTACAATATTATTAATAATCGAGCGGACTTCTTCCCAACATCGGATTCGGAAGTTAGGACATGCATGATAAAACGCGTACAGTACGACTTCCGAGACCGCGTTACTCGACGTGTGTTCATAGGCGAGCGCACGGGGGGAGGGGATGTCGGGTGTGCCGAGTATCTCCCGAAATGTTGTACCTAAGTGGAGCCATATAATTAAAATTTAAGAGTAAGGGACTCGTATTTTACCTGATATTGCTCAAATCAAACGTAATTCATTCTAAAATATATTTGGTAAAAAATAAATTATGTTACATATTAGAAAATATAGAACTAAATTTTCTAAATTTTCATGAAAAACTAATTATTATAAGTTTAACAGCTATAATTGACTACAGAAATACAAATCGGAACTAATATACCATAATATTACATAGAAAATTAGAGTTATATTTTTTAATTATTTACACATTACAATTTATTAAATATACCTACACGTTTTGTAAAGATAGGGCCCAAAATTACTGTAGGCACCCCGTGCCTAGGCATGTGCTCGAACTGTAGACCATCAACCGTTTCCGATAAAAAAATGAACTGAGCAAACAAAACTTCAACGCCCCTCTCGTGTCACTGGAAAATCATTATAAACCACTGTCGTTGCTTTATTATAATAGTCAATATACTCATAATCTACGAGTGAAGGGAGAGGGATCGACAAGTAATGTCACGAGGCTATATTGAATACTTGTAATGGTTATACATCGAAAATTATCGATCAACGTAAGGATTTATTTTTTAATTTGAACACTAACAAAGGAATTAAAAACTTAACCAAGTTATCGCCACAACACGAACAGTTTAATAACGAATTGCAATCAGTTGCGTACGATCTGTGTTCGAAATATTTATATTTTGTGCGAATACTTGAAAATTGCTTGATCCTAACCGACGATCGAAAAAACCCTGTGCCGCATTCGCAAATTTTGAAGATCAACATTCCCGTTGGTGCTGTTACATTTCGCTTATTTTTGCTGACGCACGTATGTTTACCACAGGTCGGAGTGCGATTTAAAAATGAACACGTGCGGGCAAAAAGTCGTACCCGTGCCACCACACCATTGTCCAACCACAGCCTTGTGTCATCAACAATGCGACAAGACCAAAGAGTTCGTGTGCGGATCGGACAACAAATTGTACCGGAACGAATGCGAGATGAAAAAGGAAAACTGCGGGTAAGTACTGAGATATTATCGCCGGTTGCGTGCGGTTTTCGGCCGAGGTCAGGTTAGGAACAGATCAAAAACGTGAGATCGCGCAACACCACACGCAATGTCGAATAATTGAACAATAAATAACGGAATGGAATAGTTTTGTATACGCTAATAGTAAAACTGTATAATTTCCCGGACAATGGATCGGCTCGCGTTAAGGGAATAACCCTAAAACAGGTCTACCGACCCATCGCAGGTGTTAGTCCGCGGAGAAGATGCTTTGGCGACACAGTCGTTCTAGAGATTCTTAGATTCTAGGACAAATTAATTCGAGAGCTCATTAATCATCACAATAATATAGGATTATATTAGAAAATACGCACCATGTTTGCGAAATGTTGGTTAAGTATAGTTTTTCTAATCTGAACCAATCAAGGTCATTTAAATGCATCGATACAATAAATTAAATTTTTAATAGATTCACAATATAAGTACTTCTAGTTACCACATTTGATTAAAATTAAATTTTTTCTTAGATAGTTTATAAATAGTCATAGAAAATAAAAACTTGGATGTTATCGCGTCGATACTTATGATAACGGATTTCTACGTAAATTTGGAAAAAACTTACTGTTTGGATTTAATTTCCAATTTCATGTTTTCATATTTTATGGAACCCTATCGTATTTCGTCTCAACATGACGCAAGCGTTATTCTGTCAATAATAACAATGCTATCACTAAGTAATTATGGCTCAAACACTTCCTGTAAGTTTAGCATTGAGGGTAGGATCTTTTATTTTCTGCTTTTTTGTGGCTTTGCGAAAAATAAAGATTCGGTGTCTTGATATAAAGTTTCAACGGGACAAGTAAAACATACAGATTTGTCGATATTTGTCTATTAATAAGACACAAAAAACAACATTTGTCAAAATGAATTAAACAGAATTATAGTCACATATGCAGAACAAGATAGGTGTATTAATGTCATGTAAGATGAATACATAATGTATAACATAATATAATATATAATGTCATATAAATCTGTAACACTGTTATTTTCTGTTATACAATGTCAATAAACTAAAGTAATAAGCATTCTTGGTAGAAAAACACCATTTACCTTGTTGATTCAATATATTTTTTTAATTTATTAAAATTTAATTAATAAAATAATAAAATGTAAAATTAAAATTAAAAATTATTAAATGGTTTATATCATAAAAATTTCATTGATTCAATTATTGTTCTTACAAAAATAATAAATTAATTACAAAAAAAGTTGTACGAAACACAAAATATAGAGGAATTACAAAAAAAAAAATTATAACATATGAAATAATAAAACATATACAATGCATATGTAATACATACAATTTTTTTCCATTTTTTACAAATAAATAATTCAATTATTGTTTTTAAAATGCTGGTAATTTAATTACAAATAAAATTGTATGATGCACAAGAAATAGAGGAATTAAAAAAAAAAAATTATAAATGAGGAAATAAAATGTTTACAATGCAGTTGTTATACATACATGTATGTGATGTGTAATTTCAAGTTTAAATATCCGAAAAATACAAGTTTCAATATCAATTAAAATTCAAAAGTATTAATGAAAATTTCACGTATGAATATAGAATTATACCATTAACCACATTTTCTTTAGTTCCTATATATGATACTATGGTACATACACCCAACATATACCCATGTTAGTAATCCATGGTCTATAACATTTTATTTTTCTCCCATGTAGGAAACACGTGTATGTAGTACCCATGAAGAGGTGCCTGACAGGGTTTCAGTTCAAAGGATGCCAACGGGTATGCCCAACACTGTACGACCCAATCTGCGGAACCGACTTGAAGACATACAGCAATGACTGTTTCTTGGAAATGGAAAATTGCCGATCCAGGTCGCTGGTCAGCAAACAGTATCACGGGGTTTGTGGACAACCCACCGAAGAACCTAAAAACTATCTGTACTGATCCTATATATTATATAAGACGACATATATATAATTAATTTAATTATTATTATTAATATTATTTTTACTTTTAACGATTAATATATGTCGCATTTTTTTCCTTTTCTTTTATGTTTATATTTTAATTTATTACAATTATTCTTTAAGGCAACTATCTAACATAATTTCAACCGATCGTTAAAATTAGAAACATTGTGTTGAAGACATTACATTGGATAGTTATATGAATGCTGACCGCCCAACATACAATGGCGCTGTTGCTTAGAATGTTTACATGTAAATTATTTCAAGTTACATTTATATTTTAAATAACACACTTTCCCTCCTCGTGATATTCTAGCGATTTCTTATAACACAAAAAAAATATATTTATATGCATAATTGAGCAGTATGTTACAAAAATCAATCAAATTTGAATGTATTACCTGATACTTAGGTTATAGAGAATTACATTTTAGTCATAAGATTATTTATTATTTAATTTATTTACTGTGCTGTCAAATAACTATACTTTAGCACTGGCCTAACCAGTTATGTGTCTTAACTGATTCAAATATAAAATATAATAAGTGCCAATACATATTGTAAAAATATTAATTATTTGTATAATGAATTTTGAATTAAATATAGAAATGGTAATTTCATTTATTACTTTTGTTAGTTATAATTTAATATTTTTGTCTTATCTCATTTTTGACTAAGTAAAAATTTTTTTTAGCACACCACAATATTTGATCAGTTTATAATAACAATAAAAACAACCTCATGTATTTCTTTTTGGTGTAGCCATTGTTGATAAACAATTTCCAGATGGGTATGCTTTTTTAAATTTTTCAATGAGATCTTGATCGGTTAACCTGATGCCTTCCACTTGATTCCCGAGGGTAATCCTAAAGTAAAATAAAACTTTTCATAAAACAATTTAATAAAAAAAAATAAGAATAATAATAACAAACAATTTACTCACCAGTTGGGTTGAATGTTATGTGCACGTCCAAATAACTCAATTTTTCTAGTACCAGGTGAAAGTCGTTCTATAATACCATATATCTCATCTGGCTTGTGACTAGTGTCACGTACTTCGGCAACAACCACATCACAATCCAAACCACGGTTCAAGTTAGTAGGGTTGCCTTTCATACCAACCTTTAAAATATACATCCATTGTTTAACAGGATTATTCTCATTAGATACAGGACAAATTTTACAAAATTAGATGCACTATAAATTGTATATTAAACATACTAGACAATGTTCTTTGCCATGATTGAGCCAGTGACCTGTTCTACCAGTTCTTATAATTCTTTGTAACTGGTTAGTCTTTACCCAGATTATTTCGTCTACTCGTTCATAACCCCATAGTTTTAAACACTCCCTACCAAGCTCCATAGCCCTAAAAGTTAAAATAGCAAAAACTCTTCAATGACAATAAATTTAACATTATATACATTTTATAACATGTAATATTATTAACTTTTCTGATTGATCATATTGTAAAATTAATTAGTACATATAATATTGAATAATTATACTAAAATATAAGTATGTCTTCATAAGTATTTTAGTTTTTTGTTTTTAAAAATAAAATTATTCAAAAAAATGATTTTATTTGTTAATATATTTTTTTAATAAGAATATATTGATAACTTTACAAAATTAATAATCTTTTGAGGAAAATTTCTTTAAATAATATTTCAAAATGTACAATAATAAAAAAAAATAAAGGAGTCACTGTTTTCTTAAATTAAAAATTAAAGTAGACAAATAAAATTTAGAATATATTATAATTCCTAGTTTTTTGTATATTATTCATTACAACATACCGTCCAGTAACCCATAAAAATATTAGACCTTCGTCTTGTAACTGAGGAATACCAATCGTCGCATTTCATCATCAGATAATGTGCCGTAAGGAAGTTCCATATGAATATCCCACGGTGGATCAGCCATAATTACGGCAAATTTACCTGAAATGGTCAACTTTTTATAAACTTTGAAAATATTACGAAATAATGTCCTAAACAGATGTCCTTGAATATATTTATAACTAACCTAAGAATGTGAAATCCATAAACCTCAAATCACACTGTATCCATTGACATGGAAGCAGTTCATTTTTATCATGAATCAATCCTTTTTTTGATGGAAAATTATTTAAAGCTTTAACTAAATTTACTTTACTAGTTACACCATCCACTTCATAATGAACATATCTGAAACAGGCGACAAGCACTATTTTACTAAAATTAAAATAAATAATATTATTTTAAAATATTTAATCAAAGAAAAAAAAACAAAAATTAACTATTAAATAGTATTACTAATTAATAACATAACAAATAAAAATCAGAAATTTTATGAGTTTTGACTTATAATAAATGCATGATGAAACATAACATAACATACAACAGAATTAATCTATATATTTTTAAGAGTTATTTAATGGTTTATTTATTAATACTTATATATTTATTAACACTTATGCTTATTCAATTTTGTAAAAATATTTATACAAATTAAATAGAATATAGTTTTAATTAACATTTTAAACAATACTTAAATAACACTAAATAAAAATAAAATAAAATTTAGTAAATTTTTAGTCTTTCAATCAATCATTATTATTAGATAATAATATTTAGTCTCAAAAGATTAAAAGTTATTGTACAATTTCAAATTTGGATTCAATTGTACAGTTCCAAATACATTAAAAATAATCATTAATTTAAAATTTTAGTAATTATATAACTAAATATTTTTTATATATTTATTATCCATACAGTTTAATGCTCATAACTATTTTATTTATATATGAGGGCTGTTGGTGCGTACATAAGGGATGTAGAAAATTGAAACAAGTAGAGGTTTAGGACAAGAGTGACCGAAATTTTATTCATTTAATTCATTTTAATAATCTTTAAAATATATATAAATGTTTGTATGCTATTACAATTAATAATTTAAACCTTTAATAAAATGATTTAAAAATTAAAATAAAATATATGTAGTAAGTTGTACACTTAACCCTAGGCAATTAATTTGTATAATTTTACAATTTTCCATGTTTATGAATAGTCTAACATTAAAATACAAGGCAACTCCAACTTACAAACATCTGTAGCTTCTTTATGTGCAAAACTTCTTTGAAAAACTTACATTTAGTATCATTGAAATTATGTTTAATAATAATAATAATAATAATGTTTAATTTAATTTCAGAATAGTCTATAGAAAACAGTGAAGATATATTAATATAAGAAGATAAGTATAAGTATCCCATTTACTGGTTTAATCAATATTATTGTGTAATAGTAATAAACATAAATAAAATACCATGACACTTACTTACAAGTATCCATGTGAAAACAAGTGTTTAAAAATGAACAATCACCTAAACTTTCATCTGTATGCATTTGAATATTTTTTTTAAAATGAAGTTTTTTACAGACATGTCCTTCCATACAATCTGACCGAGTACCATGTGGACAAAATTCCATAACATGCGTTCCTATAGAAAAAGATTATATTATATAATATAATATTATATTATTTTCAAATATATATCACTATAATGCTTGTCATTACCTCCTTTAGACCGAAATTTTTCGGCAAGTGATTTTTCTTTAACTGTTGGTTTAGTAAGCAGTTCCATTATTTCTTCACTAGCTTTATTTATTTCTTTTTCTCGAGCAGATGGCATTGAAATAAGAGACTACAAATATCACATCAATACATTGTATTTATAGTTACTTTAAGTCATACTTCATTATTTTATTTACCATAATATCATCGTCAGATTCATCAGACTTTTTAAAATCATTAGATAACTTTCTTACTTTTACATTCTGTTGACAATCATCAAAATCTTCATCTAAAAATGTTAATTTTAATAATATAAGAAATAACAATATTAATCAATTACATTCTAGTTGTTTGATTTTATCTTCAATCTGCAAACGGGATTCTTCAAGATGTATGCTTGTATCAATCTCTGATGATAAATCATTTATCATTGCAAGCAATTTTGCATGTTCAGCTGTTATTATTTGTAAACCAAGCTGACCATCTATTGTTATGTCTTTAAATCTGAATCAATTTTAAAATTAGAAATATTTATGGTATGCAAATTTACAATGAACGAATAAAACTACTAACTGAATGAGATTTTGTGCAGCAAATTTATTAAGTAAATTAACAACAGATGAATGCGAAATATAAGTAGAATGTTTTTGCAAAAGAGCATTTAGTAATTGATAAGATGTGATTGGAAGATCGAAAGACATATTAACAAGTGCTTCAAGTAGCACACGTTCACCACCAACTTTGTTCCAATCAAAATCAGATTCATTCTCTACATTACTCTTGCTCGGTATTAACGATTCTCCTGCAAATTTAATATTGTCGAACTGACGAAAGTGTGAACGCCATAAATGCATTTAACACTTACTAGTAACAAAACTGTCAGTGGTCTTGTTCAGAATAACTTGCCATTCGATTTTTCTTCTCTGGAGTTTTTCACGCATCGAATTTCGTTTGCTCAACACTGCTTGAGTTTCTTGCCACGCATCAGACATCACGGACGCTTATAAATAGAAACGTAATTCAACAAAATGTACACGAGCCGTGAAACGATAGGTCGATCAGGCATCATCAGATGCGTTGCAGTAAATACGTTTGGACCACAGCAAATGGTTGTTCGAAAAATCCATCCCTGGTTCAAGTGAAGTTTTGATGAGAAAAAAAAAACTCGTAACAACTGAAGTAGCGCAGCGATAGAAAGCAACTGGCTACGATCTAGGTCCTTGGCTGTCTAATAGAAAAAAACGTTCAAAGCGGGGATGCGAAAGCATCGTGTTTTAATTAAATTGCCGTCAGAATATTTGCGCTTGATAAAACTGGAAAAGTTAATCGCCGCCAAGAACAATGATAAGATAGCTTGTCTGGTAACCACGGTCCACGGATCTTACACGTCCACGGATCATGGCGGGTCCACGGACTACAAGATCGGTTTACGACCGTGGACAGATAATAGCATCGGTCATCGGTGGCACGGGGCCCCTTCATATGGACTAGACGAGCAATACGACGTCGGTCGCATTACATCAGGCGGCGGGCAACAGTTTGAGACGCTCATTGCTGTTATCATTTGTTTTGTTTTTTTGTCAATTTTCTTATCACGTTGTCCGAGATACAAATGAGGGGGTTCGTCGGTAGACGTATGACGTCGCCATCTAACGGTTGTTGTTCCAAGTGAACGCCGATTCGTGATACTGTGGAAAGCGAGAGCGCGGTATTCGGCGAACGACAAAATAATTATAATAATTATTGAAATAAGTCAACTAGTGGACAAGTAGACCGAAGAAGAAGAAGAAATAAGTGTACAATAAATATGCGGCGCGAAACGGTGACGCGAAAAGACAAGCGGGTCTAGCGGTTTGGAGAGCGAGGTTTTTAAACGTGAACGTGTTACAGTACTTTTAAAATTCGCGAGATACATGATGGAGAATCACCGATCGAGAGCGGACCGATTTCCGGTTGGCAAAACTATGATGGTGACGACTCATAGGCGTTAAATGAGGGATGGCGAGAAGAGGGAGACTCCTAACCCATTAAAAATTTAGTATTTTTTAAATTCATTTGAAAAATATTATAGAAAAGGCAGTTTTAGATTTGTAATGATTACTTAATCGAAAAAATTATAATTCTTTGAACTATTAACTATGAAGAAAAATAATTAATGGATCAACCCAAATAAATTAATTTATTCCTTGGAATTTGCTTGTGGTTCCTTGTAAAGCATTCCGCTTGAATACTTCACCACAGCACCTTGGTGCTGCAATTAGGAACGTAAATATCCAGAAGGCAACACATTGGGTCACGAATTAATGAGTCGCTATTTATAAACTTATGCCAAAAATATATCTTAGTTTTAAAAATGTAATTATACACGTATTTACTAGCTGAATTACCTGGCTTCGACAGAGAAGTATTCAACTATTTTTTAAAAACAAATTGCACTTTCAATTCATAATATGTATAAAAGTAGGTATGCTATGTATACGTTTATTTTAATTAACTATTTACTGACTTAATCGGACTAAATGTATGCCTAAAGCATGTTCTGTAGTGTAATTTTTAATTTTAAAAAAAACTGCCTGACGATTGAGTAATTTCAAATCCAACCCGTAACAAAGATTTTGATTTTTCCTTCTTTTCGATTTTATACAGTGTGTAAACGCTAACTGAGAACACTCAATATCTTTGCATAGAGACTTATAAAAATTCTGATTTTTTGTTGGTTTTTATGACATAAAAATGTGTATTTTTACGAGTATTAAATTTTTTTAACTTAAATATACACGCGCATGCGCAGCAAAACTTTTTATTCTTAAATGGCAACCACCTATTTTAGCTACAAATTATTTTTTACCTAATTTTTTAATGAATTTTGGTTGTTAAACCAACTTTCTAAGTCCAAAATTGACCAAGTTACAGCAATATAACCAAAAAACTGTAAAATGCGCGTGATTTTAAATTTTTTTGACTGTAACTCTAAAAATAATTATTCTAGAATTGTTAAGGCTTGATATTTCCACTCGTATTTATTAAAGTGATATTTAAACGTTATTATAGTTTTATCTACTGTATAATTTGGGTATGTATTATAACTTATAATAGAAAAAACGTAAATAAGCAGGCATGTTTTTTATTTCGTGACATTTAATGGTTCTATTGGAATTTATCAATAATTAAAATATGTGTAATTTTTATTCAAGTTAGAAGTTTATTTATTTGTTGATTAATTTAACGTATAAATTGTTCAAATTGTTGTCTCCCGTGAACAAAACATGATTCAGCGCGTCGTATGAACTCTTTATTTGTTACAGCAGTAATTTCTTCATCAGTCAGTTAATTGCATTGATATTTATGATATTTTAAATTGGAATAGAAACGTAATCTAATACTTATCGTATTTTACCAAGCATTATAGAACTAAGCATTAGATACCTCCCTTAAAGTAAATGTTTATCTTTATGACAATTTGATACAAAATTAAATACGATGAAATAAACATGAAATGTTTATTTATACAAACTGAACAATTCGATATTTTCCATCATGCAAACACGTGTTACTCCGTGAACAATATGAATCATTCGGAAAAAGTTGATATGTAATTTATTTATTGGGAGTGTCAAAAAAATGCACGTCGTGCAGCAAAAACTTATGCTCATCATTTCCCAGGTATGCTTATTAATATTCTTTTTTTCTTTTTGTTGCTTTAGATAATTTTTAAAGTTAGTTCCGTTATTTTTGGTAATTACTTTAGATAGAGAACATCCTTCCCATAGTTGTATTCATAACTTAGAAAGGAATCTTAGAACCTATGGTTCATTTTCTAAAAGGGTAAACAGTCAATAAAGAAGATGAGGTGAAGTTTTAGGTGAAGAGGTCGAGGAACAACTACTAGCCTATGATAGAGTAAATCCCAGAGTTTCTACATGGCACGTTGGCAGAGAGCTTGGAATATTCCATACCACAATTTGTAAGATATTAAAAAAGTATAAAATGCATCCATATTGACCTAATCTAGTTCAGCGTCAGAGTGATTCAGGTTGTAGACTTACTTTTGTTGCGTGGTTTATGACCGTTATAGACGAAAATCTATTTATTTTAAATTCAATATTATGTACTGATGAATCTAAGTTTACTAAATATGGTGTTATTATAAAACAAAACAACCGCTACTGGGACGATCAAAATCCACATTGGTCATTTGAAACCAATAACCAAAGTGTTTTGGGAAATAATGTTTGTGGATAGGAATTGAGTGGCCACCACGGTCACCTGACCTTACGCCACTAGATTTCTTTTTATGGGGTCACTTAAAAACAATAGTGTATGCTGACTCTTCTATAAATCTTCAACATTTAAAAGAAAAAATAACAGAAGCATGCAATTAACTGACTGATGAAGAAATTACTGCTGCAACAAATAAAGAATTCATACGGCGCGTTGAATCATGATTTGTTTACGGGGGACAACAATTTGAACAATTTATACGTTAAATAAATAAATAAACTTGTAACTTGAATAAAAATTACACATATTTTTAATTATTGATAAATTCCAATAGAACCATTAAATGTCACGAAATAAAAAACATAATTGCTTATTTACGTTTTTTCTGTTATAAATTATAATACACACCCAAATTAAAGTAAAAATTGTACAGTAGATAAAATTATAAAAACGTGTAAATATCACTTTAATAAATAAGAGTGAAAATATCAAGCCTTAACAATTCTAGAATAATTATTTTCAGAGTTACAGTCAATATAATTTAAAATCGCGCGCATTTTACAGTTTTTTGGTTATATTGCTGTAACTTGGTCAATTTTGGACTTAGAAAGTTGGTTTAACAACCAAAGTTCATTAAAAAATTAGGTAAAAAATAATTTGTAGCTAAAATAGATGGTTGCCATTTAAGAAATAAAGTTGTGCTGCGCATGCGCGTGTCTATTTAAGTTAAAAAATTTAAAACTCGTAAAAATACACATTTTTATGTCATAAAAACCAACAAAAAATCAGAATTCAACTTGTAAGTCTGTACGCAAAAATATTTTGTGTTCTCAGTTAGCGTTTACACACTGTATATTCAGAATTTAGTTTTGTAGTATTGCGATAAACTATATAATACATTTCCTTATAATAAAATTATTAGTGAGTTATTATATGAGAACATATTAGGTTTTTTTTTTTTGATATTTATAGGTCGACTTAGCATAAAGGTTGGGTAACACTCAGTCTTGTAAAGAATATTTTTATTTTGTATTCAGAATACGTATTCGAATAAATTGATGAAAAAATATTCAGAATACGTATTCAGATAATTTAAAAAAAATGTATTCAGAAACCAAATATTCAAATATAGTTATTATTGAATTGTGAATACCAATTGTACAGTACACCATAATTCCAATGTAATCTTTTATATACCTACATTATTTAAAAATAATTATATCTATTAGTTATTTATATTTCCACTGAAATGAATGAAGAGAACAACTATTGTTTATAATTTATTATAAACTGTATAAAATCTACGATTTAAAATTTAAAAATTACAGTATTGTCCCAAATTTAAAACAATTTTACAAGTTTAAATAAAAATATTTTTATAGTGAATAAAAAATACAAAAAAAAGTAACTATTCAGAAAAGTATTCGAATAAAAGTATTTGAATACTGTTTATGAAAAGTATCAAAAATAGTATTCGAATGCAAAAAAAGTATTCAAATACTTTTATTCGAATACTTCATAAGACTGGTAACACTGATATATAATAAAACAAAAATCTATTTTGTCATGATATGGAATATGTCTGTACTAACATCATTACATAGCATATTTTTCTTTTTATGTACTGAGTAGTGTCCTTGTATTCACTATAAATACGACAATAATAATATTACAGAAATGTATTATTGTCTCCTAACAAGTGTTATCGTCATTATTTATGACTTCGAATCGATTAACAGATTCTACACTCACTGAAATAACATACAACGCAAAATTCCCACCAAAAAAAGATCGCAAGAGCTTATTTAATTGAGTCAAAATCGTAGATATTATTTTATTTTTTTTCGTTTGTCCTATTAACAAATGTTAACCACATTATACAGTATGAGAAGTACGATAATCAAAAACATACTAATAATAACTACTGGACGAATACAAATGTGACTTTGAAGGCAATAGACCGATACTTTACCGAATGAATATCGTTTACAAAATACAGATTTATAATTCAAGAAAAACATTTTTGAAAGTGTAAACAATGAAGATATTCGACTTGTGCGCAATTTTTAGTTAAATAAACAAAGGACAGCTGCGATGGTAGTGTTTAAAAGTACTATATATAATTGTAAAATATAATTATGTTTATAATTATAATTATAATTCAAATTAAAAATTTGTGAGTAATAATAATGTTTGAAATTATCGGTCAATTTTTAAAGACAGGTCAACAAATATATTTTTTAAAACACCAAACATTTAAACTCAGATCCATAAGTAAGGAGGAGGGGATTATAACCCCTCTACCATAGAGAATCTTTTTAAGACCTTTTCCGTTAGTTCACTACCACTACTTTTTTTTTGGTTTTTGGTATGAAAAGTGGCAAATACTTAATTATAATAATCCACATACATATATTATTTAGATGCTGTGAGCATGAAGTAATGCTATGTGTTGTAGCATTGTCTCAAACAAATTCTCAAGATCGTAATGCTTACGCAACATGTACTCAACCAAGTAGCTATTCAGTATTGGTTGATAGGTACCCCAATGTTTTTTATTCAGTGATTTTATTTTGCCCAAGAACTTTATTTATTTATCGAGTGATAGTGAATTAATAACTATTCAGACATTTTTTGATATTTATTGATTTTTGATCCTGAAATTGTTGACCATGTATTTCTTTATTGACTTTTTACGTAACATAATATATATAATTTTAAACCCCCATTCTCATTGTAAAATTCCTACACACGGACCTGCTCATACTTAAACTTTAAAGAATAGTAAAACCTTTTTACAGAACGTTCATTTAATTAGTTTTTTTTTTATTAAAATATTGTCAAAATTATCGTTTTAAAAAATTCACTTGTTTTTTATTTAAGTACATAGTAATCATCGTATTCTATTATTTGATATTATTTATTTATTTTGGCGTTTTATAAATGTATAAAAAAATTCTTATAGTTCTTGAAACTTTGTTATTCTCAATGGGGGTCAAGTTTCAAATTATAAAAAATCATTACAACTCCAACTCATTTAATACGAATAACTCTTACACATTATATTTATAACACATTAATAAATCCACAAAAGAGAAATAACAATATTTGTGCATACATATTAAATTACATATAATTACCCATAATAAACATTTTGTACTCACACACATACACATTAACTTTATATCAAATACAATTGAAAAACCTATAAATTTATAAACTAATTGAACACAGATTCCTTAAATTACTTAACTTAATGTAAACACAACAATATAAAGCAGGCACGCCGATTTCATGTTCATGAGTGTCCGTAGGTACTTTTCAATATGGCTTTTTGATTAATTAAAACATTCAAACAATTTGGTAGGTGGATGGTGATTAATATGAAGTAATAACAATGGTAATGCTATCGGTACTCATCGGCGCACCTGATCTGAAATATAATTTTTTAAGCATTTTTTTTTTTAATTTTCACCCATTCAGATCTAGTTAAACAGCTAACCAAACAATATTCAATTAGTTGAGCCGTCAATTTTATTTAAAAAAATACTCAACTAAAGTAATTATATAATTATATCTATAAAAATTAATAATAAAAATGCCCAACATTATTTAATAATACTTTAATATATAATTATTTATACTTAATAAATTGTTATAGAATTTGAGCAAAATTTAAAAGTATATAATGTAATATTTTAGTTACCTATTTCTGAGTTTTCAATACTGTTGTACATGTTATATTATAGTTATTAGTGAACATTAATTTGTGTAAATTTATCACCTAGAACTATGTAAAAATAGGTTTTTATAATGGGAAAAATATTAACGTGCACTACATTTAAAGAGAAGCAAAGTAATAAAACCGTTAAACTTGGCAAATCGATAATCACACTAATTATGTATATGATCAAAAAAATTATACGAATTAATCTATGTTAAAATAAAAACCATTTATGCAAAAAGAATAGAAGAAGATAGTTTATATGATAGCCCATAATGAAATTTACGTGATTATTTTAACAGAGCGTATTTTGTTTTACCCTTAGGTGTCTGCATTGTTTTATTAAAATAATAAAATAAAATAATAAAACAATGTATATAGCCTAGGTATCTTAGATTAGTTAATATTATATTTTGTTTTAAATAATTGATTTAGAGACATTGACTATTGAATAGCTATTTCTTTAAGTATTATATTATAAATTGTAACCTAGGTTATTATTAACACACGGAATTATACGTAAGTATATATATACTACAATGAATTGATCACTTATTTTTTTATAAATCTCAATTAATATCATTTACATGCGCTTAACCATTTATATATATATATATATATATATATTTGTACTAAATAATCAAAATCACTTTATTTTATCTTAAAATTACTTTTAAAGTTTGCTAATAATCAATTATAGCACTACGTTTGAACGTTGAAATTATTTTCCATTTCTATAGTATCTCATTATGTAAGATATTTCAATTATTTTATTTATTAATTGTATTTTTTTTCTTCTTTTTTCGTTAAAAGGAATAACGGAGGATAAACCTTGCCAATCTCGTATAATAACTTAATAAATAAATGTTTTGAAGAAAATTATTTAAAATGTAGCCTGAAGTATACTTGTCATAAATTAAGTTGGGCAACGCAAGTATAAAAACATTTCGTATACCGGAAATAAACATTAAAATACAAAAGCGAAATCGAAAAAAACAAAAATAATGCGAGTGTTTCAGAATTGCTTCAAGCGCACGGGACAACATTGGTGCGTGCGCATTCGTCATATAGATATAACTCACGAGGTGGTGGGCGTGGCGAGTGTTCACGTTTCGACGGGGCGACAGGCATGCTTGTTGAGCGCCGCCTTGCGGGTGTAAGACCTGTGACACACGGGGCACGCGAACAGCAACTGAATGGGGTCGTGCAACCGCCGGTGCACGGTGAGGTTGGACTTCTGGGAGAAACGCTTGCCACACACCGGGCACAGAAACAGCGGCACGCCATCGGTGGGGGGCGCGTGCAGCGCTGCGTAGTGCTTGTCGACCGCGGACTGCTCGTCGTACGATCGCGGGCACGACGGGCACTTGAACCGCTTTTGCCTGTCGTGCACGGCCCGCACGTGCACGGTCATGTTGTGTTTGCGCGAGAACCACTTGTCGCACCGCGGGCACTTGAACGCCACCTTCGGGTTGGCCGCGTGCACGGCGCGCCGGTGCTCCAGCATGTTGGACTTTTGCGCGAACCGCTGCCCGCAGTCGTAGCACTGGTACGGCCGCTGGCGCAGGTGCACGGCGCGACGGTGCCGGTTCAGGTCAGTGCGCCGGCTGAACCGTTGGCCGCACGTCTCGCAGTCAACATCAGGGCGACCGTGTTTGCGGCGCAAGTGCACGGCCAGTTGGTCGGCCCGGTTGAAAATCCGCTCGCAAATGTGGCACGTCAACTGTCGTTTCGGCTGTTCCGACTGCTCCGGCAGATCTTGTCGCTGTTGTTTCCCCGGCGACTCGCGGTGTTCGGTGTCCCGGCGCTGTTCCACGTCATCTTGATTCGCGAACTCCTGATCGAACTCGTCGCACTTGGAGCGGAACGCTCTCAGCACTTGTTTACCGCAACCCACCGACTGTTGCATGTGCGTTTTCATCTCGGCCTTCGTCTGGAACGCCTCCGAACACACGGCGCACTCGAACTCCACGGACGGCGAGTCGAGCCTCGGCGGCGGCGACGGCAACGGCGACAACGAACCGCACGGCGTCATCGAACGGCACGGCGACATCGAAATGGACGGCGACCGCTGCGCGCGCGGAGGCGACCACGAGGTAGACGAGCACGGCGACGGTTCCCGATCTGTGTCGTCCGATTCGTACCATTTGCTGATCCATAGCTGCGCGGACGCGCGTCGCGTGCTCCTCGCGGTCTTGCCACTCCCGGACGCTCGAGTCGCGTCGCAGTGGTTCCCGACCAACGTCTCCCCGGCGGCCTCGTTCCCGGACATCTCGGCGTCCGACGATGTAATGATCCGTTCTTCCCGCGTCACTTCGCTCCGCTACACATAAACACACGCGTCGTCATACGTTACAATTCAGTCCACACGACTATTAACCGTATGATGATAATATACAGGCGGGTGTCTAGATAAGTCAACGAAGCAAACGTTATGAACAATTGATTAACGAGCTCGTCAAGTACAGTAAATACATCTTTACATGACCCCAAGTCATCGATATACCGGGGAAAAGAAAATTAACCCGACGGCGTTTGCTTAGCGCGCGACGTCATTTTTATACTTAAATATCGCCACGATATAGAACCCTACCGACTCATTGATTACCCGGTTCGTTATTGATTTCCCGTATCACAAGGTGCCCACATAAATCACGTTGTGATTTATGGCTGCCTTCTCGATGCGTTTTCGTACATATTCCATGGGTCAGGCGAACATATTTTACTGTACCCGCAAATCGTAACGCATGCAATACGATTAATTCATTTAATTAGGAACAGACGATAAGCAGTAAACGACGGACTAAAATAAACCCGATCTTAACTAATATAAAACTAAATGATAATAATGATAAATTAACGTTATACTGTTATAGTAAACGTTCAATTTTACAATAGTATTATTTACTACATAATAGCAAAGTTTACATTTTTTAATAAGCCTCAATTACGAAAATCCGTTTACCTACCGATTTGCTAGAACTCTAGCTATTATTTCCCTCCACGGCGTTCAATACTTGGAAATGTATTACTTTAGAAGAGTGAACGGACAGTGAATAGCCCACCTACATATTATATACAAATTAATTGCAATCATAAACCAAATGAAATCAAAATACCAACTATAATAAATTGGGTAAAAATAAATAATGATAAAATTAAGTGATAAACGCTCTGTTTGCGTAATGGAATTCGAATGTATACAATAATTATGATTACATAACATAATATTTAAATAATTAAAGTATTCAAAAATCTAAAAACTATCTATGACAGCAACACTAAACGTTTTACCTATAATTCTACTATTCGGATTACCTACTGAAAATAGCACATTGTCAACTGTTCAGAATATTACGATTCAACTGTAATAATAACTTTAGATTCTGAGCAGTATAATAATGTATTGATTTAACAATGATCTTTTATTCTTTTTTCTGTTTTTCGTTTACACTTCTTGTTGTAAAACTGCACTAAACGTTTCATATATATAGTCATTTCATCGGAAATTGAATTCTTGATCTCGTATTGTACTTCGAAAAGTCGTTCTTCGATTTTCTTGGTAATTTTTCAATATTAATGAACAACCAATGAAAAAACCTGAAAATAATGATACATTTCATCAAACAAGGACTTGTATTTTTTTACATAAAATAATTATTTTTCTGTTCTTTCAAACATAACACAAAAATAGCTATTAAAAATATTATCCATAAGCACTACGAATTTATTAGCTCAATCAATAATATACTACAGTCATGGGTTTAAAATAATGTAAATTTATTATTTTTTATAAACAATAATCATAACATAATTTATACGTTGAATCTCTAATTCTCTTTATATTTACTTAAAACCGTATAACACAGTCTATTTATATGCTACTGTAAAGACATTTAAAAAAACATTTCTTTAAGCAAGTTTATTTTAAAACGTTAATATTTATCAAATTGTACGATTTAAAATTTTTTGTAACTACAAAAAATTACTTATTTGAACTATGCATTTGAGTTACCTATAACTATACAGAACACTCATTTTTTACTTTGTTTCGTTTTTAGAACCAAAAAAACTAATCGATTTATTAAACTTTGTAAGACAAAGTATAGAAAGCATATATTATATGATGAGCTTGATAAAACTCTTAAGATGTAAGTTGTTTAGTTTATTCAGTTCCACAAATTATACCAAGTAAAAATAGATGCACATTTATAAATCGAGTATCCAATATAGTCATAGGTAACTCGAATACACAGTTCAAAAGTTATTTTTTCATAGTTACCAAAAATTTAAAATCATAAAATTAGGTAAATAATTTATCAACGAACGTTTCAAAATAAACTTACTTAAAGACATGCTTTTTTTTAAAAAGAAAATGTAGTTAGAGTAAAAAATAATTAGACTACATCACATGTTTTTAAGGAAATATAAATAAAATTAAAGATTCCTCGTAAAAATGGTTATTATGTATATTATAAATTATATGTTACGGGTGATGTCCGAAGACGGTTAGAGTATATAAGTATAACTTGGATAATGCCCGAAAACGGGTAGAGTACATATCTGCCTTAAATGTGTATACATAATCTTATGTAGTGTGCCGTGAAAATTTTAAGTGTTACCATTTAATTAAAATATAATAATTAAATAATTTATTAGAAGAATTTTAGTTTTGGTGACAATTAAAGTAACAACAAATTCTCCCAGATTCGCATTTACATTTATTTAAGAAGCATTCACTTTAACATTTTTTATAACTATGACTACCGGAAAACAATTGAACATTTACTATTTTACACAGACTCTTTTTTTTAATGAAACTTCTAAACTGTATATATTGTTATTTTTATTATATAATATATAATAATAATAACAATAATAGAATATAAAATAATATAATATTATATTATATAATAATATAATAATATAATATAATATAATATAATATTATTATATGTTATTAGCTCAGTACACAAAGTAAATTAATAGTTGTAGATAATGTGCGAATTACCTATGTAGTATACAAAATAAACAGTTTTTGTACTTTACCCGTAACATATATATATATAAATTATCGCGAGTTCAATTCCCAGTCCGGATACTATATTTTTTTATAATTTATTAATTTTTAAACAGGCTTAAAATTATTGTTATAATAGTTTTACTGATTACTGTAATGCAAAAACAAACATAACTATTTATTATAACTAAGCGTTATACATCAATATCTTATTAACGTATAAGTCAAGCAGGAGACACTAAACTATTAGAATTTAAGCATTTTTTTTATTAGTAGGTACCTATTTAAATATTATTACTAAAAATGTTTATATTCTTGTAAGAAAGGAATAACAATTTGTATCACAAACTTGAAAAAAATGTACTATACTTTGATAACGTATTTATATAACATAATACTTATCGGAATTCTAAGCTTAAAATAATATTTTATAAGTACTTTATCTGATAGGATATTGTTATTTATTTAATTTTTCTAAATCTGAATTAAGTTTTTCCGATAATTTACTTTGTTTATTTACAGTATATTGGATAAAATCTAAAAATTAAGCTTATCAAAAACGCAAAATATTTGAATAGGTTATTAATTTCCTTGTATTATTAAATAAGTGCCTAATCAACGATAGTCAATAAAAAAATATTTGTACACCATTTGTGTAAAACCTATAAATTCATGCAATTAAAAAATGTTCGAATATTCATTCATACCATAAAAATATATAAATAAGTACTAAAATCCGTGTTTTATATAAACTTCCAACACTTTATTAATTTTAAATGAAAAAAATTAAATTAAAAAGAAATTTTAATAAAAAAAAAAAAAGAGGTAATTATTTGAAGATATTTGAATCAATATAAAAAATATAGAACATAAAATATTTTTATTTAAAAATATATAATATTTATAACTCTTCCATGCACTACTAATTTTCAATCTACAACAAATAAAAAAAAAAAAATGTATATTAATTAAAAACACAATTTTTAATGATTTTTTTTTATTATTATTTACTACAATAAATAGTAATAATTGTAATTTAGTACTAATTATAAATTAGTAATACTTTCGTTGTTTTAGATTACTTACCTGTGATTAATGTGATTATTTAACTGTAAGGAGATAAATTACTCAATAAAACAACCTTTACTACATCCACGGGTGTACTAGCAAATAAGTCATTTGCAGCCAAATCTTCGATTAGGTTTCAATATGTTGTATCTTCTTCTTCATCACTTAGAAAATTGGAATCATTGCCCAATTTTTGCGCGAGTTGTATTTTAATGAAGCCCAGCTAAATTTTATTTATTTTCCGGTATTTCTTCGACTTTAAGCACATCGCACTAAGTATCTTATTCTTATACACGCATTATCGTCAATAGTAGAAAAAGAGAGACTTATGATACATATATAAATTCAATATATATTTAAATATATACCTTACATAAAAATTCAAAGGGCCATAGTTCTATTCAAAATCAAAATATCAAGCACATAGCCAAACTTGGATGAATTACGAAGAAAAAAGAAAAGTTTCATATAAAATGTTTCCTTTACAATTTTAATATCAATACAATAACTTATGTAAATCATCATTGTAATACTAAAAAAGAAATTAAATAGTTAAATCAAAATAATCTTTTTATGTGGTTTTTCATATTGTTTAAATTATTACAAAAAAGGTCGGTAAAATTAACATAAAAAATTGTCAGCATTTCCATCCCTATTTAAAAACCAAACCAAATATTTTAAAGTTGATTTGCTATCCGAAAAATATAAAAACCCAAAATGCTCAAGAATAGAACTCTTTTATAATTATGTATATACTTATATAATTTTTATAGCATTTTCCATGAAATACTTTTTTCTATCTCGACAATTTGCTGAATTACAAAAAATAAAGTTAGAATTTACATTACTGCATTTTCCAACAATCAACTTATGACTTTTCAAATATTCATGTAATTTTACGTATTTTATTAGCAATTATAAGTTTATAGTCATAATTTCATAATTGTGAATAATCTATTTACAATAATTACACGTACGTCGATTTACTTGGAAAAGATAAACCAACTGAGTAAATTGAATTAAACACTAATCTAATTAATTGAGATTTTTAAAGATAAATAATTGAAATAAAAATAAAATTAATAAAAAACTAAATTTTAACTTGCATGATTTAAACAGGCGGAAGTAAATTCAATAATAACATGATAAATAAGTAAAATAATAATTTTTAGGTAGGTAAATAATTATAATAATTATATTAGGTGATTGTAACAAATTTCCTAACAATGTAAGGAACAAATATGTAGTGTGGGTTGATTAATTGGTAGTCTCATGATATGGGGAATGGTATACTCCAACAAATGTAGAAGATAACATTTATTCTTTGGAAATTATGATAAAAAAAAAAAAACACAAATGACTTAAGTTTATAGGTCAAAAAATCAAAATCAAAATAATTGTTTAAAAAAAGTTAAAAATTTAATAAAATTATAATTATATTCATTTACGTTTATTTTAATATCACACTTAATGCATTGATTACATTAGGCGATTGGTCAAATTTACTCTCTGCTACTCAGTGAATTAAGCGTGTGTGAGTAAGCGTGCACCTGTCCAATTACACTCCGGCTAGTTCAACACGTATCAAGTTAGCGAGTAGGTGAATTTAGTAACAACAAGTAAATTCGCCAGCGACTAGTAAATAAATTCGCTCAATGTAATCAAGACGGCGAAGCTAGTTTTTTCAACGAAATGGTGCTCTTGCACATAATTAAGTTATTGTATAACAATATTTTAACTATAAATTTGGATAACTTGGCTTTATATTTAACTAATATTAGTTCATCCGTTTTAAAATCACTTTAGAATAATTGAATATTGTCTAACCCACCGATTAATCTAGGTTAAATGTTTAATCTAACATTTAAAACAAAGTCATCGAAACATGTTCACAATTGATAGACTAAATTATAGCAACTATCTAGATGAAATCATACGACGTTAAAAAATGGATAAATATAATGGACAAAACTTTGAATAATTTATAAGATAATGTTATAAAATAATTTAATAAAATAATAAATTTTTGTAATAGTGTTTAAATAAAAAATTAGCTAAATTTAAGCTTTTTTTTTATGTACCTACACTGTTCTCAACAAAAAAGTAATTTTGAAATTAAAAAATAATCATTTTCAAATTTTTGAAAATTAAGAAAAATCGATTTCAATCTAACTCATCATCGAGTATAGCCAATTCTTAAAATAAAAATAAAAACATTTTGCAATAGTTCTTTAAAAATAATTGGTCCATACTAATTTAATGTTTTAAATAAGTTTCTTTAAACAAAAAATAATAATAGTTATATTGCACATGCACTTAATGAAAGAATTCAAAATTTTAAGATTGTTAAATAAAGCATATTTTAGTATTTCGAAACAAATTTCATTTGAGTTAGTTAGTTCATTCGCAAATTCTGCAATTACATCATCAAATGTTAATATCTTGGTTGATTGCAAATAATGATAATGAATCTAGTCTTTCTTGTGTTAAAGAAGAGCGCAAGCGACTTTTAATAAATTTAAGCGCAGAAATCAACCTTCACTATTATAATTCGTTCATAGAATTTAAAAATAAATTTTTAATATAGCGTCTACGTCATAGGCATACCCCAGGGGGAGCTTTGGTGCTGCATCCTCCCCCCCCAAAAAAAAAAAGGTTTTGTACATTAGCTAATATATTATTATAGCTCATTATTTATTACACATTTATAGTTCAATATAATAGTGCATGATAAAGTGCTTGTAGCAATCGGCGGTTGATTATTTCGTTGAAAATTATTTTCATATTTATAGACACTAGCGTATACTACGTACTAACAATTACTATTAACTATGTGGTAATAATAAAAATGAAAAAATGATTATTTGAAAATTAATGGTAATGGTTAACATGAATATAGGGAAAATATTAAAAATTGGCGATCCTCCCCCCCAAACAAAAATCTTGGTTGTGCGCCTGGTATACGTCGGAAAATGTATAAGGAATATTCATACTTAAAATATAGTTAAAAAAAAACCTAGGATCTTGATAAGACATAGTGTCAATTTTCATAAATCTTGAAACTGCATTAATTCAATAATAAAATTATCAGAATCTAAACCATATTAATATATATATATATATGAATATAGAGAACATTTATTTTATTTTTGATATATCCATCAGAGGAAAGCAAAATGTTTTTTCTAATTCTTTCTTAAGCATTGTTTCTTTTTCTTTAAGTCATTTATTACATATCAATGATTATTGTAAATTAAATATGAATACTAAAAATTGGATTTTTTTCTTAAAAAACTTAATGGGAATGAGTACTGATGCATTAAGGAGGGGCAAAAAGGGAAAATGCCCCAAGCGGCAAATTTTTGGAGGCTTTGAAAAATTATAGCATTTGCTTATATTGTGTTAATTATAATAAAACATAAATTTTTTTTAAATTTTTATACCTTTTTCGGTAGTTAAATATTTGAAATACAAACATATAAAATTTGTATTTTAAAAATATTGTTAAAATTTTCCATAAATACCAGTTTTTGATTTATTTATAACCATTGCTAACGTAGAGTTGCGCGAAATGGTTAAACCACTTCAGAAAGTATATCCGGAAGATTTGGAAATATCACTCCCAAATGAATGCATTCACCTTAAGGCACACTTAAAAAGTTTATAAAATGAGAGTTCAATTTATTTAAAATATTCACCGTATGTTGGTATTTATAAAACATAAAAATGTAGTTGAAATATACCTATCTCTAAATTGATATTGCTCTCAGAATGCTTTTATACACTCGCCCCATTAAGTAATTTTTCTACAGAAAGATCATTTTCTACACTAAACGCATCAAAACTTATTTAAGATCATTAATAGATGAAAATTATCTTAAGTCATTGGTACTTCTCAAAATCGAAGCTGAATTAACAAAAACTGAATAATATTATTGAATCTTTTGCTTTTCAAAAGTCAGGAAAAAAATCAGAAGCTAAAGATTATTTTGTTATATATAATTAAATAATTAGGATGTATTTGTAATAATACAAAATATTTTTTAACAAATCATAATTACAATAATTAAACTAATAGATATTGTTAATCAAGTTAAATAATTTGAAACGTACCGACGACTATCACAAACTCAATCAACTAATTATCGTGGATGCAGATTTGCTATACGTGAGCTAGTGGCTATTAATGATAACCAAGATACGAGACAAATTTTAGATAGTTTTAGAAATTTTTATTAAGAATTGATTTATTATTTAATTAGTTGATTTAATTTAAATCCAGACTTATAGCATATCATCGCAAAACCATTTAGAGTATTAAGATAAAAGTTACCACTAGAGAAGGCCCCCAATAAATAACATTTAGCGGTACATTCTGAAACTGAATAAACACAGGCGGCCGCTAGATGCCGCAAGTAATCAAGAGTGAAGTAAACTGTCGATAACAATAGCGGCACTAAATATCTTTTTAAAATAAAACTTTCAGCCAAATCAAAAATTTAATAAATAGTAATAAATAATAAATTTAATGTTTTATTAAAAATCTAGCTAACTGTAATGGAATTGTCCGATGAAACTAACATTTATTGTTAAAACTATACATTTGACATTAATGTTTTGGTACACTTTTGAGAAGTATTTAAAATAATTTTGTGAAAAAAATCAATAAATGATCAATAATATAGTTAGATAAACAATAAAAATAAAAATTTAAGGTTAGCACCACTCTTATCTTTGGTAAAAAATCAAAAAAATTAGTGAATTAGAAATACTTAGAGAAGTATATATTAAATAAAGCGAGAAAATGTTCAAAAAAAAGATACATATCCTTTATGAAAAGCCGTTTTTTATGTATAATAATTAATAATAAAAATAATATCAAACACTTGCTAAAAGAAATGTTAAGAAAATAAATGTTCTTTTGTCACTATTGAAGACATTACTAAAAAAGTAGAAAATACTTAATTTTTATGATACATTTAATAAGACAACAATTATTTGCAAAAATAATTAGCACTAAAAAATATTAAGCACATTCTATGCTTCGAATTAGTTAAAAAAAATATTATGTTTAAAGATAATGGAGGAGTACTATTCAATAAAAGTAATTTTCTTTTCACGAAACTCATTTGTTTAACAAATGTAGTATTGACGTCTGAGCCTAGATTTTGTATCACTTAAACTTTTCTAAATAATATTGTTATCAAAATAATATGTTAGCATTGGCTTCGAATTCAGTATATTACGTGAAAAACTATTATTTATGGATTGATTTTAATTTAGGAATTTTTAAATAAAAAAATACATAACACAATTAATCCATAAAGCTACCCCTTTCTGACGGCATAGAATAGACAACCCGCAATACTGTAAGATCTAAACAGCAGCGTGTCATGTCATATACTATAGATCAGTGATTTTTAATGTTTGTATTAAGGCTGACGCCTTATTATTAAAATATTTCATACTTTGCGATACATTATTTAAAATAAAGTAAAATAAAAGTCTTATTCAATTATATTTACTAATGTATTGATATTTTATTTTTAGTAAAAATAATTAAACCAGAACTTCATATGTCTTAATTAATTTATTTTATTATATTAAAAATGAATTCATATTTTGTGTCATTTAATATACCTGGAGATACATTTGGATTTATCCCACGACACATAAGTGTGTTGCGTCGTAACGGTTGAGGTACAGCTCTAGATTCCTAAAAAATTATAGCTTAAAACACTTGATTTTAAAAATGTTAGGCTAATATAGAAAAGAAACTGTTAGCTAAATTCGAATCTTAATTCGTCTTAATTTGTCGAATCTGAATTCATCATAAAAGGATCCGGTATAATTACAATTTAGCTCCCACATGAATTTTATTGATTTTATTTTATATTATATATATATATATATTATGCCAGGAAAATCGACAATGGAGCCATTATTTTGTGTAAGGCAATTAGCAGAGAAGTACAGAGAAAAGAATAAAAAACTATGCATGGTGTTTATAGATTTAGAAAAGGCGTATGACAGGGTGCCAAGGGAAGTTTTAAGGTGGGCATTAATGAGGAAAACTGTCCCAAAAATGTATGTTAATTTGATCCAGGATATGTATGAAGGGTCGAGTACTAGTGTCAAGAGTCGGTGTGGAGTATCAGAAGGTTTCAGTATAGGAGTAGGTGTGCACCAGGGGTCAGCTCTAAGCCCCTACCTGTTCTCAGTGGTAATGGATGAGGTTTCAAAGGAGATACAGGGTGAGATACCATGGTGTATGATGTTTGCGGATGATATAGTTCTGATAGGAGAAAACCTAGAAGTTGTCAATAATAGAATAAATGGATGGAGGTTAGCCCTCGAAGAAAAGGGATTAAGAATTAGTAGAAATAAAACTGAGTATATTGAGTATGATTTTGGACAAAGAGACCAAGATGTTGAAGGAATGAGGAGACAACTGACAATAGATGGTGATGTGATAGGTGAAGTTGAGAGCTTTAAATATTTAGGATCTTTTGTTCAAAAGGCGGGGGCTTTGACATTGATGTAAAACATAGGATTAAGTGTGGGTGGATGAAATGTAGAGAAGCATCGGGCGTGTTATGCGATAAGAGAATTCCAATTAGGCTGAAAGGTAAATTTTATAAAAGTGTAGTGAGACTAACTATGCTGTATGGTTCAGAGTGTTGGGCGGTTAACAGGAGAATAGAACAAAGTATGAGTGTCGCGGAAATGAGAATGCTTAGATGGTTGAGTGGAGTGACAAGAGAAGATAGAATAAAGAATGAATACGTGAGAGGTAGTGTTGGTGTAGCGCCAATTGTGGACAAGATGAGAGAAAATAGGCTGAGATGGTTTGGGCATGTGATGAGGCGAGAGGAAATGAATGCAGTAAGAGTGGTTATGAAGATGGACGTTGAAGGGAAAAGAGGAAGAGGAAGACCAAAAAAGAGATGGTTGGAGACTTTGGAGAATGACATGAGGGCTGTTGGTGTGTGCAGAGGAGATGTGATTGACCGAGTAAAGTGGAGGTGTAGGACAAGGGTGGCCAACCCCAAATAGTTGGGAGGAAGGCGAAGCAAAAGAAGAAGAAGATATATATATATATATATATATATATATATATATATATATATATTATAAACCTACATTTAAATCATTGGTTTTAAAATTTGAAGCACTCCAAAATTGCAGCAGACGCTTAATTCGAATATTATGATTTAAAGGGCAAAACTAAAGTTAAAGTATACTGTTAATGAAGAACAAGCCAACTACAACAATATCAAGATCATGCATTAAATACTAGGCTAATATTTCTGTCTCACCTTAAGATGCAGCCGCCAATAAGACATACAAAATTTCTTCGGATTAGAGGAGGATATATGTGCTTATAATAATTTCTTAATTAAAGGAATTTTATAGAAATATATACAGAAATATTGTAAAAGGTTTAATGAAGAAAAATATTACGAGAGACATAACCACTGAATCTTTCAACATGAGAGGCACTAAAACTCCATACAACCGTAGAGTGCCACGTAACTGCGCTTGAGACAGTGAGCGGAGCCGCTAGACATATAAATCTATTAAAATAGATTGTCAATAAAAGAAAAAAATACTGTAGAAATTAATGCAGAAGGAGAATAGTATTAACATAAACCTCAATGCAATAAATACAATTGACAATCACAGCCATTATACGAATATATTTCTTGCCCTTCGTGCCCTATAAATACGTATATATAAATAAGATTAAATATAAACTGAATCGCCATAACAAACCCTTTTTATTACCTAGTTAATTTCTTTAATAATATTGAGGCAATTATTTAATATTTCATGAAGAAATACGGCACATTCCTAAAGAAATATGTATAATCAGTGCGATTAAATTTAATATTGCATTCAGTCTAAGTGAATTCCACTTTACTGAGGAGACATGGTTATCGTCAGCAATCAAAAATGAACACACAACATTTTTAAACAATTATTATACTACTTTAACAATTCAATTCATTCAACTGAATTCAATTGTCTTACAAGTAAATATATATTATAAAGAGATTAATAACTTTTTAATATTGCAATTCAGTGAAGCTACTTTTTGAGTTTTGAAGTAATTTTTCTACAGCTTTTTACAAAAAAATATATGACATAAATTTCTTTAGACAAGCGCAATATATATATATTTATATTTATTATGATGAAGTTGGTTTTATTTGGTACATAATCAATAGTTAAGCCTCTTTATTTCGAAAAACTGTAAATTGTTAAGAAGGTCGAGAAACCTAATAATGGCTTTAATATCTTCATATTTTTTGTTTGTCTCATTAAGAGTAAAAAACGTATTTTTAATAAATTTAGTTTTTTTTCATAATACAATAATAGTTAAGAAACTTATTTAAAAATAAATGAGCATTAAAATTAAATCATTAAATTAATTAATACAAATTATAACTATTAAGGTACCATTAATATTATTATTATTATTATATATTTAACGTTTTAACCTATTTATTACTAAATAAATAAATATTCAAACTATTAGATGGAAGAATACAAAAATATAATTTAAATAATTATATCTTATTGCGATCTAACAATACATTTTTAATTTATATCCATTAAATATATTTTATTTATATATTTATATTTATTTAGTGGATTTACAATTTAGTAAAATATTTAAATTATAACATCTATTTAAATAAACTTCTAGTGTTCAAAATAATTTTTGATAATATTTACATTTGAATGGTATTTTATTATAATTATTATATTATATAAACTCCAAGCGACATTTTTGTTATTAAATACAATATACAAAGTACCAAAACATAGATTTAATACTAAATAAACATAGCAGACAGATACTTAAAACTAAATATATATATATATATATATATATATATATATAGTATATATAAAAAAAGAGAAATTAAATGCTATCATGAGACAAAAATTAAGTTGGTATATAATTTAAAGATTGAAGCATACGATATAGTGGGGGGATTTATAACCATAACAAATTGAATGTAATGGTAGGGGCAGTATAGCATAATATTTCTAAGCAATTTATATTTAATATCATAAACATGTATCAAGGTTATTTATATAATCCATTTTCGATCTAATACTATAAATAATTCTTATCTTGTGAAATAAATACATTTAAAATCCGTGGTAGTAAAAATATTCTCCCCGAAAATAACCTCCCAAAAAAGTTTGACCTGATTGAAGGTATTAAGAAAAGAGAATGGTTTCTAGAATTGTAGAAAGAACTCTTATTTTGATATCAGATAAGATTTCAGGATCTTCCAAACAGTCGTTGAGAATAGACAAGATAAACTTGAGGTCATCGTCAGCACGAGTAGAAAATAAGGGTATGTTTAAATTAGAACGATTGAGGGAATAGTCATGAGATGGATATTATATTTTAAGTATGTGTATGCCATACGAAAGAAATCTATTTTGTACGCGCTCTAATCATTCTAATTTGCAGCTAGATATGGGTGCCAAATAAATAGGTACGCAATATAGCAGTATAGAACGAACTAAAGCACGGTAAACGATACAAAGGCTAGGTTAGATTAAAAATTTGTTGTATTGTTTTATAAAACCCAACACTTGGAATGCTTTACACGCTATAGTATTGAAGTGATGATCGAAATTTAAATATGATATATAATAAATAAGAAGATATTTGTACAGAATGACTCGTTTGAGAGAAGTATCATTAAGGTAATATGAATAGAAGATTGGGTAATACTATCTAAAGAAAATCATGATTTGGTATTAATCATGATTAAGTCTTTACCAAAAGTGTTCTACCCAGAAGTAAAAAAGATTAAATTCTGATTTAAGAGTGAGACGGCTATTCTGATTATCAATTTATATAAGTATATCTTTATACAGTTAGCAAAAAGTATACATTTTGGCTTTGTGATTCATTTGTTTGTAGAATTAACAAATAAAAGAATTAATTATTCAAAAATATCTATGAATAATTTAAACACTATTACTTTTTTAATAATTTTTATCATTAATGATTATGAATTTTATTGCTAATTCTAAAAAATGATTTTAATTTAAGATTATGGAACACTACCATCAATCAAATGCCTTAATGGAATAAATATTGAGTGTTTGGGTTTGAAACTTTTGTCTGATGTAAAAGAAATATAACTAATTTTAATTAATTTCTTATTTATTGACTATTATTACTTAAGTGAATCCAGAAAAATATTTTGAAAAAAAATATTGAATGTAACATTTCAAATAAATAAATAGTTAACACAAATCAGTATTGCTCCTATAAATAATGTAAACAATTTTAATGTAAAAATCAAATAATGAAAAATAATTTATTAATGCTCATAACTTCAAAAATTAATTATATGATTAATAATATAAAAACCCATGAAAATATTATTTAATATATTATTTAAATAAATTTGTACTCAGAATTAAATTTCAGTCAATTTTATATTCCTCCAGTATCTTTTAGTTCTTTACCAAGCTGGATTAGATAATATGGAGTATGCAGAGTTATGCCTAAGATTTTGAATAACCCCTTTATATAGTTCATGCTTATATGCTGATTCTATTTTTATCCTTCAGGCTCCTATTTTAGTTTTGTTTATCGTTTTGTTACGATTGTCTATGTTTCATGGTCTAACTAAATTAAATAATCAACTGATTACAGTAGCAACTGTTAACTAGTGGCCTTTTTTTTGTTTTTATTATTTAAGATACCTCTAATAGTTATTTTACGTTATACAATTTATGTGAAATGTTCTTTTCGACGTTTAAACATAATTAACATACAGTTTAATTAAATCTTTACTAAGTAAAATTTTTGAAAATTAATTTTTGATTAAATAAAAAAATTCTTAACAATATTTTTTATTTTTTTATTAATGCTATTTTAGTTTAATTTAAACATTTTAATTTGAATTATATAAAATAATAAGCAAAGATAAAATATAGTAAGTTTGACAAGCTAAACGATAGACCGAACAATTATAGGATCAGGCGATTGATGCGGTCTCTAGCGGTCTAGCGCTTAAGTTCATAAATGTACAACCCCGTGAAGGTTAGGCAAATAAACGCGCTGCTCCTGGGTATACAATAATTTTATTACGCCAATGTTAATGTATACTTATACCAACATAATATTTTAATAATAATTTTTACCATAACATGTTATATTAAAATTTAAAAAAAAATGATATTCATATAACATTTTTATATGAACGTAGGTTACAGTAAGTACATGTTACTTCAAATTAAGAGGAAAAAGCATAGCCCCCAGTCATAGGAATTGAAATTTTTAAATTTTTAAATTTGAAAATAAAAATTAAAGATATTAAAATATTTAATGAAAAAAAAAAAAATGTCTAAAAACAAAAATTAATTATTTAGAAAACCAAAATTGGAATGGTGAAATAAATCTGTAAGTAAGCATTATAATAATTAAATATAAAAGATGTAATAATTTGAAGTTAAAGGAATATTTTTTTGTTAAAAATTCAAGCTAGTAAATTCAAACAGGTAACTATTAAAAAAGGGGAAAAAAAGCAACTGCGGCTGGATATCGATTTTTCCACAGCAATATACATACATATAGTACATAATTTACAATTTTATTGGTAAATACTTAAACATTAAAAAAAAAATTTACCTACAACAATATCAAAAATCATGAATATCCTCAAACTACAAATATCTTAAATCAAACTGGATTATTTTAATAGTCCTAATAATTTCCATGTAATATAATAAACATTTTTCTTTGTTATTTATTGATAAAAACTAATTTACCTTATTCCTCTTATATAAAGTATTTATACTTATTATTAGACCAATTAGTCAATTATGTATCCTACGGTAATTACGTCCACCTAATTGTATTTCGTCAACTCGATTACAATATATTAATAAAGGCATTCATACAACCAATATTAAATAAATTGATAAAAATCGCACCTCACCGAGATTTACCAGCTACCAAATAATCCTTGTGATGCAAATGAATATGTATCATTGATATCAATACTGTACATAATCGAATTAATAACTTTTAAAAAATTGTATTTTTACAAAAAGTGGATGAAAAATTATTAATACATACGTTTACGTTTTAAAAAATTACACTTACAAATACTATAAAATATAATACATAAAAATGTTGTATTCCTTAAAAATTATATACTTACATTATGTATCCAAGCATTGCTACCCAGACGCCAAGAGATTATTAAACGTCTAAGAGTGATTTTGATTTTCTGGACTTACATCTTTTTCAACAATGCTTTTGCCATACCGCTGTATATAATCAATTTACAATTCTACTTTTCTGGTGTAGGTTAGTTAACAATAGGATTGAAAATTTAGAATATATACAAACATAGTTATTATACTAATCTAATACAACACTAAAGATTTACACCAATCAACTAACATACAACAATTATTATCTCAAATATAACTGAGACTTTAAATTAAACAGCATGTATACCCGATATACAATATAATATGGAATCAAGCGAAGTATAACATAAATTAAAATAGACTCAACAAATAATTTCGATCCATGAAAAACTGGTTTGAACAATTATAGTTTAAGACGCAATCAGTAAACCAAGATTAGAAAATTAAATTCCATACTCTTTTTTAAAGAAATAAAACTTTCAAGTTCATTATTTATTGAAATGTATAAAGAAATTATTAAAACGTCAAAAAATAACTCTTTACGAGACTATTAAATATCGATTTAAATAATTTCGATAAACATGAAATATTTCTTAATTTAGCACTTCACTATGAAAATTTATTTTTTTAATAGGAAAAAAAAATATTGACTTGTTACTTCTTTATATGCATCTTTTCAAAATCGAATTATATTTAGTTGTTTATACTTGGTTTTATCAATTATTTTATCCACATCATTTTCAATTACCAAAACTACCAAATTAATTATTTTTAGTTTACTCCGATAAGTAATTTCAAGTCACATCAATGACTATAGAAGTTTCAAAGAAAAGTTCAAATTATAACCCCATCTCCGAAAAATAAAATTATTAATAAGTGACATATTGATATAAATATGATAATTAAAAACCGAAAATGAATAATTATCTACATACAATAAACTTATTCGTTAAACAACAATTGTTTTTAATACATCCAAAAAGTCAATGGTATATTGCATGTACTCAGACTCGTTGATCTCAATTTAAAGAAACCTCATCTGGGATTATTTTACCTTAGTAGCTAAAATATAAATGCTTAAAAATATTATAAATAATAAAATTAGTACTATGCAAATCATTTTATATGAATATATTTATTTTTAATCAAATAACAATAAAAAAAGTAATGTTTATATACAAAAAATAATAATAAAGAAAGTGCATATAAAATATATTATTAAAAATTGAAAAACCTTGCTATATTTTTATAAAAATGTAAAAAATTCTTTAAGCACTAAATATCATAAACAAAGCAAAATTAATAGTTGTATTGTATTAAAATATACAATTTGAGCTTGCTTAAAGAATTTAACCTTTTTTTTTTTTAATTAAAATATTTAAAAACAACTTAGAAGTTTTATAATTAATTGCACTTCAATAAACTGCAATCTCATAAAATATCTGCTTATAAAACATATATTTCAATGAACGTTTAAGTTAGTTTTACTAACCAAGTAATAACACAAAACATATTAATATTAAATTAAATAGAACATATATCTTGACTAAAAATTTTGTTTATTATACTTCAGTTAATTATTTTAAATTCTAAGCAAAGAAATTTAATGTTACAGATAACATGTTCTTTTAAATATTTGAAAAATTCAAGAAATTAGAGAGTACAAAAAGATTCAAAGAATAATAGGAAATTTTATAAAAATTAAATTAAAACTATCTAACTAAAATAGATTTTATACTATCTAAAAAACTGCTGTAAAATTATAACATAAAGTAATTTTAGAAAAAATTTACTTTAACATTTTAAATATTTAGAAATAAATTAATATAAATGCATAAAAAAAACTCTCAAGAAATTATATATTTAAATGAATTCATCAAATAAAAAATTGTAAAAGAGAATTTCCAAACCAAATATTGAGGTAATTTTTTTTCTCTTTTTGCTGTTAATGTAACATTGAGAAATTTCAAAAATGATTAAGTTTAGTAATAAATTTCAAACTTAATTAGTTTTAATTTAATTTACAAAAAACCATTTATAATATTTAACTAAAAATACATATTATTACTTAAATATGGAATGGCTTACTAGCAAATACAAATATGATGAAAGATCTCATGAATTGTATTTTAGTTTTAATTCAAAAAATATTAGAATATTTAAAACTAATTTCTGCAGTATTTTCTAATAATCATTTATAGTTTAAACTATGACTATGTGAATAAATTGAACACATATTTTTTAATATAAATAATCGATAATGGTAGGACATTAATTTAAAACAAAATAATTAAATGACTTGTTCAATAAACAACTAATGACACTGTGCGATCATGGGGAACTAACAAATATAATTTACATTGTTATAATTGAATAAGATAATTTTAATGTCCAACTATTGATAAACAATAGTATAATAAACATTGAAATTCTAAATTAAAAAATTTAATCCAATAACTCTTTTGGAGATTATACCCTTTGATAGATTTATTCTATACTTGCATTATCAATTTACTACCATTTGGTAGAGTTGAAAGTTTTATTGAGAGTTGTTGAGTTTTTTAAATAGTGCAATGAGTATATTACAAATTAAGAGCAACTGTAATAAATTTGTTTTTAATAGGTCCAAAAATGTAAAATAATTAACTAGATCATATCTTAATAATTAATTATAAAACTGATATTGTATCAAACATAGGTTGTAGAACCATGTTTGTAATTTAATATTATACTTTTAAACCATAGGCAGTCCGATAATTGTATTTCAGGTGCACCACTTACTTTACACATATTATTTACGTAATACTTATATATTATATACATACCTACATAGATTTCTATACCCCCCCCCCACACACACACACATAAAATTCATTCAATTTCATTTTATTAATTAAGTAAATTAATAAAAACTGTTACATTTATTAGGTATAACACCATTCAGCATGTTATACCTCTTTGTAGTTTACAACTCTTCATCATCAACAGTATACAGATTTTTTTTTTGTAATTCAACAAATAATCAGTTAATTCAATCTTGTTTCAATCAATGTCATTCAAAGTTTTCTTTTACCAACAGCCATTATTGAGAACTAGGGCTCACAACTACGACTTGTAATAGGTATTGTTACAAATACATATGTAAGCTTAAACTTTAGAAAAATTAGAAAATTTTCAATTTTTTTAGAATCTTGTAGACAATCATTCATGAATTGTTTGCACTAAAATATCATTTAGTATAACTGGTTTATTTTGTAAAAAATTTATTTCTATGTACAAATCATCTTCATATGTATCATATTGTTCTTTTAACGATTTATATAATACATTTTCACCAGTCTTCAATTTCACCAAATTTCCAATTGAATTAATAATTTACTATGATACCTAGTTAAACCTAGAATAAATGCTATTTATCAGTTAATCTAATGTTATGTAAAATACTATCACTTTAATTTCATCTGATTTGGTTTGAAAGAATTTTGATTTTGTGATGTATTAATTTTTGATAACACTTTTCTTTTCTTTTTCATCTTGGATTTCTTACTCTTCACACATTTCCAAACATGTTTGCTAAATATTTTCAAAATAATTAGGATTATTTCTCATTAAAAATTAAGGATTTTAATGAATTAATTATATCAATATAAATCAACAGCTCTAAATTATTTGATTGCAAGTTTCAAACTCATAGAACCAATTTCAAAATTGATTGCATTATAAAAAGTCCCAAAATAAATTCAAAAGTCTTAATTTGAGCCAAAAGCAGTATCATTAGTTCCCATTTTTGAAACATTGTAGTTTTCATAAATATCTTCAAAGCAGTTCAAATAGTTGTTAAAATACAGATTCATTATATAAGTACTAGTACATAACCTTTGGAATTAGTTAAATAAATGCTGGAATGTATTGTATAATGACAACCAATAAAAAAACTATGGTAGTTGAAATGTCAGGTACAGCACAAGTTGCAGAGGCTGCACCTGTAAGACTACCCATATTTCAAATAATTAAAAACATCAATCAAAATGGATTTAAAGTCATTTTTCTCAATATATAAACCATAAATTATAGATGTTCATTATGACACTTAATTCTAAATTAATGTTTATCAATTATATTTTTTATAACAATATACTTTCAATAAAAATTACCTAATATTATTAGTAATAATTTTTTTCTGTAATTTATAGTTGATACTTAATAATATTAATATAATTATGTTACAAAACATATAGTTTAGGATGCTAAAAGTGTTTTATAAAATGAAACATTTTATCTTATTCAAAATACATACAATGTAATTTATAATAAATTTAATTTAGATCCAAAATTGCTGAGCTTGAATTAACTAATAACATCATATATCATATTAATCCCTGTGAAAGGGGATCAGAATACTTCCACAATTTCTCAACTAGTTGTAAAAGGTGACTAATGAGATTGCATCAGGTTGACAGCCGATATATAAAATTTAGTCAAACAGTGTGATGAGTCCAAATCAAAACTTAGGCAATTTGTACTATTTTGAACATAGAGACAACAAATGGGAGGAAATATGATGATGAAATATGTGATATCAGCTGGACAGCCAGTATGGTCGCTATTTCATTAATTATGTGTTCAGGTCTACTCAACACAAGTAATGTCAACAGTGTAGGGACATCACCATTGATTAAATCCTGGATTAAATCTATGTCAAGGCATGAGAGATAGGTATAAAATGAGAATAGGCACATGGAATAATAGGCAGATGTAGAGAATTAGCAGTATTGAAGAGGAGGAAAGTTAATATATGTTGTTTTTAGACTAAGTGGAAAAGAGAAAAAGCAAAAGAAATAGAAGAGAGTTATAAAATAATATATTCAGATAGAAATCTAGTACTAGGAATGGGTTTGGAGAAATATTAGATGAGAAGGTGAAAAGTAAGTAGGAGACCAATGACAATAAGCGGTAATGTGATAGGTGAAGTCAAGAACTTTAAATACTTAGGATTATTTGTACAATAAGCCTGAGGTTTTAGCATGAATGTAAAAGATAGGATTAAATGTGGTTGGACAAAATGGAAAGAAGCTTCTGGCATTTTATGGGATATGAGAATTTCAATGAGGCTGAAAGGTAAATTTTACAGGAGTGTAATGAGACCAACAGTTGGTTACACAGTTAATATACTACATGGTTCAGAGTTTTGGGCGGTTGACAGGAGAATAGAACAGAATATAAGTGCTGCAAAAATGAAATTGCTTAGATAGATAAATGAAGTGACAAGATATAATAAGGAACAAATATGCAAGAGGTAGTATTGATGTGGCGTTGTTAGTGGACAAGATTTGAGAAATTAGATTAAGATAGTTTAGGCTTGTGATGTGATGAGAGGAAACAAAAGCACTAAGAATGGTTATGATAATGACAGTTGAAGGGAAAAGAGGAAGAGGAAGACCAAAAAATAGATGATTGGTTTTAATTAAAAATGATATAAGGACTGTTGGTGAGTGTAAGGGATGTAGAAAATTAAAATGTGTGAAGGTAAGGACAAAGGTGGCTGACCTCAAATAGTTAGGAGAAAGGCAAAGAAGAAAAAGAAGGTATAACAACTTATTAAAATTATATGATTAGTTAAAATATATATAATAATTATAATAAAGTAAAATATAAAAAATAAAGTATTTCATTAGTAACAGTTCAGGTAGTTCAAGGGAATATAAATAAAGTAAAGAATAATACAATCTATAATAACTGATAATTATTGAGCAGAATTCATACTATTTAAAGTTAATTAAAACTGGAAGTATTGTAAGTCGGTATGATTTATTTTATTATAGGATTCATGTGCCAATATTTTATTAAAAAATTCTTAATATGTGTTCAAACATGGTTCAAAAAAATTGCACAACTAAGAAATCTGCAATAACTAGTAATCCTTTTATAAAAATAGCTTGATACACAATTTCTCTATGCACAAATAAAATTATATTAATTTTAAATAACAACTATTTATAAATAAGTAAATAATCCTAAAATAAATTGTATCATTATTTTTTTTAAAAAAAAAAATTGTTGATTCAGCATGGTCTTACCAATACACAATAATATTAATCAAGTTAATACATATATAATTAATATCATTATATAAAAACCTTAATTATAAAGATATTTTTTACTTTTATATAAAACTATGATATTAAAGTATTTTTAGAAACTATTAGTATCATATATACAGAATTTATTTCAGGAGATTTATGTAATTATATTATTCCGTATTTATACATCCCGTCTGCAAAATTACAATACTATAATAGTCTTGTAAAAGAATATTTTTTTTTAATATTCCACAAACAAAACTCAATAAATATCATTAAATCAAATGCATTTAAGTTTTTTCATAAAAATACAACAAAATGAGAAAAAATAAAATAAACACTAAATATAATACACTATTATACTAAACATTTATAACAATAAAAATAAATTAATATTTATTAATTTACAATATTATTGACTTTCATTAAATACATGAATATAATTTAAAAGATTTTTTTAATATTTTAAAAATAATAAAGGACTAATAAAGTGTAATTCTTTAAACTAGTAATAATACTAGTATATTATAGCTTAAATTATATAACGGAAGCAATGCGAAAGCAGTTCCCGTAGCGCCGTTGATTCAAAACAGAAAAATTAAAAATATAATATAACATACACATAATATTAAACTTTTTCCATAAAAATACTAAATTGCAATAATGTGAAAAATTATTAATACCATTAAAACAATATTTTATTTCATTATCTCAAATCTTAAAATATATATAATTCACACTAGAACAAAACATTCTTAATAAACTAAATGCAATTATACTTTTTTATTTTGTGTACTCTGACAATTTATAAAACACATTAAAGAAAAAAAGTATTTCAAAGTAAATTATGTGAGTAACCCTTTCCCTGTAATTTAATTCTTGGTTTCAAACTTGATAAAAACTATATCAATAGCACAAATGTAAAAAACCATTTGCTAAAATGTCATAATGTACAAGAATATTTAAGTTATCCATCTTTAAAATATAAGCTAGTACCCTAACAATTTAACTGTACTTAAAATAATATACAATTATATAACTATTTTATAAACTGTAAGTAAAATATTATAGAACAACTATTTCAATTACATTTTTATTATTTAAACAATTTTTTTTAATAATGATGTTATTTTACATCAATAATTTTTAACAGAGGTATTCATTTTTATTACATAAATACTTAGATTTATAAATAATATGAAAAACAAAAAAATGTTGGTTCCAAATAATATTGAAACTGTATTTAATACTCAATTTTAATTAAAAGTAAAATAAAATCATAAAACTAGTAAAATATAATCATCTTATGAACAACCAGAAACATTATTCTAACAAAATGTTTAAATATTGTTGATATTTTAATACAACCTACATAATAAATAGCTTAAGTTGGAACAAAAAATTATAATTTTTAAACTACCTAAAAATATCAAATACACAAAATCTAACAAAAACTGTATAATAAGCCGAGGTACATAATTTAATATGATTCATTAATCTCGATGCTTTCAAATTCATTAATTACAATACCTTTAATTCCCGTATTCTGATAGTGTATTCATCACCACTTTTGTTGCCATGGAATTTTTTTGATTATAATTCATACAAATATTTCATAACAAAGCTAACAAGTGTATTGATAAAAATAACGACAAAAATTAGTCTGGGTACATCACTAGTATTTTATAGACTAATTTCCGTAACCATCGATCATAATTCACAGAAAATAATGTGTTCTTCGGTGATAAAGACTAAAATAGTTTAATGATTATTATTTTAGTCTTTAAGATTAAAACAATGTGAATACGGTGTTATTAAAGTAACCTTTGAATGCACCATAATAAACAAAACCGGGATCCAACGGCGCGTGACGCATGAGTCGACGTATACGCGCCGTGTTCGGCACAGCTCGTGTCTATCCGAGAATTGTCGGTTTTTGGTACACAAGTCGAAGGAAATTATTCAAACTTGTTGCTTGCCTTGACAAACCGGTCCACCAACGTGTTTCCACGAACTGAAGTGATTCGTGTTATTTTTACTATTTTCAAGTTAATTTTTTTTATTAAACATGAAATGATCAAACTGATCTTGGAATTCCTTGATCTGCATGAGTAGAAACTTTGTACATGGAACCCTAAATGTTCTACTAAACACAAATTTCTGAATTGTGTGCATGATTCGCGATTTTTTTCATTTTCAGAATTAGATTAGTAATTTTTTAGAAAATTCACTAAGAAACTACACATGCTTGAAACATATGATGAAACATTGGCAACTTCTTCTTGGTTATCCATTTATAGAAAAATATAGTAAAAGAATAACGCGGTACCAACATCGATGAGACAAAATCGGATAGATATGAACTAATGTGACGGGTTTACTCGGCTTGTCTAGGTTTGGTATACTAAACAAGTTCCGCAGTGGGCAACGCGCCATGGGATCCCGGCTATAGTGTAAGTATGGAAAGCTCTTGATGGAAACGAGAAGGTCCATGGTATTCGCAAAGTGCTTATCCAATTAGTTGAAATCGCGAAAATGAAAACAAAACAAAATCATTTACCTACATAATACCTAATACATAATTAACGTGTTGCATGGCTCACGTTACTCCCTCTCTTTTATTATCTGTGTCATACCTGATTTAATCCTTAATTGGTACACTCGTCATCCGTAACACTTCAAAACTGTGCAGTTGTTTTTGTTTTAGATTCAGCTCAGTAATTTAGGGATGGCCACAGTGGGCAATTTACCGTCGAAATTTTACATGTAACCACTGATGTACAGGTGACACGGTTGTGTCAATAAAAATTGTAATTATTATTAATATATATGTATATATTAAATATTGTTATAGATTATAATTGTCTCGATTGAACGAGGAAATTGATTTCATCAATTTGCATTTATCAGCTAGCGTCTACGGCAGTGGTCGACGCGGACCAATCATAGACCGCGGTGGTTGATGTTTCCCAGAGAGAATAGAATTATGGAACAGCTAACGACGCCACCGGCGCCAACGTTACGTTATGTAACTTCTGAACTGTACTAAAAAGATGGCAAATATGATTCAGTTCAATTAATCGATTTTCTTGATTCAGTGATTCACTTCGAATCATTTAAACAATTTTCAATGATTGAAATGTTTAAATTATACTAATAATAACTACTGATTTAGATATTTTGTATATCAACTGCAAAGCAATTATCGATTTTTTTTAATTATTAATTTTAAATATCTAAATGTTATTAACTTATAAATATAGTTCCAGAGGCGTTGTCTATTCAAAGGCTTCCAAGGTACATTCAAGTTGAAGAGGTGAGTGAGGATAGAGACACAGGACCTACATTATAAATTAATTTTTTAATTTTTTTATAATATTTTTGATGAAAATATGTTTTGACCAAATGTTATGTTATTATTTTTGATTCAATATAAATATTATTATTATTAATACTATGTATGTAAATTAATTTAGAAGATTATAACTATAAGTTTGATAAAAATATTTTAAAAAAACAATTTTATTATAATTAAAGTTAAGTTTAGTAAAAAATAATATCATAAAATTAGTACAATAATTTAGAAATAAAATAATCACAGATAATATAACCAGGATTTTCACACAAACTGAACTCAGATTACTGATAATCACGAACTACAGTAAAATAAATTATAATTGATCACAGACTAGATTGGATCGTTGAATCTTCTTTGACTTTCGATTCTATAAAATAAACAGTGCACCAATTCCAGTTGAATTTGAAATTGACGATTTTATCTTGGTAAAATATGAAACAAATAAAAGTTTTCGACATTATATTGGTCAGATTCTTGAAATAGATTACCCGATAATAAACGTTAATTTTTAAAAAAAAAAATTCTTTAACTGGACCTCCAACATTTGTGTTCCCAATAGTTGCCGATAAGAGTCGGATTAAAGTAACCCAAGTTTTTAAAATAGTCAAGCTATTCAGTAGACAAAAACGAGACAGATATATTTTCGATATTGATGCTTTTGAAATTGAATAGGTTACCTATTTATTTAGTGTTTTTTTTTTTTTTTGTATCTACCTATTTATTCAATTTTATATTGTTTTACATTGTTAAAAGTTTTCAAAAAGTCGAAGTAGACTAAGTTAAATTGCTAAAATAGTTGACTGATACGAGGTAAATTAGTTAGTTGATTTGTTATGTTTTGAGTGTATTTTATTAATTTGATATGTTTGGTTACCAAAAAAAATGTATTTTAAGACTGCAGTAAACAAAAAAAGACTGTAAAGAGTTTTTTTAAAATAATATTTAATTCTCAAATATTTTATATTTTATGTATTTTGAAGGATAAAAAAAGTTAAAAGACAAGGAAGTCTGTAGTTATGTTTTTTAAAAATTTAAATTATTGTCCGAAGTCGTACAATATAAATTTTAGTACGATGTTGTGTGAAAATAGGTATGTGTCCGAAGTCGATCAATTTATGAGATGACTTCGGACAACTTTGAACTTTTAAAAAAAGTACGTTAATGTTGTTAAATTATGGTTTAAATCATTACATATTATAACATAACATGTGTAGATGATAAATTATTTTTTTTGAAATTTTTTCTTTATTATAAAATCATAATTTTTAGAAAAAACATGAAACATTGTCTGAAGTCGCCCGATTTTACGGTACCAATCGAATTAATTATTTATAAATAATTATGAAACATATGATAAACATATGTTTTAACAAATGAGGAGGATGTGAAAAAAAGATGGAAAGAATATTTTGAGAAATTACTGAACGAGGAATATCCAAAAGAAGCTTTAGAGAGTATGTCATGGAATGAAAGATTGATTGGTCTAGTGGGCGAGGAGGAAGTGAGAGATGCGGTGAAGGCGATGAAAAAGAAAAAAGCGGTAGGACCAGATGGAGTACCTGTAGAGGTGTGGAAAATGTTAGGAGATGTAAGCATTGGGTGGTTAAAAAATCTTTTTAATAAGGTACTGATAGAGGGAAAAATGCCAGAAGATTGGAGAAAGAGTTTTATTGTACCAATATTTAAAGGAAAAGGAGACATACAAGAATGTGGGAACTATAGAGGAATAAAGCTCATGAGTCATAGTATGAAGATCTGGGAAAAGATTATAGAGAAGAGGATAAGAAGTGAGACGTCGATATCAGAAAACCAGTTTGGTTTCATGCCAGGAGAATCGACAATGGAGCCATTATTTTGTGTTAGGCAATTAGTAGAGAAGTACAGAGAAAAGAATAAAAAACTATGCATGGTGTTTATAGATTTAGAAAAGGCGTATGACAGGGTGCCAAGGGAAGTTTTAAGGTGGGCATTAATGAGAAAAAATGTCCCAAAATGTATGTTAATTTGATCCAGGATATGTATGAAGGGTCGAGTACTAGTGTCAAGAGTCGGTGTGGAGTATCAGAAGGTTTCAGTATAGGAGTAGGTGTGCACCAGGGGTCAGCTCTAAGCCCCTACCTGTTCTCAGTGGTAATGGATGAGGTTTCAAAGGAGATACAGGGTGAGATACCATGGTGTATGTTTGCGGATGATATAGTTCTGATAGAAGAAAACCTAGAAGTTGTCAATAAGGGAAAAGAGGAAGAGGAAGACCAAAAAAGAGATGGTTGGAGACTTTGGAGAATGACATGAGGGTTGTCGGTGTGTGCAGAGGAGATGTGATTGACCGAGTAAAGTGGAGGTGTAGGACAAGGGTGGCCGACCCCAAATAGTTGGGAGGAAGGCGAAGTAGAAGAAGAAGAAGAAGAAGAAGAAGAAGAAGAAATAATTATGAAACATAAACAAGTAATAAATATATTGACCTTATCAAATGACAAATATAGTGATAATTAATCATTCTTATCATTGTTAAACGTAGTAATAATGTGAACTATAAATAATAAAAATATTTTATTTATAGATATTTATATCGTTGATTATAAATTAGGATTACCATATTTTATTTTACGAAAACCGGGACAATTTTTTCTTTCATTTTTTTCGTTGGCAACTTTTTATTGATTTTTCAACTATATAGATACAATTTTTACAAAAATATATTTATATATTAATTATTTACAACTGTGACGTATCCCTCCGGCAGGCGCGGATCCAAAGGGAGGGGTGAAGGGGGCGGACGCCCCCCCCAAAATAGGTTTAAAATATATTGGGTTTTCGATTATATTCGTGGTTCAATACAACTACTAACTAGAGTAATATACAATTACAAAAATAAAATAATATTTTATATTTATTGTGTATTGATTAGTGTGTTGGTATGTTATAGCCACGGTTAGTAAATTTTGTACTTAATTCAATTTTTTATTTTATATATTCCTGAAGGCTGTGGGCCAACATGATTGTTGTTGCTTTTACGTATTATGTTACAATTTAGGCAGGTTAGTCGTAAGTAAACAATTTATTTTGCGCCCCTCCATAAAAAATTTCTGTATCCGCCCCTATCCTCCGGGATAGAGTCTGAAATGAACATTGATTATAGTATGACTACTCTACGTTACAGTACTACACTACTGTGATTAGCTCATTACAACTGACAAAATATTAAATAATGGTCGATTCCTTTAGCGATAACTATCTTGTGGAAACGGAAATACGAAGAACGTATTCGACAAAAATAATAGTCACTTAACCGAGAAAATAATTAAAAACAGATTTCGTTGGGCAATTATTCAAAATTTTATTTTATCATGACAATAATATTATGGTTTTTCGAATTAATAAAATACAAACATACATAATTAAAGAATCATTCCGGGACAATTGGCTACCCCGAACACAAATCATCGGGACACCATATTCGAAATCATTATTGTCCTGGCCAAACCGAGACGTATGGAAACCCTATTTATATATAAATACTAATATTTAAAATGAAATGATTTAAGCCTGATTCACACTGTTCCGGCACGGCACGGACCGTCACAGCATGTACAGGCACGAAAATCGTCCAAATAATATAAAATAATATTCACATACATTCGCAGGGAGTCGTTAAGTGTAGTTTTTAGTGTTCAATTATTGATGTGTGATTAAGTGTTTATAAATGTTCAGTAATATTTAAAGAATTTTAAAATGTTTCGTAATTTCTCAACGTCAGATTTTACTATTAGAACAATTTTATTAGACGAAAAAAAATATAGTTCAGAGCAGGGGCGGGTTTTATCACTCACCAAGGGGGGGGGGCTAATAGAGGCTCAAGAATTTAGTTAGTTATTTTTTAAATCTATATAAAATTAAATTACAGATTATGTTTTTGAGTCCCTCATAAGTAAGTCATTTTTTTTTGACAATAGTGAAATTTTAAATAGTTACATTATTGGTATCAATATTTATCTGAAACCAATTAAAAAGTATAGGTATATATTACATATATAATTAACAACAAAAATTAGCTATTTATTTATAAAAATATATACGTAAAATATCCATAATTAATCATATTCATCAATGACGATTTTATAATAATTATTAATATATCGAAATATCATAATACTTGGCTTTGTAAAATAGTTAGCTTAGTCCCAAGGGGGGGGGCTACTGCCCCCTTAAACCCGCCCTTGGTTCAGAGAGTGTTCAACAAAAGTCTAATCAAAAAAGAAAAATTTGGGTCCACGATATTTAAAAAAATATATTTTATTTTTTTATTGTCATTTTTATTTGAATTAATTATATTATAATTATAATTATATTTGAATTAATTTTTATTTCATTTACTGTGTTAATAATAATATTTGTGTTCACACTGCAACAACACTCGACGTACCGACTCGTACCGCACGATTAATATATATATTCGTTTCGTTGTTTGTCACGGTCATCATGTTTTCTCCAGAAGAAGATATAAAACTGAACACTGAAAACACCTATCTTCCTAGCTAAAAACATCTCATGTGCCTTGTTGGTTTTTTTAAACACTACCATATTAATAATTGATTGTTCTTCGTCTATTTCTTGTAAAAGAAGAAGATTTAAAATTAATTGTTGTTTTTTGTTTAGACATTTTAAAAAAAGAAACAGACAACTTTTGTAGCAAAATACGTGTAGTAGCTCATACAGATTTTCTACAACTGGATCGACGTGGTCCGGCGCGGCGCGGCTAGAGTCGCGCGCATAGGAATCTGTACTCTAGCCGCGCGGCCAGATAACCGACAGCGCAGCTGAAACTTGAACCGCGTCGCGTCTACAGACGCGTGCATAGGAATCGCACCTTGACGGTGCGGTGCCGGCCGCATCAATATGAATTACCTCATATAAACTAATAATATAATATTTTGTCGTGCATGTACGTGCTGTGACGGTCCGTGCCGTGCTGGAACAGTGTGAATCGGGCTTTATATGTTGATGTTCGAAGAAACCTTGAAATTTTCTCTGAAAACTAATATTGCCGAAATCTTAAGATGGTACAGTTTTAAATATTTAAACATTTTAAATAGGTATGAAGTTATCTATCCTTTTAATATAGTATGAACATCAAAAATCCTAACAGATAGAATTTGAGAAAAAGTAAGTTAAAACAAATTACATGGTTGGATTTTCACACTACTATTATAAATAACTATTAGGGCTCGGAAGTTGATGACCTCAAAAACATTAAAATAAAAGACCAAAAAAATGTATGCGAATATAACATAAAAATAACAAAAAATATCCTTAAAAAAAATTAAATAAAAAAATTACAAACATATGTTTTAAAAAATGTACCAAAGCTTACAAATTACTCAAAAATCAAAATCATTGCATTGTACAATTAAAGCGTATTTGATGTTATCAAAAATAATAGACGATGATTATCTGTTAATAAATATTAATATTTGGAAAAAATTTTCCCTGTGTTCACTGAAGTGATTGAGGAAAATCTAAAATGGGCCAAATAATCAGCACTGAAATTATCCGGAAAACACTCACTTGAAGTTTCTTCACCATTTAGAATTTTCAAAGATTAGGAAAAATAATAAAATATTGGTATAATAATATTCACTACAACACGACAATGACGAATGTAATTGGTGTGATAAAATCAAATAGGTACTAATTTTAGTCCATGGTAATTTCCAAATTTTAAGTTACGGGCATAATGGTCGACAAGAAACGATAAGAAGTGAAAGTGTGAAATCAGTAACAATGACTAAAAATGTGGAAAAATGACCTAAAAATCTAGAAAAATTACTTAAAAAGTAATTATCACCGAAAAATGCAAAATTAGTTTTTCAGATTCACATGCTAATGAAACACATTTGTGGTCAGGAGAAAATTGTCTAAAAAGTTTAAAAAAAGAAATGCAAAATGCATCAACTCCTTATTTATAATTAAACAATAATCAGTTTACCCGGTGGTTTTCAACCAGGGATCACGATAAATAGTTCGGAAATCCTCAAAAATAATGAACCAATAGTTATTCATATTGAAAATATATTAATTTCATCAAATTATTACGAATGTTCATATTGAATAAAATAGTGTGTAGTGTAATCTTATCAGTCGACGGATTGTGGTCACTAATCTTAATTGGATTGGCATTTAATATCTGGTTATTTTTACACTCTGTATACGTGTATTTCAGTCATTTTGGTCACAAATATATATTTGCTTCAAAAACTAGAATTAAGAGAAGCAATTTCTAATATAAAACCAAATAAGGAAACTTTGGTTTAAAAATGTAAACACAATTTTCCCACTAAGACAAGAACACAAGAAAATTGTTTACATACATTTACATATTATTTATTTACTATTGCATTTATTTTTAATTATTTAAGTATATGTATTCAAAAAATTTTCATATTCTATTATTTAATCGTAGGGGTTGCAACATAAAAAAAAAAAAAAAATGATTCAAAAAAGGTTGAAAATCACCTACTGATCAGAAATTTAAAGTATTTATATATTTTCTTGTCATGATCAACATGTTAAAAAAGTACATAGTACAATTAGTAAAAATAGAGCATGATATGGATATTTGAGTAACTTCTGTATTTTTTACTTTATAATTATAAAAAATGTTTTCATTGATTGTAATAAAATCAGTATATGTTAAGTTTATATCAGTACATGTTAAAAATAAATAAATAACGATTAACTGACCATTCAAAAATAAAATAAAGTATATAATTATTGATATAATTCAATCATAAGAAAATGCTTTATTAATACAAATAAGAAAAAAAAAATGATAAAATACAATGGAAATAATATTTAAAATACAATAATTATTCACAATTTTATATGACAATATGTATAAACATCAGTTTATATTGAAAAAAATATGATCACTTCCTTTTATCACCTGTCCTATGCGTATAATAGCTTTGTTAAGAAAAATTGTTTATACCAAATAATTCATAATATATATTAATAAATAATGATTTACATACAACTATATATTTCCTTTTTTTATTATCTGCTTTACATTGAGTTAATTATCCCAGTTGATCTTTGATTAAATGTCATACTCTTCTAATGGGATAACAACCTATTTATGTCCATATTTAGTAAACTGGTATTTTTTTTATAACCACATTTACACATTGTTAATTATAAAAATACTGCAGTACTTAAGACAATAGCATAATAAACTGAAATAACTCAGAGATCAGCATTGACTACTGTGCTAATCACTTTGTATTCACCTCACATAATAACTCTATTAAACTATCTTCACATTCTTATACAAAACCCTTACAATTTATAAATAAATTCATTTTTAATAATACTAATTAAATAGGTCTAAAAAGGATATCTTTTATGACGAGATTCAGTTCTCTCGGGCCATTCTTTTGGATGAGGAGATTTTTCCTGCAAAAAGCGATTTTTAGATTATATAATAATTATAAAAATCTATTGCAAATTTAATATAATTATTATATTAAATGTACAACAGATTTGTATTAGAAGTATGAACTTACTCTGCTAGACCTATGTTTATCAAATGTGATATCATCATGTCGAATATCAGTAGACTTTATATCTATAAATAAAAATAAATTTATTTTTAAAATTAAATTAAATTAATACAAAATCTTACGTTTCTCATCTTCTTTACGCCTCTTCGATTCAGGTGTGATATCTTCACGTCGTTCATGCTAAATAAAAAAAAAAATTATTTGGTTTTACTTAAATAATTTTTTTTATCTCTTATGTTAAACTATTCATACCCGTTTACGACTAATTTTACGATCTTTACGAGTTTCCTTTAATGATGTTGAATCAGTAGTCTGGGATTTTTTAACCTTCTTGTCTTTTTTCTCTCCTAATGTTGATCCATTTGTTTCAGATTTGACATCAGAATTATGCTTCATAGACAACTGTGAGTTAAAAGGATAACAAAAAATGCAAAAGAGAAAAATAACAAAATTATTCTAAATTATTAAAACATAAAAGAACAATTCTTCTTTTTTTCTCCATAAGCACGAAAACAACAACCAGAGCATTACTTTGAAGGGATTGATTGAATAACAATATTTCATTTACTAACACAGATAAGTGTAAATAAAAAACACCAAGGTTAGCTCTTCAATTCATGTTGAGGAAGATGTTCAGCTACAACAGCAGCTATTTGATGTCCCAATGTATTTGAACATATCAGATTTTTTTCGAAAAATTTCAGTAATTGTAGTAACAAATTATTGAAGAAACATCATTTCAGGCGACAGACACAACACCATAAACTTAGGCTGCTTGAGCACTTCGATTGAGAGATGAGAGTACTAATTATTTATTTTGTAAATATCAGGAGAAATGGAATTGTGGTAATGTTTTGATATGTTTTGTCCGTGCTTCAATTCTTACCTTCGTAATTGGACTGGTTTCTACCTTTTTTCTTTTTATATCTAGAATAAAAATAAAATAAATTATGTATTAGATTTACATTTGAATAAATTCACTAATATAGCAATTAAAGGATCGCATTCATATAATTTTTTTCCAACCATTAGGTTGGTTCACCAAAATTAGACTATTGTATTCTGGAGACAAAATATGAGCATTGATATTTAATTTTATTCTGAAAGGGGAGGGGAAGGGAAAGATGGTTAGGTAACCTGCTTAGAAAGGGAGACTGTAAGTGGCCAAGTTTGAAGTAATGACAGTCTTTATTGTCACTAACACCTTATTTCTCTCGGCCACTTTATTCCTATAATTAATTATATCATATTCATTAATAACAAATTTGTTATTAATATTATTATTCAGTATTATGAATAATTAAGAGACTTTGTATAAATAATTTCAGTAAATACAAGGATAGATGATTATAATTTTACAGCTTTCATCACTCTTACCTTTATCAGTAGCAGTATGAGACCCATTACTTGCTACTTCTACATCATTACAAATTGATTTTTCAGATATATTAACAGACACCTGTGTTTTAATAATATGATTAACTGCCGAACCACTATTAACTATATCTTTTGACAAATTATTTTTGGATACATCAATCTAGTTTAACAAATAAAAACCATAGACAATTTTAAACTAAAATTTAAAAATTCTACTCTAAGAAATAATTAAATTAATTTACATATAAATCTTTTTCCCTCTCAATATTATCATCTTTTTGTCTTTTCTCTTTCTTTTTATCGTTCGAATCCTCAGATTTTTCTTCTTTTAATGGTTCTGTAAAGTTCTCTTGTACTGTTATTCTTTCACTAAAACATTTTTTTAAATATGAAATCTATAACAAAAAAACCTACCATACAACTTTATACTTACTTAACTTTTTCAGACATAGTACTCGATATTTTTAGAGGCCGTTTTTCTGTTTTGGCTTTAGTATCCACAACCTTTTTTTCAGCTTCAACCCATTCTACAATTTAAATTAAACAACAATTAAGAATAGAGTTCTATAAAATAGTATACAAATGTACCAGTTGTTGACGTTCCATTAATAGCATTGACAACTGGCAGTGGTGGAGTTTTAGCTTCAGGAACCTGATCTTCTTCTTTTTTCTTAATAGATTGATTATTTTTTGTTACTTCAGACTTATTATCAACAATATTTTTTACCTGACTTACCTATCAAAATGAATTATCTTTTAATAAACATTACTGAATATACAATGAAAATAAGTTTTTACCTTTTCAGTAACTTGATGAAAATCTGAATCTTTAAGGAACTGACTAGCTCTACCTTTGAGAAGTCCACAATATGATGTTGCTAAAGTATAAAGATCTTGACGTTTATCCTTTTCATCTTCTCTTACCTTCTCTACCTTTTTTTCAATTAACGTAGCTAATTTTGCCAGAACAGGAAAATGATTAACAATTTTAATAAGAATGATCAAAGAGTTACGAATTTGCACATAATCTTTTGACTCCAAACAAACCATCATGGCCTTAAAAAATAAATATTTACTATATTCAGAACATAATTTAATTAGTTTTATAAATTAAATTTACCTTGGTGATCTTATAATGCCACTTATGACAAACATGTCGAAAGTTTTCATATCCTACATGATCATTACTAGATTGAACAAACTGATCACTATTTTTACATTTAGTTACAAAACCAGGATATGTAGCACATTCTTTTTCAAATATGTCTTTTGTAGAATGCCAACGAGTTACATTTTTTAACATTTCATTTAGAAAAATACCATAGCGATGTGCTTCATTTTCTGTGCAAAGTGTAACCGAATAAGTTATATCACAAAACAACTGAAAAAAATAAAAATTATCTTTGTATTCAGAGCTTTAAATACTTAATACTCTACATACTCTATCATAGCATAAAAGAGTTGAAAAGTTAGCAGTTTTTAATGAATGTAAAGTTTGAACAAATTTAGCACAATACATAGCATCTGTATGTGTAAAAATACAACGAGGAAATAAACACAGCTGTAAAAATTGAGTAATGGTTTCATTTTTTGCTGCTTTAGCTGAACGTGATAGAAACCATGAATCTTTTTCCTATAAGTAAATTAATACAATTATAAAATACATGTAGATATATTTGAATTATAAATAACTCTTATATAATTATTCTTTTACCTGATTTAACATAAAGAATATTTTCTCAACATGTTCTTGTTGCTTTTTTTTTTCATCATTCAATTTAGCAATAATTAACCCTAATCTTTCTTGTTCTTTTTTCACTTTAGTACTCTATCAAGAGAAAACAAAATTGTACAGTAACATACTAATTAATATAATCACATTATTTAAAACTAAATTAAACTAATTTATAATGCAGAAACTTATTAATTAAAAATATTGAGTTTGATCCTTCAGTAATATGACAAATATATAACTGGATTAATCTTATTTTTTATAATTTGGTTTAACCAGAAATATTTTGATTATACTATAAGCTATAAATATTGATTTAAAATTTATTAGAAAATACAGTTATATAAAACAGTATAGTATATTTTATATTTTATGGTGAAATTAATTAATTAATAATTTAATTTTTTATTAACTATAATTTAAAATAAAATATATTTTCATAAATAAATAACTTAAGATTTTTTAGTAATACTACACTAATACCAATTACAAGTATCACATTATAACATCATATATTTAAATACAACAAATATGCTCATATATTATTATATTAAATGTTATATTTATGACCACCTAGAATCTTTTTTATTTGAAAAAAAAAAAACCATATCACATTGAAAAATTTTAAGTTCATCTTAAATAATGGTAAATATTTCCACAAAAAAATTTTTTTTCAAAACTATTTAATAATTTAATTCTAATAAAAAAAAAATCATCCAACTGTCATTTATAAGTAGTATTAAAATAAAATATGAGCATAACTTAACAACTTAATAGTTATAATATTTCAAATTTACCTAAAAAATTATAATAAACTAAATTCCAAAATCTAAAAATAATTAAATATATATTATTATTATCATAGTAAATAAATGATGAATTATCTTACGGCTTGTTTTGAATCCCCCATTGCTGCCGACTGAGCTTTAAGTTTATTAATTTCTCGTTTATATGCTTCATTTGGAACACATAAGTCATATAAAGTCAATGACCAAAATGTGACTAAAAATCCAGGAGATACATCTTCCCATACTTTTTCGGGATGTAGTGGTACAACAGATTTCACAATTGATGACATTACTTCTTTATGAGCTTCTGCATACTTAGTTTGTCGTATAGGTAATGACTTTTTTGAATTAGGATCAGCTTTACGTAATACATCAAAACGGGTCTGAATAACAAAATTTATAAAAAATATATAAATCCAAAAACTTAAAAATTTAAAGATACTTACATTAATGGAATGATTAAACATAGGTCTAGCTAAAAAAAAGGCTACATCCATATGCACGTGATGTTGGTCAAGTAAATCATGTACAGATGGCAAATGATTGATATACTCTTCCATAGAAAATGTAGATCCCAAAAATGTACCATACTGAACTAATGTGTCTTGGCACTAAAAATTAAATTATTTTGTTAAAAAAAAAAAAACATTAAAATTATGTAACATATTTATACTTGATCATAAAGTTGTCCAGCAAGTTTGATGTGAATAGATTCATGTTCTTTATAAATTACACTATGTCTTTGTTGAGCAATTAATAAACACAAAGCTACAGCCAAATTGTTATCTAATAATGATTCTTTTAGTCTAATAGAAGATTTCTTTGTATTTCTTATTTGATTATAGTAACCAGCCTAAAATAATTAACACACACTAATTAATTTTACTAATATTTAAAAGTAGAATAGTTAAAAAACTCATACTTCAGTTTTTAGATGATCACCACCTGACATAGCTTCAATTTGATCAGGTGTTATTTGTTCCATAACCTCAACACCAGCCATTCTTAACACAATTTCTTTAAGAATAAGGAGATCCAAACTACAAAAATAATCAAAATATTTATAAATAATTATTCTAAGGTACCAAAAATATTCTTGTTAAATATATATATATACCTATTTTCGGTTTTCAATTGATTAGCAACATATTGAAGAATTCCTGTTAGCTCTATAGGATGTTTTTTAAATATAGCACCACAAAATGATGCTGTACTTTGAAGCCATACTGAAATAGAAGTGCCATCATGTTTTACTCTATCTTGACCACTTTTACCTAGTGTTTCTACAATACAATATCCAAGAACATCAAATGATAAATTTGTCATGTATTTTAAGCATTCGACTACAATGCTTGCCAAGTTGTCAAATACTTGAATTTGTCCTAATATCTAATATCAGTAAAGTAATAAAAATAATTAATTTTTGTTAAAATAAAAAAATTGTCATCTAAATAATATATTGAAATTTACATAATCAAACAAATAGCCAGGCGCATAATGTGATATTTTTCCAATTACACGACTTGACGGTTTAGTATTATCTTTGCAAAGACGTTTCATAACAGATCTAGCTTTTTTCTGCACATCAATTTTTTTTGCTAATAATTTTGGATGATATTTATGTGTATCATTTTTCCAACTATTATAAAGTGCATACCTGTTTAAATACACAAATAATAATAATTATCTAATATCCTATGATAAATGAATACAATTTTAAAATCCTACAAAGTTAATAAGCCATTTTATATATATTTTGTAAATAGAAGTACCTGCAGTGATAGGGATATAGTTGTAATAAAGTCCACAAATGTTCAGAAATACTACTTCCTTCAGCTAATGATAATGCTGGGAGCAAAACACGATCAAATAATGATAAAGTATCAAAGTAAAAACCAGTTTCAGATGGGGTGTAATTTTTATTTTCAATTCCCTCCTAAATTTTAAATTTTTTATTATTAATATAATTTTGTTAAATACTATTTTATTTTACTTAAAAAAATATTAAGAAATGCTTAAACCACTTATTACATACATTAGTTAATGCTTCTCTCACAATTCTGACCACTTTAAACATAAGAACCGGATCACGGTATAGTCCTGGACCTAATGTAATTAACATTGGTAAAACTATATCATGAAATTCATCCAATGTCATTACAGGTTTAATAGACCGCGAATTTTGTTGAGTTTCAGATAAATGCTTCATTGACTTTGAATGAAGATTAAATACTCTATAAAATGTTTATTGACAAATTAATATTAAACCATATTAATAATAATTATGTATACTTACTGACTATAAACAGGTTCTATAGTTTGATTTATGAGAAAGCAAAGAGCATCACCAATAGGATGATGTTCAACAGCATAGTATTCAGGAAATCTTTTAATTAATACTTGAGCATTTTTCCAATCTCCTATTTCTAACATTGCTTCACACAAGCAGAATTTTTGATTTTCTTTAGGCTAGAATTTTTATTTTTATTTAAAATAAAACATATAGACCCAATAATTAAAATAATAAAAATTATACTTTAGGTTCAATATTATCTTCGGTAGATTCGGACTCTGGGGCTTTTGTTATAATCATACTTGAAGCTTTTTTCAAATAATCTTGATCAATTTTCATATCTTTTTCCCAATTACTTTTAATATCTTTATCATCTGGAGTCAGCTAAAAAAATATGATGTTTAATTAAATACATACCAGAAAACGTACCATAAATTACCCAGGGATAAATGTTATCTAATTCAATTAAATTATACTGAATCAATAGAGCAATCAATCTGTAAGAGGAACGAGTTAAATCATTGACTTGTCGTAATTTAAATGCCAATACTTCAGTCAGTCTCTGTGATTCAGGCATATAATCACGCAATAATGGAATAAAAAAGTTTTCAGCTTTATTATCTGTATGATGTTCAAATGAATCTAAAATAATATCTAAAACACGATTTGGGTCCAAATTGAAACATCCAATCAATGACTTGATTATCTCCAACATTATTTTAGGATCCATATTATCAGAATTTAATTCAGTAACTAATTTTGAATAACCTTCAGATTCTTCACGAAATAAGTTATACTTTCTCTGCTTATAGCTAAATAATAATATTAAAAAATACAAATAAAAATGAATTGTTATTTTCATTATAATAAACAAATGAAAATATATTAAAACTTACAAAAGTTTGGTTTTTATTTTTATAAATTTTGTAGAAAAAATGTTATTTAATAACTTTATATCTTTTAATGAGTCAATCTCTAATCTTTCTTTAAGTAACTTATCTGTTAATAACTGCAGAAAAAATATATATTAAATATAAGTTATTAAAAATATATTATTTATAATAATTTAATATAAGGTAATAATAAATAACCTTTTGTGATTCTTTGACAAAATTACTAAAATATTCTCTTTCTGGTCCTACATTATCTGATAGTGCTGTTTCAGTATCCAAATAGTTGAATACATCCATCACAACAGAAGCTACTTCTGTGTTAGAACACTGAAACATATATTGTATGAAATTAAAATTTTGTTAATATAAAAATATTCTAACATATGAAAAATTAATATTTTTTGACATTTATTTTTAAAATATGTTTTGTACTACTATAAAAAAATCTTTTAATATAAAATAAAATTAGAATAAAATATAATAAAACATTAGATTTTTAATTTTTTAAAAAAAAAACATAATATAAACATATCATTTGGTTAAAATAAATTATTTTTATTTTATTTTGAATGACACCATAAGTAATATATATTCATAATTTCTGAAAAATGTCTATAACTAATTATAATACAATTTCAATCATATCTTTTTTTATTAATTTACAATACATACGAAGATTAAAATATGCGAAATTCAATGAAAAATAAATTAACCTAATAACATTATCAAAATACAATTAGAAGATAATACTTTGATAAAAAAAAATTCATAATAAATGATTGGTAATAAAATAAGAAAAATGTATTTAATAAAATATAGAAAACAGAATTAATATTTTAAAAATAATGATAATTTATTATCGTACAATACAAATACTATATAATACAATACAAAAATCATTGTTTAATAACATTTTTTGTTATTTCAAAAAGAAAATAAGTCTTAATAAAAATCAAAGAGCAATCAATTCACTGAAAATAAAATGTTTAAAGATAAAGAAGTTAATATTTTCATATTAATATATTATATTTAATTTGTCACAATGCTTTATTATAATCTTGATGTGTTATTTATATAATGAATTAGATAAATATATATTTAGGTAACAAAATAATTACATTCAATTCGAAATTCAAAATGTATCTAAATAATCTACATTTAACTATTAAATAATACGTTTAAAAAATCTACTGTAAAATGGAAACCAAGATAATTGATTATTTAATAACCTAATATGCTGTAATTCAAATATATTAAGCACTCATATAATACCCGATGATTTACAAATATAAAATAATAATACATTTTAAATGCTAATACTTACTATATCACTTAAAATAGATAAACCCATGGTTACTTTTATTTTTCCTTTAATACATGCTATTAACAATGAAAGAATAGCTTTTGCTAAATCTGTAAACAATAAATTAACAAAATTTGTAATAAAAAATATAATAAATTTCATTAAATATTTATTCTTATCATGACTAATCTACACAAATGTGTAGATTAACATGTGTATACTTTAAAACAAATATAAAATCATACAATGATTAGTTTTAAAACAAAACTCACTTAAAGGCGTAGGTTTTTTGTAGAAATCTTAAAACCTGGATTTTTTTTAATGTTACAACTTTTTTTAGTTAAAATTAAATCAAATGAATAAACATAAATATTTTTATAAATATAAAATTTGTTTTATAAAATAAAAATTTGTACAAAGAATGATCTGCAAAATTATGTGGTTAAGATTTAAACGAGCTATCTCAATTACATAAGTGTACATAATTTTAAGGAATCGAGGACATTTTCTCCCATTATTTTTTAAAATAAAATATAAAATATTCAAATTACTAACCAAACTATTGCTTTGTTTAATAATAAATTATATATTTCTTTTGCAAAACTCTCAACTGATTTTGCTGTTGAAAATTTTTTTTTATGTATATATACATAATCTTTAAAAAAAAATTGTAAGCATCCTTTGCTTGTTTTAAAAATTTGTATTTTATTTGTGATCACAAAAAAATAAAAATTATAAAAATTCAACTTTAATTTGTAAATTTAAATTATTATCACTTTTAATCACTAAAGCACTACTAAATATACAATTGTTTTGAACAATTTTGGTACAAAACTTTTACTCATGACAATGTAAGATTTATCTTAAAAGTCTAAGTAATTTGATTCAGACTATTAAGATTATTTTTGACATCCCAGCAATCTTTTGGGTTTTGGTTATAATTTTAGATTTTAATATTACTATTATTTTATTGTTTCAAGTAGTTCAGTTATGAAAATATTTAAAAATATAAGACAAGAAAAAATAATTTTGATATTAAATAACAACATATAATTAAATAGTAAATTTTAAAATAAAAAAATGGGGGGAAAATGTTTACATCAAAAATATAATTTTCTACTACACTGAAAATAGTCTGGGGAAAAATGTCCGCTTACAAGTTTTAAGAAAACACCCACATATTTTTAGTTTCGTTAATAGCTATTACTATAATTAATTTATCAGTTAGAATTTAAGATGGTTAGATGGTATAGATTTAGAAACACAAGTGTGTATGCTAAATGAGAACATACTAAAACAAAAATTAATATTGGTCTTGAAAGGGTTATGTTAAAATTTTAACAGAAAAAATTGATCCAAAAGTAAAAATTACTAGTTAACAATTGTTATCAACTTACCAGTAGGGTTGCCATTACTAGTGATTGTCAATGAAAATTCTGATTTAGAAGTTTTAACAAACTCGTGACACTTTGCCAAGCTAAAATGATCATGATCAAAGCAATTATAGAATTTTAAACATATAATATTCTATTTGTTAATAATATGAATAAAATATGAATAAAATATCAAAAAAATACATACAATTCATTTTTTTCGGCCGTTCCCCAATTTTCATATTTATCCATTTTAAAGTGATTAAATAATAATTTTTGAAGTATTTAATCTTCCTAGTATGAACACATTTTTATTTACCACATACGGCGTACAATTACTCAGCCATTTAATTAATTGAAAATAATTTTAAATCAATAAACTAAAAACGTAACCGTATAAAGTTCACGAAATGAAATCAAATTAAAATTTTATCATTAAGAATTTAGATTTAAGATAAAACAATGAAATACGAGGAAAACAAACTTGACGCTAATAATCGTGGTGGAAAAACAACAGTGGTTTTCGGTCATATATACACACGCGGTTTGATAGTACATTCAAAGAGGTTGTAATACAAACATTGATAATTTGTTGTAAATAATTTCTTCCATGATAAAATTTACGTAAAGTTTTGTACCAACCACAATTTACAAAAATACATAATATTTTAATATTTTACCATTGACTATTAATATTTGATTTAGGTATTAAGTATTTAAAATCAATAATAAGGAAGGTCAACGGATTAGGTATACATACATTATGTATTTAAATTACAGAACAATAATGTAATCATGTGAATAAATAATGTTCTTCCTTATTCATATATGTTGTATATTTAGGGCCAGCGCACACTGAAAGAGCAAAAATGCTCCGAGCTGCTCGGATCAGCTCCGAGCTGTTTGGACATAATTAGAACACGAGTAAAGTAATTGATGCGCGCACACTTATCAGTCAACATCAACACACGACAAGACAAAACAAAGCATGATCGGTCTTGTTCGGTCTGGTTCTATTTTTTCTCCGAGCAAAATATGAAAATGTTATGTAATTGTATAAATTTGTTTACTCATACGAATAGCTTACAACAGAACACTCGTTATTTTGGTGTCACTCGCAGATTTTTATGATTTTATTCTTAATACTATACTTCATAAATATTTCATAATTATTTTAAAATGGGATGCGATCCAGAGAAATTGATCAATCTTGTTTTTTTAAGAAAATCTATTTACGATTTTACCGATAAAGAGCATAGCAATAGAATCACCCAAGACAGATTATGGAACGATTATTTTCATTTATTTCACTATTTAACAAAAATTGCCACAAAAGCGGTATAACAACATCATCTTCATCAGAACTCATCTTGACGACTGGTGTATAAAACAAAAAACGAATCGGAAATTATTTTGTCTTGTTCGGTTTTGTTTTGTCAGTATGAATGAAATTTTTTCGGAGCCGTTTGGAACAAAATGTTTCGACTAGCCCGGAACAGTTTTGCTCTATCAGTGTGCGCCCGGCCTTACAGTTAATCCATGCTTCATTCTAAATTAAAATCCTTTATTCAGACCTCTAGAAAAATTTGTAGAAAAATATTAAGTTTCAAAACTACAAATGTAATTTGTACATAATTACATTTTATAGAAACAAATAATAGTTACGTTAGTAACATTTAAATATTGTAAGCTTATTTAAAAAAATATTGAAATTAAATTATTCTTCGTCTACATTATTTGTCATAACAAAAAAACTTTTTTATAAACAACAATTTACCGTAAATCCAGCGATTCTTAGGCGGCTCTCCATAGGAGCAACTAGCAATCGGCGATAAGCAATTTGGCCATAATATTGCCATTTGATTAATCTTGTAAAAAACAATATTCTCACACCGAAGCAATACGATGTTTCCTGTTGAGCAACTTATAGCAACATGCATTGCAGGCGATTCGACCATCGTATTGCCGGTCGATATTTATTGTCGGTAATGTCAAGCTATTTGTAGTATGTTTTATTATTACTATTTATTTGTTATTATATAGTTTTTTTTATATTATTATATATTATTACATTTGTATTCCTCGTTTAAAAGTAACCTAGAATAACCTACATTTTTTCTTTATAAAATAAATTAAAAATGTGTGATGAATCCGTATTATACTTTATATACCGGTTAAGCCGGTTGAATATTTGTGCTAAATTATTTTATTGGTTTACTAATCTCTTTTTATCCGTTAGATATTTTAACTGGATTTTTGACAATATAGGCACCATGTAATTGTTTAGATGTCATACATTTTCGGTTTTTTGTTTTTATAATTTTTCGTCAATTTTTAACAATTTTTAAGAAAGTGTTGTGAGTTTCATGAATAAAACCCTTTCAAGATTTTAACTAGATCAAATTTCCTAACATACCTAATTGACTATGATAATGAGAGTCGATGACATATTTACGGTGGGGTGTCCCGGATCCCCCTCTCACTACAGAAGAAAAAAAGGTTCATAAGTCATATATTACTTGCTACAAAATTAGAGAAAAAGAGAACTTTAATTTATATAATGTAGCTATAAATAACTTTATTTGTATTTATAATAGAAAAATATAATTATTAAATCCTACCTTAATCATACATTGGTATGTATTTTTTATAATATTATAAAAATCGCTTATTTTTTAGAAAAATTATAAACTCTCTCCACAAAAAATTAAAAAACCCAAAATGATTGGAACAATTTTTGTTCGAAATCATGCACACACACACAAATCCACATATGGTACTATTATAAAATTATACCAATTCATTTATCATTCCACTTAGTATTTTATTTTTTATTTTTTATTTTTTATTTTTTATATGAAATCTACAATCTATACCACTTGGCATAATAAGTAAATGTGAAACAGATTTTATATACAAATTATTATTAAAAAAAAAAAAAAAAATAAATTAAATACATTTTATCCTTAATAACATTTATATATAGTGTGACTTTTTTGAGGAAAGCAGCCACCCATTAGTGACACTTTCATTTGCTATTTTTTATTTTTTATTTATTTATTATTATTTTTTTTCTATTAGTATTTTAACTTTTTTAATATAAATTAATATTAAAATTAGATTCCAATAGATCACGACACCATTTACGCTTTAACCGTTTCGGTGGGTCACCAAGGATTGTAGGATTGGCAAGATTTCTGACAAGAGGATTGGGATGAGTTAAAGTGCGGAGATGGAAACGTTTATAATATGCCCAAGCGGGCACGTGTAAATTCCCCTAAAATATTGTAAATTCCCCTAAATATATTTTGCTACCGTATTACACTAATGTAAATTCCCCTAAATCATTTTGTTACCGTATTACACTAATGTAAATTCCCCTAAAAACATTTTGCTACCGTCTTACACTAACGTAAATTCCCCTAAAACATTTTGCTACCGTATTATACTAAACCAAACTATGACCGCTTGGATACATTTTATGATTATTTAAAAAATACATATATTGGTGAAGGAGCAATTTTTCTACCTACAGTCTGGGCAGAAGCATCTTCCGAATTAACAAAATCCACAAATGCTTGTGAATCATTTCATGCTCATTTTAAATCAAAATTTTACCAAAGCCATCCAAATATTTTTATGTTTATTGATACACTAAAGAATTTTCAATCAGAAATTTACATAAAATTACAAAGCAAATAGTTACAATAATAATAAGTCAAAAAGACGTAAACAATTATTAAACCAGCTAATAGAAAATTATAAAGAACAAAAAATTACTACATTTCATTATATAAAAACCGTTTCACATTATTACTCCATCAAAAAATAATTTCAATAATATCAACTTTAATAATTTTAATAGTATAACGATGAAAATGCATTTTTCTAATTATAAAATATGAATAAAGAAATATATATGCAATTAAAAATACAAATATTTTTGGAAGAAAACTAGAACCGTCTCCACGTGGTGTTCTCTGGATTACTCTAAATGGTTCGAATTTTATCAGGGGAATTTACGTTAGTGTAATACGGTAGCAAAATGTTTTTAGGGGAATTTACATTAGTGTAATACGGTAGCAAAATGTTATTAGGGCAATTTACGTTAGTGTAATATGGTAGCAAAATGTTTTTAGGGGAGTTTACTATTAAGGAAATTTACTATTTAATTTTTTAGGGGAGTTTACATTTGCCCGCCCAAGCTTCTTCTGAAACTGAAGGCATTTTAAGATCTGTATGTATAGTGTAGTTAGAGACATAAGGAGGGGCATTTAATATTTTTCGAAGTGCAATGGTTTGAAATGTTTGGATTTTGTTAATATTGTTTTTTTTTGCGTTTCCCCAAAGCTGTAGGCTATATGTCCAAGCAGGCTTTAATAGTGATTTATAAATCAGTAATTTGGTGTTGATATGAGTTTGTTTATTATTGTTGATGAGGTTTTTTAGAAGGCGTAATCGTTGGTTTAGATTAATTTTTTTGGATTTAATATGTTGAACCCAGTTTAGTCTTTTATCCAGGGTTAAGCCAAGATATTTAACATTCAAAGCACTGATAATTAGTGTGTTATAAATAAAGACATCAGGGCAAGGGGTGAGTTTAAGGGTGAACGTTACATGAACCGATTTGGTTTAACATATTTTAAATCTCCAGTCAGTGTACCACTTTTCCAAGGGGTTGAGTTGAGATTGGAGATTTTGAGAAGCTACGACGGGATTAGAGAGTATAGATAAGATTGCCTTATCGTCTACATAGTCGGCAGTTAGTGTATTATGTGTCGTTGGTTGGTCTGAGACAAAAATATTGTAAAGAGTAGGGGAGAGGATACCACCTTGCGGGACACCAGATGATATATTAGCTATGGAGGAAAATTCATCACCGACACGAACTTGAAAATGGCGATCGGAGAGATACGGCTTAATAATAGCGAAGTATGTAGGATGAATAAACTTTTTTAATTTATAAAGTAGGCTATCATGCCATACCCTATCCAACGCCTAAGAGATACCCAGAAACGCGCCTGTACAGTATAGTTTTTTTTCTAGTGAGTAAGAAATTGCGTCCACAACTCTATGAACCTGTTGGACAGTAGAGTGAGAAGAGCGAAAACCGAATTGTGAATCAGGAAGGATGGATTTTTTAGTAATACATGGAAGGATACGTTTTAATATAAGTTTCTCCAGAATTTTAGCGAAAAAGGGGAGTAAACTTATAGGTCGAAAAGAGGTTATTGAGTTAGGTAACTTATTAGGTTTGGGGACTAGGATGATGGTAGACAATTTCCACAGCATGGCGAAGTATAATAGTCTAATGATGGAATTAAAAATGTGTGAAAAATGGATAAAGGCTTTTTTAGGTAAACACCTAGCCATTTTGGCAGTAATCAAGTCAAATCCTGGAAATTTTTTAAGGGAATATTTATTTATGGAAAATTTTATATCATTAGGTGTGAAATGTTTGATAGGATTAGATGGCAAGTAAGATGGGGAGTTAAGAAAATCTTCTACAACACTAGTATTGGTTTGAGAGTAAATATCAGGGTGAGGTTGAAAAATACCAGATAGATGTAGGTACTTTAAAAAGTTCAGCTTTATCAAAGTCAGAGATGACATAACTTCCGTCCGGATTTTTAATCGTTAAATTAGAAGTTTTGAATTTCTTCTTTCTTCTTCTTCTTCTACTTCGCCTTCCTCCCAACTATTTGGGGTCGGCCACCCTTGTCCTACACCTCCACTTTACTCGGTCAATCACATCTCCTCTGCACACACCGACAGCCCTCATGTCATTCTCCAAAGTCTCCAACCATCTCTTTTTTGGTCTTCCTCTTCCTCTTTTCCCTTCAACGTCCATCTTCATAACCACTCTTACTGCATTCGTTTCCTCTCGCCTCATCACATGCCCAAACCATCTTAGCCTATTTTCTCTCATCTTGTCCACAATTGGCGCTACACGAACACTACCTCTCACGTATTCATTCCTTATTCTATCTTCTCTTGTCACTCCACTCAACCATCTAAGCATTCTCATTTCCGCGACACTCATACTTTGTTCTATTCTCCTGTTAACCGCCCAACACTCTGAACCATACAGCATAGTTGGTCTCACTACACTTTTATAAAATTTACCTTTCAGCCTAATTGGAATTCTCTTATCGCATAACACGCCCGATGCTTCTCTCCATTTCATCCACCCGCACTTAATCCTATGTTTTACATCAATGTCAAAGCCCCGTCCTTTTGAACAAAAGATCCTAAATATTTAAAGCTCTCAACTTCACCTATCACATCACCATCTATTGTCAGTTGTCTCCTCATTCCTTCAACTTCTTGGTCTCTTTGTCCAAAATCATACTCAATATACTCAGTTTTATTTCTACTAATTCTCAATCCCTTTTCTTCGAGGGCTAACCTCCACTCATTTAACCTATTATTGACAACTTCTAGGTTTTCTCCTATCAGAACTATATCATCCGCAAACATCATATCATCTTATCATTTATATATATATAAATATATATAATATATATATATTTATATATCTTATCATTTCATACTTCATAGAAGTTTTGAATTTATAAATATTTTTTGTCGCTCTCCAAAGACTGCCATATTTTGAGTTTGGAAAGGAAATTACTGAAGATCTCAGATTTATGTTTTGCCAGCACTTTTTTAACGTGATTTGTTAATTTATTGTATTTGTGCTTATGGGAAGGAAGACGTGTTCGTTGAAAGATAGCTCTAGCTCTACGTTTTTCTACTATTGCACAGCGGATGTATTCTGGAAAAAGAGGATTATGAAATGAGGTTTGAGATTTTGAGATGGAAGACCATGTCGCAGATTGAATAAGATTTGTCAAGTTATTTACAGCAAGAGCAACGTCATTAGTTGATTTTAGTTTTACGTTTAATTTTATTTGTTGGTTAACAAGATCGTGAAATTTGTTTTTATCAGTAGATGGCTTAAAATAATTTAGGAGATTCAAGACGTGTCAGAGGAGAAGCACTTATAGTTAATAAGATTGAGGAGTGGTCGGAATTCAATTCAAGGAGATTTTCGGTGTTGCAGTTTAATTTACTTGGTATCTTGATCACAAAAATATCTAAGATTTCAGGGTTTTTGCGTGCTGAAGACTGCCAATAGGTAGGATCCGGAGGAGCAAGAACTTTGTAATTTTTTGTTGATAAGAAATTTTGGAGAACTATTCCACGTGGATTATTAACACGACATCCCAAGGCCAGGTGTTTCGCGTTATAGTCACCTCCAGCTATAAAATTGTTATAATATAATTGTAATTATAATATTTTGTTATAATTATAATCAATTATTGAGTTAAAGTAGTCTGTAAAAATTTGATTATTAATTTTGTGTTTAGGAGGAGAGTAGACAGCTGCTATGGTGACGGGAATATTATTAATTTTTGTAATTACAGCACAGGATTGTAGATATTCTTGGCAAAAATTTGGAAGAGGTTGATAGACGATTGAAGATTTAATTATAATGGCAACTCCACCATGCGCTGCTATCCACTTAGTATCTATAATGTAAAATTGTATAATGGTTTAATTTAACTTTTTTAATAGTTCATAATTTTATTTTATTTGCGCATGTTTCATTTTTACTTATCAGTCATTTTAAATGATTTGCATTGGGAAATAAATAATCATATTAATTTATATTTTAATATTTTACAGAACAGTGGTGACACGAATGAGTTATATTTTAATCATGTGATTCATGAAAAAATGGGGATGGATGGTCTTTGAATAAAAAAAGTAATATGGTAAAATACCCATACCTACATTGAATACGATATATTAGTATTATGAAAGGTGAAATACAGAATATAACTTAAAAATTATAAGTTTAAACATTTATACATACAATAAATTAGTGTGAATCATTCGTAATCGATTAAAATTTCGTAGTGTAAAGGATTCTGATAAGTGATCTTATGAAATAGATGATTCGAATAGAAAAAACTTCCTGCCGCCACTGATACAGTGGCGTCATTTCAGGTTTTGAAAGGGGGGAGCAAAAGTTTTGACCAGCCCATAATTAAAAAAAAAAAACCGCTCGCTAACAATTACATTTTTATCTCAATACAAACAGCCTTCTTACATAGTTATACTTATATACATACAAGTTGGTTATCTGAGATAACTGTGGTTACTCTAGGCATAAATAACACACATTTTTAAAAGATAACAATGACTAATTAATACATAGGTATATAAAATATAATATGTAGAGGGATACCCAATATTACCTATTAATATTTAGTATTAAGTATTGAGTAAACAATATATACTCAATGCTATTAGCTACTATATGATGACATATTTTAAGGGGAATTTTACCCCAATTTATGTCCTATTTGCACTAAATGTGAGTTTAATGGTATTAACAAAAAATAAAACAAAACATAGAGATACAATACATTATTATATATTTATCATTAATTATAGTTTTTAAAAAGTTGTTTAAAATTTGAATGCTAGGCAGTGACAGGATATCTTCTTGTTTTCATAGCTCCAAAACATATCAATAGCTTGATTTAAATTTATCAGTGAAGCTGTTTCCTTCTCCACAGCTATCACTAATAAATCACTCAGTCGTTCATCGCTCATTGTCAATCTTAAATGCGTTTTAACAAGCTTAAGCGAAGAAAAGAAACGTTCATTTGAAGCAGTTGAAACGGGTAAAGTTAAGAGGATAGTTATGATTTTTAAAGTTTATGGAAAAGCATTAGGAATTTTGTTTAAAATTTTGGAAATAGAAAAAATATCGTTATTACTTTGGTTTATATTAGAATTTTGTATAAAAGCTTACAACATACAGAATACAGATGTCAGATTCCTTATAATTATTTACGTTATTAGTACGAGCCACGAATCATGGTTATATTTTATTTAGCAATGACATGAATGTTATGAATCATGTTTGCGGGCTTGCGGCCCAAAACTAGCACCATATACCCGGCCCGGGCCGGCCGGGTCGACCGACCCGTTAGTAGGCCGCCAGCGGCCCGCTGATGACAAGGGGAGTAAATGCCCACCTTGCCCCCCCCCCCCAAATGATGCCACTGCACTGATATAGAATATTTTGTGCTTTCATTCACATTAATTTTGAATTTAATATCAATATTCAATAATAATATATGACAATATGTACTTAGTATATATATATATACCTCCGAATGCGATGCAGAATGTCGTTGTTCATGCAGGGGTGGACCCAGAAAATTTTTACGGAGGGGGGGCAAAATAAATTGTTTACTTACGACTAACCTGCCTGAATTGTAACATAATACCATTGATTATAAATACTAATTTATAATCAATGATAATACGTAAAAGCAACAACAATTATGTTGGCCCATAGCCTTTAGGAATATATAAAATAAAAAATTGAATTAAAAAAACATTCTCAAGCAATTATTTTTAAGTACAAAATTTACTAACCGTGGGTATAACATACCAACACACAATAAATATAAAATAATATTATTTTATTTTTCGTAATTGTATATTACTCTAGTTAGTAGTTATATTGAACCACGAAAATAATCGAAAACCCAATATATTTTAAACCTATTTTAGGAATTTTGAGGGGGGCGTACGCCCCCTTCGCCCTCCTCCCCTTGATTCCGCGCTTGCGTTCATGAAATCTTAATATTTGTCCTAGAGGACAGAAACTTGAGATGGATAACATGTCGTCAATAATATGGCAAATAATTAACAAATTTAATGAGGAGAGGAACTCATTGCTGCATCTTGCAAGTGTAATGAATAATAAATGATAATGAATAATAATAATAATAATAATGATAATAATAATAATAATAATAATAATAATAATAATAATAATAATAATAATAATAATAATAATAATAATAATGATAATAATGAACACCATTTTTACATTTTTCTTTTCTTTAAACTTAACTTTGTTCTAAATCTAATTGATTCAAACTAGTTTGTAAATCTAAACCATCCAGGTCGTCATTCAAACGCTTACAAAGAAATTAATTCAAATCGGTCCAGTCGTATAGGAGGATTTCTATTACATATACACGTACAGTAGAATGATATATATATTGTACTTCGTGTTACATAATATAATTTTATAAAATAAATTCCAGTCATCTGGACAGTTTCTCTGTGCGATAATTTATTTTTCAAAGTTACACTCACAAAGTTACTCTTAAACTTTTTGAAGTTTAAACTATCGTCTAAGGACGAATACCTACCTATATTTGCTTTTATTGCACTTCATATTTAGTCATAACCTGAAAACATGATCGTATCCAGCATTCATTTTTAGGGGGGGAGGGTTCATTTCAATCTAAAACTATAAATTTTTTTCAAAAATTTAAATTAAATATAACCATATCATTGTTGTAGCTACAAATACAAATTTACTTTATTAATTATTATTCAAAATTCATCAATTTTTATTTATTTCTACTGTATTTATTTAAAAAAAATTGTAATCAAAATGAAGAAATAATACGCTCGTCTACCAGAGTTAGAATTAAATATTATCGACGTCTTCTGATAAGATACACTAACGAAATACGAAGAATACTGAAAATAAGGAACTGAAAATAACGAAATTAATCTTGTCACGAAACATTGATTTACGCGTCCATAAACCTCGAAATAATGTCACATATTTATTACAATTTTATTCTACTTTTGGCTTTAAAAGCAAAAAAAATATTTAGATAATAATATTTATTTTTTTATTTTCACTATTTTCAGGACTATCAAAGTAAGTCAATATAAATATTTTTCAATGTAATTTCGGGGGAGGGGGAAGGTTTAACACGGAAAACACCCCCACCCCCTTGAATATAGCCATGCCTGGAAATCATTGTTAGAATAACATTACATACTTATTATGTAGTATACTTATTACTAAATTATGTAGCAAGAACATGTACCTGGTTTTTTTTTTTTGCTTTGGGGGGAGGGTCCAGTACCCTTGGACCTCCTCCGTAAATATGCCAGTGCCAGAAATGGAACTAGAGGGAGGAAGATAAAGATTCATCCCCGGGCGTACAATTTTAAAGGGTGTAATTTTTTAAATGTATTATCTTATGATCAATTATTGATAAATAATTGTGATATACATTTAGATAACTAGCACAAATATTTTTAACCATAGAGTTATTATAATCAGTGGCGCCGAACCCCCCTAACAAGTATAGTGTTAAAACAATAGCTTAGATAGGGTGAGTGGTTCTAGGGCCCTAAGGGCTTGGCCTCTAATGGTCATTATGACCATCTAGATTCTAGGGACATACAGTGGTCAGTGGTTAGAAATATTTATACCGATAATCAATGATATTATAGATACAAGCCAATAAGCTATGACTGCATAATAGGCTGCTCATATATCGTAGGCAGTATCAATATCTTAGTACGTTTAGTTGCCAGTTGGTGGTTATCGAGATTTCTGATAACCAAAATGAAGTTTTGAACCGGATTGTGGGAATCCCTGTTTATGATAATATTGACAACTATAAATAAATGTGTATTTACTATTTATAACAGAATAATATCATGTTTTGTTTTCTATTGGTTCCATGGTTCCAATGGTGGTATTCCATTTGCATTTCATCATCGAGTTGAAGTGTTGTGTTGTGGCTGTTTATTATTTTGTGTTATTCAATTAAAAGTCTTCGTTTTTTATTAATTTAAAATTACCTACTATTTCAAAATCCCTTGTATACTAGATTAATAAGAATTGAAATGATCTCTATTAAAACAAAATGTTATTTGATTAAATATTGTTTTATTTACTAATATAGTTTACTTATAAATTATAATCTGTATCAATATATTGTTTTGTTTTGAAAAAGTAGATAAATAAAATAAGTTAATATTTTTATTTGTTTATTAATGAAGTCTTTGAATCTTGGTTCTTTAATTTTAACTAATTTATTTTGTAAATCACTGTATTTAAAATCAAATACAAATTTGTGATTGTATGGGGGTGTGGGGGCGTAGCCCCCACGGGTTTGGTTGGAAAATTTTTGGTGGGTGGTACCTTCTTAAAATAAATTTGACAACAGTACTTTTTTTATAGCTCGGCGCCACTGATTATAATTAAAGATTCTTATTACTCTATATTTTTAACTATGTTACTGATTACGTTTTTAAAATTCAATAAGATCATATGCTAATTAATTGACAAAAAATTGTAGGGAAGAGTATTTTATTCTTGGTCCATGATAGGGCGTAATTTTAACATTTTCTCTGGGCGTAAAAATCTATTCTATGGTAAAAATTCCTAGTTCCGCCTCTGAGAATACATTATGTATAATTAATACTTATATCAAACCGCCACTGACTTGAGTTGTATTTTATTTAAAAATATAAAGTATTCACTGCTTCACCAGCATTTGCCGGTGCGCGTGGCCGATAAAGCCAGATATATCATGGAAGTATAAAAATTTGAGCTTATTGAAATTCATTGATTTATTTTTCTTATCAAATTTTTTATCAAAGGTCATATAAAATACACCGTGTTTAAGTATTTAAACACTTCCTAGTTTTTAATACGTGAAAATAATATACTGTTCACAATTAATTTATTTCCGTAACACCGTCATTTGTAATATATTTTATTAAATATAACGTTGTTACGTAGTCCATATATTTCAAATAACTTAATTATCTACGTTTTTCTGTTTCATAAATGTGGTCAGCTTTTGAGGTAGGTACACACATTGATATTGAGAATCATTTCGATTTTAGACCGATGCATGTTCTTTTTAAAGTACTTGTACGTAATTAATAATTTTTCTCTTAGCACAATGAACAATGTCGATTCAGTTGGTCCACCGGATCCAGTATCAAATTTACGACCAGTTAAATATCATATACCTAAACATGAGTCTTTAGCTGAACGTCAGTTACGACTCAAACGGATTGAAGTAGCCAAATGGAATCATGAATTTTGGTCTCGTCATAACTTAAAATTTGTTAAGGAAAGAGAAGCATACAAAAAATGTTTAGCCAAAAAGGGCATATCAGCGGCTACTGCTGATCAAATGTCTGAATTTTACAAGGAATTTTTAGACCGAAATTGGAAGACACACTTAATATATAACTTTGAATGGTATAAAAAAAATATATCAATTGTACGATTAATGATGAATAAAAATATTTTCAAAGCAATTCAGTGGACTAAAAAATTTAAGTTTTGATCAATTTTAGAATGCGTTTTATTAAATCATTAGTAAGTTAATTATTCAGATTTTTTAATAAACTATTATACCTACTATTTAATTGTATTCTTGTATTTTATTTTAGAGTATAAATCGTTTTTCTACTTTCATTCATCACGTTAGTATTTTATTATTATTATATAATATTTACCTAACACTTAAACTGCTTAAAGCCAATTCCTCTATCAAGAATGATTGTATTAAAGAGAAATCAAATACTTCTTACTTTCATCTGACATTGTCAAATGGAAGATGGGACAGTCGAAGGATGGTTAAGACATTTGATAATGTAATATTAGCAGACCAAAAACAAAGTGGAATGGTATGTTTAGCTACACAATGTTCAGTAGATAGATTAACATCTATTGTAGAACTAGCAAATAACTGGAATGGTCCAATATCGACTGCAATCTATGTAGCTGGTGAAGAATTATTTTATATACAGGGTAGGAGTTTTATAATTTTATGTTAAAATAACTTCAATATTAACAGCTATTACATTTTAGATTATGTAAAATTTTTACGTCGATGTTATCAATCAGTGCGTCAAACAGTTACTTTTCATCTTGCTTTACCGGCAAATCAATTTCCTCAATCTTCACAATCAAGTTTTACAACAGATCAGTTATCATGTCATCAAGATCCGAGTATTGTGTTATCAAACCTGATGAAACAATTACCAGAAAGCTTAAGGCGATGGAAAATTAGAATGCCTTATCCTCAAAATCACCTTAGAAATCTAGCTCGGTTAAATTGTCAAACATATTATTCATTTGTCACTGACATTGATATTATTCCAAGTATTAATTCAGCAATATTACTTAATAATTTTTTATCTGAAAGACCAAAATGCTTGAAATGTGTATATGTTTTACCGACTTATGAAGTTCATAAGTCAGCTATCTCTCCAAAAAATGTTACGGAGTTAACAAAATTAAAATCTGCTGGACTCGCAAGATATTTTCACATGGAAGTCTTTAAATTAAATCAAATGCCAACAAATTTTTTAATGTATGTAAAATGTATGCTATTTTTATATTTAAGAAATTCTAATAATTTTGTTTCCTGTAGAAATTTTAAATAAACCTTTTTATTTTGTTATTGTTTTTTTGTTTATTATAGTTATAAATTTTATATTTTCCATTAATTCAATTGCACGTACAATACTGTCTTATATAGCTATAATAATAACTATTTATTATGTTGCCTATAAATCATCAAAGTATAAAAATGCTTATAAAAATTTATTAATGCCTATAGACACTGAAAATATAATTCATTTTATGTAACATTATAGTATCATAGATATTCTATATAGACTCGATTCTGAGGACTCATGTATTGAATATTTTGTACATGTTTTTGATATTAAGCTGTTTCAAAGACGAATAATATTAGTACCTAAATTAAGGGTCTCAGGGCCTCAAGGAAGATACTAAAGAAGGGTCCTTTAAAAAATATATAAATAAAAACTAATTTTTATTTATATTTTTTCAACACACTTAAATAAGAAATTACTATACATTATCATAATTAAAAAATAAATGAATGCATATAAATTAAAACATTTTTAATACTTGGACAGGAGTAAGGTAAGCCCCTTAGGTAGCTGTCTGGTTGGCCTAGGTGGAAGTTCAACACTGAATAATATAATAATAATTTTGCTAAAACATTTTTATTTGCTGCAACTTTAAAATAGTAGCAAATTTGTTTTAATTTTTTAATATCTCCTTATTTTATAAATATCATTTAATGATTTTATTTTTATTTAGGTTTGAAAAAAACTCTAAAAAACATGATGGTTTACACATAAGTCACAAGGTACCTAAGTATCAATTGTATTATGAACCATTTTATGTATCATTAAATAATGTTCCAAGCTATGATGAACGATTCATTGGTTACGGCTATACAAGAAATTCACAGGTTCATTTTTCCACTTGACTTAGACAAATTATCAATCACAGTTGTTTTCTAATCATTATATTTATTATCCACAGGTATATGAAATGTTTGCAGCTAAATATCAATTTGAAGTACTTGCTAATATATTTACTTTCCAACACAATTTTGCATCACAGAAAAAAAAATCTAATTATCGAGAAATTCAATATGCAGAAAATTTAGCATTATTTACTAAATTCAAAAAAGAAATAGCCGCTCGATATTTATTAAGCCATTATTTATAAAATTATTCCATTCTAGCTTTTTAAAATTATATACCTCAATTTCATTTATTTTATTTTATTTACACTATTTTTTCATTCATATTATATATTTTTAATTAAACCTTAAACTTAATATATATAGTTTAATTCCAAATATCTAAAAGGAAATTTAAATCCAATTCATTAGCTGTATACAAATAAAAGTTTATATATTTTTTCAATTGTATGACCAAAATATTCTAATAAAATTTTTTGTTAAATAATATTTAGAATAATGTTTATTGCACATTTAGAATTTGAAAAATAAAACAATTTCTATGTTAAATATGATATTTGTATTATTTGCATTTTTGGATATTGATGACAATACCAATTTTATTAGTATTTTTTACTATCCAATATTGCACAATTGTTTTTCATATAAGTAACAAAAATGTTGAAAATAAATTAATACTTAAATTAAAAAAAAAAAAAAAAAAAAAACTGCAATCATTAGGTATGAATTAATGTGAATAAAACAATATGTTCAAAAATAAAAACTAAAAAATGTATACAGAATTTTTATTATATGAAAAAATCGTATAAAACTCAGGTAACAACTAAGTATTTATGTACAACATTCACGCAACTGATTTGCAACTATTGTTTATAAATAATAATATAACCATAAGAATAATAATAATAATAATTAAAAAATCTAGGAAAACAATTGTTCGCTTAAAAGTTACACTATTAAATGCATACTGATATACTTATTTAATATAAATATTATTTTTTTTTTAAATTTAAAATTTTAAGACTTAAAATCACTCTAAAAACAAATTTTTGTATACACAATATTTACAAAAGAATCTCATTGGATCAAGAAAAATATTTAAAAACTATATTTCAAAACTTGTGTAACAGTTTTAAGTAGAAGAACACAATCAGTCCAATTTAACTCGTCAATTTAAGTACTGTTTATGTTTGTTTTATTGGAAGACATTTAAGTCGATAGTCAAATGTTATTAAATGTTAAGGGAGAAAAATTTGAAAACTTTTATATATACATAACATTTTACACTATTGCCGTTAATTAGTACATAGATTTTATCCGATATTTACAGAAATTGCTATGTAAGTTAACTTAATCTTCTGTTTGTGGTCAACTAGAATGGCACAAGTCAAATAAGAGCTGCGAAATTGTTCTTGATGATTCTACATTACTCAGTGCTATGTTTGACAAATGCGCTTCATAACGCTTCAAATGCCTGTAACAAAATAACAAGGCTGTTAAAACTATTACATAAGACATATAATATTTAAGTATTTGTCTTTTGTATCATAGTTTTAACTTACCATCTTCCAGTTGAAGAATAAATGACTAGGTTCCGTAAAATTAATGCTGATGTAAGACGTATGCTCTTGGTTACCGGACCTTCATTATCATCCTATAAAACACAATATCATTAATATACACATAAGTTATAGTGAAGATAAGCTAGATAAAATTTAAAAGATACATTTTTTCAACTACATAAAACTAAGATATCAACATTTAATAGTAGAATTGTAATATAAAATCTTCATTTTAAAAATAACTAAAACCATCCAATTTTATATACTAAATTAATTAGTATACCATATTAACTTAAAAAAATATTTAGAATTTTTGCACTAAAAATATTACATTATCTTATATTTAGATTTACAAAACAAAAATCAATCTATTCAATAATAGTTAAATAGTTTAATATTTAAAGCAAAAATGTAATATGATAATGAATATGCAGGGAAAGACTAGTAAAATGTGTACTATAAAATTCACTAGTAAATAAAATCTTAATCGATACATAATATTATATTTAGCGTCATCCAAAATAATTAATGTAATAAACATAACTAATCTTGCTTCTAATAAAAAAATTTAAAAAAAAAATTGTTCTTTATACAAACACCTGTTCCTCTTATGTGTATAATGTTCATATAAACCTTTTATGTGTATTTTATGTATTTAAATTAAATAAATGTATAAAGCTTTCAACAACTATTACTTAAAATATATGTAGTCTAAATTTTTAATTATAAGGATTTTAACAATCCTGACTACTTGATTAAATTTAAATTTAAAATATTCTTAATTCTGTTCAATGGATTAAAGTAATTATTTTAAAATAAATAAAACAAAATTAATGCTAAAATAAATTAAAGTTGTTGAAATAAGTTTGAAACATAAACATTTAAAAATTGAAGAAAAAATAAATAATTTATAAATATTTTAAAAACATTATTTTTGCTGTTGCATATTTCGTATAAACTTAGTACACTATGTATTTGGTTTTAAAATTATTCTCAATTAATAAAGTAATAATCATTATTATTTGTTTGCAATTAATTTAATAATAATTATTAATGTTGTTTAATTCGACAATTTTAAAAGTATCAATAACCAAAAAAACATACTTGCTAAGTAAATTAAAACTGAATATCTTATAGATAATATACGAGATTATTAAAAAATAGAATAATTAAAAAAAAAAGAAGAATTTAGCTACTAGTGAACAAGAATACATTTAAAAATGACTAATAATATTTGATACAATATGTATTAATTATTTAAATTTTACAAGCAGACTAATCAATGATCAATTATGATTAATAATCAATTCAATAAGAATAAATAACACTTGAAACATGCAATATCAAAAAAATAAATTACTATAAAAAAAACAAAACAAAATTTGAAAGGCACACACTCGAAAAAATGTATTTACCTGATCGACATTGCTAGCCGATTGATGATTTCCAGCTGCACTCACTAGTCTTTGCTATGTTTTCAAGAATACATAAAATAAATAAATTATATTAACTCCCTAAAATCTTAGATAGTTAATTATTCCTAAAATTTAATTCTACTTCTTCATTTTTTTATTATGAATTGTCATATTTATTGACATTTCTTAAATATACACTCAACTAAAAATAGACTATTATATATGTTAATTTATCGATTGAATAGTTAAATTTCACATTATCTCACCTGTAATTCTTTGGGATTAACAAATTCTAATGCATGTCTTTTAATGGCATTAAAGGCTGCATTAGGTGCATAACCTGGATGAGGTGTAGGTGGAGCTGGTGCTGGAATTTCACTGCGGCCACTTTGAGATAGCTGTCTTCTTCGAACCGCCATCATTCTTAATACCTATGGATAGAATAAAAAACAAAATTTATAGATTTCATGAATATTAATTTAAAAATATATTCTAACACTTACATCGGGATTACAGTGTCTATCAAACAAATGTGTCATTAATGAAAACCTTTTGCGTTTCATAGCATCACATCGTTCCCATAAACATTGCATTTCTTGCACACCATTTGAAGGACAATGAGACTCACAAGCGTGCATATAAACTTCATTGGCAGATTTGAAATTACGCATGCACCCTCTCCACTCACATAAAAACTGACCTTGATTGGTAGTAGTATTTACTTCACCAGTTACTTTTACTGGAGTTGTTGTGCGTATCCTGGTTTGGACGGATGGTGTAGGCATAGACGCAGACACAATATGAGGTACAGTTTTAATAACTTTAATTTGTTGTTTATTTGTATTGCAAGTGACAGGTGTTACAGGTCTTGTTACCATAGTTGTGGTTTGTTTAATAGTAGAAGGAGTTGGAATCCGTTGCATTATCACTTTAGATTGATTAGCTGGTGAAGATGATTGAACAAAGTTTGATTGACTTAAAGTCATTGTATTGGGTGACTGATTGTTATTTCCAGATGGCTGTTGAAGAATTATAATAGTTTTAGCTCCTGAACCCTGAGGAGTAGTCTGGGCTACAAGTACAGTTTGAGCTTGACCTTGTACTAGAGCAGACTGAGGTTGTGCTAACACATATTGTGGCCCTCCTGTACTACCTTGATGGACCATTGTCACAATACCTCTTTGATTATTTGATGGCCATTGGGTATTAGAAGAAGAAACAATTATTTGACCAGGAGTTTGGAATATTTGTTGAGTCGTTGGCTGAGTATTAACTTGAATTTGTTGTTGAGGAACAGTTTTAGATGGTTCATCTTCAAGTCCATCGATATCTTCTAATACATCAGCTGCTAATGCAGCATAGAGATTTGCTGCAGTTGAAGAAGCTTTCATGTTACTTTCATCAACTTCCATAATTTCTTCATCATTACTACTACTATTACCATTGAGATGTGGTTTTTTTGGGGCTTGATCACAAGGAACATTCTCTTCTGATGTCCGTTTACCCCCAACAATTACTTTAACTAACTGACCAGGCTTATCTGCTTCTGCTTCTTGTTTAATTTTAATACAAGTACCTGTTGTTTTATCTTTAGAGTCTAAGCATGCTCCATTTAATTCTAGTCCATTGTCCCCAACTTGTATTGAACCAAATAAAAACGGTGCATCTTTTTTCTCAATATCTTTATCAACTTTATCTAATAGTCCTGATAACATTACACTCTTTGAGGAAACATCATTAATTTCAGGTACTTCTGGTGTTCCATTGAGAAGAGATTCCTTTTTTGGCTCCACTTTAGTTATTTCACTATGATCTACAAGAAAAAATAATTTAATAAATAAGATAGCATTCAAAATATACGAGCAGTTGATTAGTTTACCTTTATCATTTAGTTTATTTAAACTATTGACCAACATTTTATTATTTGAAGGAATTGTTGTTATTACGGATTGATGATGTTCTGACTTAGTAACAACTATACCAGTATCATTTTTACACATCTCCTGCAATAATCAAGAATGCCTTATGACTTATGCACATAATAACTCAAAACTCTTTAATAACTTACGTCTGAAGATGTTGTCTTAATACCGTTAATTCTAGCATTTTGCTTAGGAATTATGGATGATGCTGAAGCTAATGTTGGAGAAGAATTGTTTTGTTGTTGTAATATTTTTTGTTGTTGCTGTCGCTGCGTTACCTATTTACCAAAGTTAAATAGTTATAATTATAAATTCATTATTATGAAATTATTGTTACAAAATAATTAAAGATTGTGTTCTTCATAGTGGAAATTGTATTTTTATTTTTTTAATAGGAATTTTAAAGAACAAAAAGGAATGCTTTTCAAAAAAATAAATTAATGGATTCAATGAAGAAATTATACTCAATACCTGTTATTAATTTTAATCAACAATTTTAAATAGAGGATATAATGAATATTCAATTATACCTAAGTAAACAAACATTAAATTATATAAATTACACAAATTGTTTGTTAGTAAAAAATAATTCAATATAAGAAAAACACTACAAAAAAAACTTATTTTATTAAAAAATAAAACTAATAATTGTTAATAATATATTGTTATAAAAGTATCAAGAAAGAGAAGCAAATTTTGTTTATGTTAGCTAATGAACATTATACGAACATATATGTTATAATTTGTTATTTATCTACTTTATTGAACATATTTAGTATAAAACGAAGTATTAGTCTGATGTTATTAGTTTGACCATGCCTACAAACCTTACTTCCACCTTCAGTTCACATAATGAAATTTGAATTAACATCTATATAAAAAATTTGAAGAAAAAAGAAAACCCGAGAAATCTGAGAAATTTTTTTAATTTCACCAGAATATTTTATGTTGTAGGCATCACAAGAGAAATTATTATTTTATTGTTTACATTTTTTCTAGTTTAAATTATATAAACTTACCTCAGTAATAACAGTAGAATTGCAATTTTGAGAAGAAGCATATAACGTGCAAGACTCATTATTACTAAGTTTAATGGTCGCAGAAGGCACATTCAATTTTGGATCGCATACCTTGCTAGCTAACAATGTTTTAATTAAAGATGTATTATTATTAGATAATAATGATCCTTCAGGTTGAGATACAGTAGAAGATGCAGCAGTAGTAATAACTGATGTCTCGGTAGCAACACTTGTAGATGAAACAGGATTTGGTATGTTCTAGAAATTTAATAAGAACAGATGTAACTAAAATGTTCATAAGAAATATTTTACAATGTTATGCAAAATATTATAGGAAGAAATTAAAATAGCATGCATAATATATCATAAATAATGATGATTTAAAAAGTATTTGATAATAATTTATCAAATATAATTAATTCATGTATGTATTCTTCAATAATATGATAGTACTCTGATAACTTAAAATAATTATAAATTTCTAATAATATCTTTTTCTCTTTTTGAATACCTTATAGTACTAATTTTAATATTTTATTTATTGTATTACATACATATTCTTAAAATGAAAAAATAATGTAATTTGATAACAGTATCTAACTAACCATATATATTTATAATTTATAATTAAATAAAATGTTTACCTTTCCAAGGATTTCACGTTTAATTAAAGGAGAATTCTGTTGGGCATTAGTAGCTGGTGCACTGAGTTGTGCTTTTAGGATGGGTGAGGTAGGAATGGAAGAGGCTGTTACAGATGTAGTTTGTGACATAACCATTGGTGCACTGATCGGGAACGATAATGGTTTTGATCGAACCTGAATTCCATCATAGGCAATAATTTGTGTAGGTGGATCCATTGCTATTCCACCCTGGCTCTGTGCAAGTTTAACACTTTTTGGTCCAACACTAGGTCCAAACACAGCTCTAAAAAAAAAAAATTATATTTTATAATTAATAAATTAATACAATTAGTATAATAACTTACTTAACACAACGCGGAAAATGAAGCGGAGCAATTACTCCTCTTCTACCAGCTCTAGCACAAGCAGTCATGTATAATTTATACAATTCAGCTTGATCAATTCCTCGTCCAGGAGTAGGACATACTTCGAGTGTAGCACGTATCCAATTTAAAGCAAATTGTTCATTTTCTTGTTGGATCAAATTGGCTGCCTGAGGAATACAGGGTGAAGTTTGGCTTGTTGATACTATAGTTGAATTGGTCGTAACAGTCATAGTAACTAAATTATGATGAATAAATTAAAATCAAACTTTTAAATATTAAATTAAGTTTTCAAATATACCTGGAACCATCATTTTGGGGGTAGCAATAGATTGCACTGGTGGTGGCCCAGTTGGTGTCACGGATGTAAAAGTATTAAGAGTTGTAGACATAACTGGTACAGCACTTGGGGCATTAGGTAAAATTACAGGATTAGCAACTGCTGGTGTTGGTAGAGGAAGCACATTTTGCGATGTGAATGTTGAAATTAGGTGCTGGGTTGCATTAGCTGGGGAAGGAGGAACACTTGGGGCTGCCATCAAATTTGTCTTTGGTGTTGATTCAACTGAAAATGATGTTGTTGAAGGGGTGGTAACAGTCTCAATAACTCTCATCAATATACATGCTTTGGGCCCATATGTCTGTGCCTATAAACGTAATAAATATATAAGTAAATAAGAATAAAAAATATAAATTCACTAACTATTAAGAATATTAATAAGCACATAATAAAAATGAATGTAAATAAAATATACCTCAACAGTTATTAAAGAAACCAGGGTGTCAATAACTCCATGTACATGAACAATTGCATTACAAGCACGTTCGCCAAGTGAACTTAATGAGTACAAACATTCCAATGTTTGTATTAGCAACATGATGTCATGTAAGGATAACATGTTACAAATTTTGTCGTATACCTAAAGAATACAGAATTATTGATTTTTTTTGTCTTCTGAAAAAATAAAAATAAAAAATTTAATAAATGATTTTCTATACCTTTTGATTAATATTTTTTAATAAAAACTCTTCATTTGATTCTTTTGTGCCCATTCGATTTAGCGCCTCAACTGCACTTAGAATGATGGAACGATCATTAGATTCAGTAATATTTTTACAGACAATATTTAATGTGGTATGCTGTAAAGAACCAACATCAAGAGGGACTACAGGTCCTATGTTACCCAACATTTCAAATCCAATTTGATGCAAACAGTTCCATCTTGTTGCACAGCATAATAAAACAAATCTGAGAAAAGTTAAGTCTTGGCCCATAACTTTCATATTTTCCTCAAAAAAAGTTAAATTCCTGAGGATTAGTGCTACTTGATAAACCCGTTGCCCATATGGATCATCTGTTCCAGGAGGCCTTTTGAGACCAAACAATTCATCATCAGATGGATCAAAATTCAATTTAACTTTATTATTTTTATAATCATCATCATCATCACTACATGAACTAGATTCATCATCTTTACGAGGTAAAGTTTTTGGAGTTCGAGCACAAAATCGACTTTCATCTGTCAAGTACATAAGTTCTTGTTCATCCAGAACTTCTTTCCAAAATGACTTTATTGACCATTTTCGTACTTTTCGATAATAATCCTCCCAATACTTACGTGAAGCAGCTAAAATATTTTAAGTTGTCATTAATACATAATACAATTTTAAACTCTATAAATTTATAATAATCTTACGGTGAGTAAATATTCCAGCATGGGCTAAGAGATGATGAAGAATTTGTGGGCATTTGGATAACTTAATTGCATGCTTGTTTTCATTTGATAACAGTATGCAAACATTAATTGCTAGGTCTTGCTCATTAGGTAGGGGTGATAACAGAGATAGAGACAATTTTTCATAGTCACTTGCTTTATAGAGGTTGGTAGATAAACCGTGAAATGATCGTACTTGTTCTATATAAATAAAATTCAAGTTTTAATAAATAAATAAATAAATAAAATAAAAGACACTCACCATTAACAGTATGTTGGTGGTAATTGTAGACCAAAGGAACAGAATGCAAAGCTCTAGCAGACCATTTTTTATGTCTGCTATCTTCATCATCATCACCAGCAATTGATCCAGTTTCACCCAAAAAGTTAATTTTTTCATAGCGATCTAAGTATCTATTAAATAAAATTGGAAAATAACAACTATCAACTATTGTTCTATTAATTTCAAACATGATTTATGTCTATCTAAGTAATCTATTATTAAAAATACATAATAATCTAATTGCCCATACCTTAAATATATTTGTTTTAATGCAACTTCAGCATTAACACAGGACGGAAGCAGATCAAAATTTTCTAGAAGATTCTTCCAATCATTTCTTTGGTTAACCTATAAAGTAACAAATAATAAAATCACTAATCGTCTAAATAATTTTTATTTATACAACAAGCCCTAATTCTGGAATTGTAGTCCTAATATACAAATATATGCTTAATTTTTATCTATTCCATAAACATTGATTCAACAATATCACTTTGTATCACATAAAACAATCTTGTACAACATTTTAATAGCATGAAAAAAATTAGACATATTAATTTTTAATTTCAATGACAAATTATTAGTGTAATTGGAAGTACACAAACATGATATAAGATGCGATTGAAAAAAATTAAGATATATCAAAAAATGAATCATTTATAGTAAATCATTCACGAGCCCGTGGCTATACCTGACAGCATAATAAATAATGTTAACTGACAATATGCTGTATTACGTCTGACAACGTGACACACCGTAAAGGTGAGAGGAAAAACCGAGTGAAAAAAATAACGCAAAGTATCCCAAGTGCGAGATGTTGTAAAGTATGATTCGAAAAGATGCTTAACAACGGAACCACGTGGCGTCTGCTGGGGGTATCCCTCCAGCTGATCGGGCTATGGTGACGTCATGCAGTGGAGAGGTGAACAACAGCCCCACCACCAAAGTCGTTTTATCAATGGCCCCTTGCGTCAAGATCAAGTGCATGTCCGTGAAACCATCCTAATGTACCAATGTATTTAGACACGTTTCCCGATTCTATGAAATGATACATTAGGCAGTACATTGTTAACGAATATAGATAACTTGGTTCAAATGATCCAATTTCTAATTGAAGAGAGGGATTTCGTATTCCGAACTGTCTATGATTTTCGATGCTAACTATAAGCTGATAAGATAGTTTAGATAGTAGTATATACATTAATCAGCTGAAGCGGGCACTTTTTTCACTTTCAAGTAATAATCAAAAAGTATACATAACTTAAGTTACACACAAATTAATTACAACAAAACATATTTTAAAACTATTTTTTTTAGTCTTGAACATGTTATTTTTTTGTAATCTAAATAGAAAGATAACACGTTCTTATAAAGATTATTTAACAATTAAGCAATCGAGCTGAACTAACTTATCTATAATAAATAACTTATCTATAACCTATCTGTAATATGATAAATTTGATACAGCTTATGACTTTATGAGTCATATATTATTGTACTTGTGTTTTCTTAAAATATTGATGTGTAAAACCAAATTAAAATTATTAATTCAATTAAATCAAAGAGATAAAATATGATTAAATAACAATAAAATTAATAATGACAAGTGTAATTTTCTGGTAGAACTATTAGCAGTATTATTTGATTTGTCATAAAAGGCGAGGAGTACTTTTCTTTCGATGCAACTTCCGGCTTTAATAGTTCCCAGATGGGTGACCACTAACGGGTGTTTAGCTACAAAGCTGTATACAATTTGTATTACAATTATTGAATACACAGTATGGTGAGGTTTACCAGTTTACAGAAAAATTTATAAAAAAACGCAATTTTCTCTAAATAATCCAAATAACAAATTTAAATCGTATTTAATTAATATCAGTAACAGTTATTTGTATATGTTTTAATTACAAATGCCAAATCACAGATATATTAATAGTGTCTTATACACACACACACACAACAGTTGTAGATTTAGGCATGGTAACAAAAAAACATTTTAAATTTCTTTATTATGAAAAACAATAATAAAATTAACTTTTCTAATAGATAGAAAGAGACTGTTGTTTTAAAGTTAATATTTATAAATAATTAAAACAAATTTCGACCAAATACATGAAATATAAATTTAAATTAACTTATTATTATTTAATATACCTAGATAATAGCGTAATGTTAGTTAACATATAAGTTTATTTTTACATTTTTATTTACATAGTAAATTTAGATTATCTCCAATGTTAAGTATTTAGTAGCGATACAAGTTGATAAAAGGAAGAATCTAAGAAATGGTAATTGATAAATTATGTTTTACTTTAATTTAAAAATTTAAAAATTATAAATTTATAAATAGGAAATTTAAATGTTAGTAACAAAATATAAATTATTATTTTATGACATACGTTATCACTTAATTTTAGTTAAAAAATATTAAAGCTTACATTAAGCTGATAAGTGATTAACAACACTAGTACATAATGCTAACACATGTATAATGTACAAATATATCTTAAACAACGAAATTTAAGTCAAAATTAAGTCTAAATCAACCCTATTTAATAACTGCATTAATATTTTAAGAGCACATGAATAAATAAACTAATAAAAATGCTAATGACATTTATATTACTATATTTTTTGTCAACTCAATATTTTTTAATAGCTAATTAATATAATAGTTTAAAAAATAACTAGGATTAGGAGAAGGTAAGTCAAATATTTTTTATATTCATAACAATTACTCGTATGAAAATTAAAAATTTTTCTTGGTTAAGAGTATTTTATTTTTATTTTTTTGATTAAATAAAAATTCACATTTTATTATTATATTTATTATAATAAATATTATTTTATAAGCATATTAGTTTATTTAATCTAATTTTAAAAAATTATCTACTATGACAGATGTTAACGGTTTTTTATCTTAATTTAAATTGTTTTCTGACTATATTAATTAGTTTTACAAAATTATAGCATGTGAATATATTTTTTTTTTAGATTTAACGAAAAGGAATATATTTTTACGGTTCTAATATTTAATAATATCTAATAACTCGAATCACTAAAACTTCACAATTTTTATCGTTTGTATCATAACAATTTAAACTTCTCGGGGAGAACATGGATAACAGGCGTATAAGAAATAAGCCAATTTAAACATCGTTTATAATAGTATATACCAGTGGGTATAAACTTCTTACCCGACAGTGCCCTTTAATTAGACCAATTTCAGCCACGATGTCTCGCTGAGAATACCACGAAGAACACACATATTAAATTTACACCAATTTAATTTTCTTATAAGTCATGAGACTTCTTGAATGAATTCCATGCTATGCCTCAAGGGAATCGCGGTGCGCAGTTTGGGAATCGCTGGTATATACCATGGGTCAATAGTACGAAAATGTCATATAATTTTGATGTTTAATAGCAATAGACATAAAAATATAACAGAAGCATGCAGTAATATCAGAATCTTATAAAGGAATATCTTCACTTGTATGTTAAACTAAAATTAAATACCTAATAGTTCTGGATTAAAATACAATAATTCTGTTTCAAGTTTTTTTAACTCAAAAATATTAATAATTAAGAAAACATTCCTTTTTTAAATTTCGCTTTTTTGACTAAGTTATTGAACATTTGAATCATTAATTCGCATAGTTGTTTTAAATTTTCCCTCGAACTATCACCACAAATTTACATCAAATTTAAAAATTAATATTAGACTTAGGGAGTTTGGCATCTAGTCTAGTATAATTGTTTAGTGTAATTATCACCACAGAATTTTTCTTTTTATATCTGTCTGGAAAAATGAAATAATTTACTGTAACAACAAGCTGTATTTTATTTTTTGAGAAAAAATCCTGTAAGGACCGTTAAAACACAATAATTGTGCTTATCGTCAACGACTGCAAACGTGTGGTGATGGACACATGTGCGTTTAAAAAATAACCATTTAAGATGTGTTATTTGATTTTTTAAAATATCGTTTTCCCGATGATTCAAGATTTGATTTCTTCACAAATGAAGTGTTCGCGACGGTTGTTTAAAAACTAAATAATAATCAAATATAACTAGGTCAAAACAGATTTACAAAAGGGCAGGATAAAACGTAGAGCGTAAACAGATTTCATTTAAATCGTTTTTGAGCCGAATATAAATTATATTATAAAAAACCAAACTACCAGAATATACTGTGCGCAAACAACGAACCGGAGAGTAACGATAGTAAACCAGATGGTCGTGTTCGGGTCAATCATCGTATTCGTAGCCAATGCCTCGTGTGCCTAGTAAGAAAACATTGTACTGTACGCTACGTGCGAGGAGTGTGGAACATCCTAAAGGGCCAGAAACGCCAATAACCAACTATACATATGGGCGATGAAATAGAACAATGATTAATAATTAAACGTTTCGGACGGGACGGCGAGTGGCTGGCAACAAAAAGCTGCACGCACACGGTTCATCGCCGCCACAAACACTGCATGCCGATGGAGGAGTAGTGAAGGGGCGGACAGGGGGTCTCTCTTCGACGACGGGGCGCTATTACCGTTACGGTTGTAACGATGCCGTAACTAAAACATCGTAACGAACAATAATGAACCGTACGACAATGGTCGAACGCGAATTTCGATGGTAACATGTCGTTTGTAAAATGCTGTACTATATTATATTGTAACATTGGTGTTGCAGTCGTTATGGCCGAAAAACGTTTCCCGTCGTCGTCAGCGATATGACGGTAAATAAACGCGTGTGGAAGGAAAGTACGCAGGCAGTGTTGACGCAGTCTCCAGATAAAAATACACATAAACAAACGGAAGGAAAAAATAAATAAAAATGAAAAATAAATATCGTAATGGAAACGTTCAACCATCGGGATCCGTTATAAACATACGGTGAAACGTACACTACGATGTACAAACAACACGTTGGGCGCGAAGAATGCGCGATATTGTAATAAATTCGATGTTATTAACGGGAGGGGGTGGGGAAGAGGGAACCAACGGCCACCGTGTGCGAGATGGCCGGCCGGAAGCGGTTCGACGACCGACGGAGAGACGGGCGGCGGCGAGTAATATTTTCGTTAGATAGGTGCGGAGACCCGCCGCTGCCACCGTCACAACCGAGTCGTATATAGCAGTGCGCAGCGCACGAGGTAGGGGCAAGGAGACGCGAGCGGCAGTGACGGACGCACGCACACGGTCGGCCGCCGGATTTCTGTTAACGACGACGGCGGCGCAATCGCGACGGTGGGGAAACGAACGCGGCGGAGCCGCGCGCAATCGTTGACAGCCGTGCGCGCTACACGGCCAACCGTGCAACGTTGCCGAATCGTGCGCGCCCCCGGGTCCGTTCAATAGCGCCACGATGCCACCGAACCGAGAGCGCGCGCCGCCGTCGATTATACACCGACCGTCATCATCACAACAAACGCAATAACATATTACTTATATAGATATATGTGTAAAAATGTACGTGTTTACGTACGCATAAATATACCGATGAATGCCGCACGCGCACGCGCGCTTTTACACAGTTTGTATACAATGCATACGCGCGACCGCTCGATCGTAGAACCCACAATCGAGACACGAGTAGCGTATTACTTTATTACTTTATTATTTTATACATCCCAACGACCAAGGTATTCTAGATAGTTTTGAATTTGTTTTGGATTTTTTTTTTTTTTTTTTAATCCAATCATTGCACTGAGTGAACGAGACTTAAGTGAACGCGTATAAAATGAGCAATGCACTTAAACGGGTTTTCCTGAAGATTCCGGGAAAAGCGTAAGGCACCCGCGGGGTGAGCGATGGAAACGTGGTGTGGGTGGCCAGGCGGTATTCGGGAACCGGAAATGGGGCCCCTGGCACGGCGGCAATGTAAACAATCCGTGGCCCGTGCACTAGGTCAGGACCGCGCCGCGGTGGTCACGTGCGCCGCCGAGACTATAGAGTGGATCGCGGTGGATGGGGGGGCAGCAGCAGCAGCACCCGTGTGGCAGTAAGTCACCGGCGACAGTGATAGTGACGCCCGGCAGTACGTGGTAGGGCGGAAGCGGCGGCATCGTGTGATAAGCGCTCCGACGTCGTCTGCTTTTAGATCCCCGAGATCGACTGCACCGACCGATCGTGTTTGTATACAACACAAGTAGACACCGCATACACCTAGCGCGAATCGAGCGATCGACTACTACTCCGGCACCTACAACCGTAACCCGGTCCAACGCAATCACGCCGTCGCCAAACCGAACGTCGTGTTTTTGACACTGTATTTTATAGATCCAAACGTACGAAGACACCCGTTCACAATTTTCATCCAGATCAACCAACTCGGCCACCATATCATATCATATCATATCACCATGGGATATATTTTTTTTTTATCTTTTTTACCCCGCCGACAAACGTTATTCGTATTTCCTCTTTACGAGTGACCATAACTCAAGCATACCCAAAGTGTAAAATATTGATACTTCTTTTAACGTCTAAACTTTGTTGTTCCGGTTTTAAGCATTCCACACCACCCTTTCATCAAATGATTTGTGGTCCTTTTAACGTTTTGAAATAGATGATTTTAAAGCAACCTTAGAAACGTAGAAAATATTTGGTTACTGATCAATATAATTCATATTTTAAAAAAAATAAATTGTTTCTTTTTTAGGCCAATTTTTTGTATAGAGAATTCTTGTCAGATATTGTTTAGGCTGTAAATACTTTACGACAAACTACCGAGACGAATTTTGTTCGTTTTGCAATTACTACGGAAAAGCATTTACGTACTGATTTTATTAGCAGAAAGTAAAATGAGCTCGAGAGCCATTAAGATTATTAAATCAACTCACCTTTACCCATCCTCCTTGAGCAGTAACTAGCACATACAGAAGATATAAATCAATATCTTTCCCGTCAATTTTCGGTGGAGCACGGCTTGGTGTCCTGTAATATAAATACACAAATGTTTAAAAATAATAAAGATGGTATTTAAATTAGGATTTCAAAAGACATGAACACAGTAAAATAAAAATCAATAATTTAATGTTATTTAACAAACTTTGCACAACAAAATATTGTTAATAAAAACGTGTTTACTATAATTCAGCAACCTAGTGCAACACGAATAAAATACGATATTTTAATTATATTTGGTTCGTAGGAATGGAAATGAAAATAGAAAAAAACGTTTACGATCTCTTGATAAATCAATAATTTATATACACGTACAAAATGTATGCATATTATATTTAAATAAAAATGTAAGAATAAAAAGTACATAATTTAATAATTCAACGGATTTAATTTCCAAAATAAAATAGCTAAAAATAACAATCCAAATGTTATGAGAAGTATCAGAAAACTGATATATCAGTACTGTATACATATACTAATTTCAGGATTCGTAATATATTATGAACGTTATTTATTTTAATCACTACTTATAAAACAATTTAACACTTAATTATGCTCACTCAGTTTCTAATTTTATTATAAACAATAGAATATCTTTACTTATTTAAATTTACGATTAAAGTTATGAAATTTAATTAAGTTATAAACTTAAGTAGATACTATAATTATTTGTCATAAAAAATGTGTAGATTAAACTCCTTGTAATTTAAACAGGGGAAATTTTCTTTTTTCAAACAAATCGTTTACATTTCGTATACCTATTACTACTATACCATATTACAATTTGATATTTTATTAAACGGTAATCACTTGCATTTTACTTGACTATTGGAATTCATAAACAAAACGAGCAAAATAAAATAAACAAATTTACTACCTAACCAGAATTTTAATTTAATTCCAATTATGATTTATTCTTCACTTATGGTGTAGCAGAGGGAAAGTAATAGATTTCCGAAAGCAATATTTACGATATAAAGATAAAGTCCGCTCTATAGAAAGTTTTAACATTTTTCACAATAGTGAAAAGCATATTAAACTAAATGTATACGTATAAGGCTGTGTAATAACTGAACACTAAGTTGCACTACCATTTCATTAATTTAAAAAAAAAAAAATTGCGTAAGAACATGATTACAAACAAATCAGATAATTATTCATCATATCATTAATTTCTATGAAGAATTAGAATTAGATTTTAGTTCAAATACGTAGTAATATACATACATACACACACACACACACACCCACCCACCCATAAACTTAATTAGTCGATAAAATGTCTAACGTGGGTACTTGTTGAAACGAACGTTTTCATAACCAAGACTATAAAAAAGTATTTATTAGAAAAATTAACAAAAATATATTAATAGTATTATGCGACCACACATGAATGTAATGCAAGAACGAACATTTTTTTTCGAATTCGTTTCACAACCATTCCCAGCTAGAATAATTTCTAATATATAATTTTTACTTAAACATTGAGCATTAATTGAAATGGGCTCAAAAAGGCTGACCCTCTGCCAACGCATTTAGCACTGTTATTGTTGGACGTCGAGTAGATTCCAGTTAATTTTTACGAGCATATTGTAGTTACAACTTTTAATTATTATATAATTGCACCATTCACGTCCGTTTCTATTGACAGGAAATATAATTTTAACTTTATCGTTAATCTAACACGACTAACCCACACCCCACGCCCTAGCACGGGGAAAAAATCTAATTCCTAAATTTCCAACAGAGTAACATGACGGACGGCGTAGAACGATTCAACGCGAAGCCCGCCAATAACTGTCTTGATTAATCAAAAACGGTCACGCGTCAACGGCGGTAACAGGAAAGCTTTCTACGTTGTTGGGACGCTCGGTACGCTCGTGAAACGATGAACAAGGGAGAGCAAGGGGTCCACGGCACCAGATACCGTGAAGTCGCATTGACATTTTGGAGGGAAAGCAGGCTGAACGAATTTCTAACCGTCGTGTCCTTCGGTAGCCGCGAACGGGTGAGAAGCCCATTTCGATGGGGGACGATAGTCCTAAATACGACGCAAGGGGGAGAAGGATATTATCGGGTCTGGAAACGCGGGTATTCGGTCCCGTGTCTCAAAAGAGATCGAGAGAGATGAAAAAAAAAAGTCTCACACTTACCCTCTGGTGTCGTGGAAGTGCTGGAGATCCCTGAGGAAGCTGGCCTTTTCCTTAGCGTAGCTGGCCGGATCCTTATTCAGGACGCTGGCCATACCTGCTGGGCGCGGAGAGCGTGTGCTGAGTTACGACGACTGCGGCGGTGGCGGTGACGGACCACGCGGGCCACGAACGCGCACACGGAGTGTACACCCGAGGAACGCGCGCGCTGGCTGCTCGTCAGCGCTGGACGTCCGCGAGCATTTCACGTCGTCGTCGTCGGCGGCCTCTGCATCGTTATCACCGGCAGCGGCGGCGGCCGTTATCTACGCCGCGGCGGATCTGTGACGGACGCGCACACCCCGCGCTGCTCGCACGTACGCGGAGACGACGGCGGCGGCGGTGGCGGCACAGTCCAGTCGGCGGCGCGCGTCCCGTATCGTTGTCGCCCGGCGGCTGAACCACCACGGACGTCGAGTCTTGGCGGCGGGACGCGTGAAAAAAAAAAAACGCACGACGTTTACGAGCTGCTGAGAATATTTTTATATTCCTTGTACACGCGCACAACACTACGGCGCAACACACAAAATGGCGACACGCAATCGGTGGATGTACGTGTGTGCGTGTGCGTACGTTGGAGAAAAAAAAAATTAATAAATAACGTGTGACGACGGAGGTGTCCCGTGTGGGTCGGCGTTTGAGCCCGTGCGTACGGTGCGGTGTTCAGGGCCGGCCCGACGCGGCGAGCGCGGTTGCGACGGGCAGAAAAAAAAAAACAAACCAAACGCTCGCGGAAAACCGGGGAAAAGTCGAAATTCACTAGGCGATCCGGCAGACCATTCGTCATAGCACAGTGTGTTCACATCGGTCGGGTCGCTCCCACCCCACCAACGGAATATTGTCCAAACATCAAAACCTCGCGCGCGCACGTACCGCGCTCCCCGAACCGTCCGTTTACAGTGGTGCCAACGATTCAAAGTCTCCGCCGTCGCTACCGTCGCTACCGAGGGACGGTACGTACTACAACTGCACAATACAATATTCTGTGTGTGTGTGTGTACCCGTTTTTTATAAGTTTACACATTATACGCACGTCTGTGTGTGTGAATACACTGTAAGTTATACATCGTATATTATGTACTATAATACCATTATAAGCCGATGAATAAAAAACGTATATTGTAAAACCCTTTTGATGTTAATCTTCCATTTTATTTTGTGTTTCTCGACTCGCCTTGGCCGTTACTAGTCAGACGATACTACTATTGAATTAAGATATTACAATAATCTTTCCACCACAAATTGTTTACAAAAAGTCGTTTGGCCAAAAGTGCATCATCAAAAATGTCACAGTTTTCGAAAACAATAAAATTTCATCGTATATCAACCAGTGACCGCGTACGTTTTTGAAATTCAAAATGATTTCAAATCGCGCCTTCGACCGAAATTCAATTTTTAACGAACAACGCATGCAGGCGTATCACTGTGGCATCGCTTCCGCTGTGAGTACGCGGTAATCGAACACAAAGCTCACCGACCGACGCTTAGGCGCGAGATACACGTCCTCAATGTTCAAACGTATAATGTATTGCATATATGTATTCAATTATAAACGTTTCAACAACTTCCGTGAAATATATTCAAAGGTATTTTTTGCGCGCATAGTGCATACAGAAATTCAATAATACATACCGATACTGTGACATGTTATAACGAATATTTCAATTAGTAATTTTTTGAAATACATTAGCCGTTAAACTGATTAATGTATAACGCGAGTATATTGTAATAATTATTTATATATTCGATTTAACCAACACTGTCAGTGCAATGGTGTACCAACTGTCCACAATCCAAATTATGAATTAAAAATAATGTTGAATTTATGGAAAGAATTTATTTATAATATTGAATATTTATAACACTTATAAATGTATAGAAGACTGCATAATAATGCATTTCTGTTATTAAGAACATAAATATATAATACAAACTTTCTTAGTTTTGTGTCAAGAAAAATAAATTGGAATCACGTTGAACACTGGATTCTATTTAGTTGATAAATCAAGTTATTTTTCTAATAATGTAACTCAGCTAAAGCTAGCTTTTATTTTCGTACATGTATTACCTTTAATAGTACTTTACTTTTTATTTGTCTTGCACATCATTTGAAGTTACATTTTGAAACTACCATAATTAAAAAAAAATTGTACAATGAATATAAATGATAAAAGAAAATTAATTGTGGATTATAGTCCGTAGGTGGTTCTGGTATCTAGGTCTTTTAAGCTCATTTTACTTCTACCAATAATATAATGTTTATAAGAGGGTCACATGCGTAAATGAGAGAGGGGTTATTAACATTAAATTAGCAATAGGGGACTAGAAAACATTTTGTACATACACTAGAACTGTTACTGTATATAATTTTACATGTCATATAATATTTATATATCTGTACGAATTGCACTAATAGTAGTTTTTAAATAACTAGAGTTATTATTTAAATAACAAATTTCAACTGAACTTATTTCAAAATCTGTAGAATCATATTAAATTTACAAATATTAAATAGTAGTTTAAAAATAATACAATCTTAAACTATTGAACTGCAACCTATATTTTTTCGCCATTTTTATTTATAAGTTCCTGTGTCGAATTTGCCCATACACCATTAGCCAAGCATACTGTAAGCATACCATACAACTAGTAGACTTTAAAACAGGTGTCTAGATTCAAAAGCCATTTGCTTCATTTTCGTAAAACTTTTCATATTTAAATACACTTTTTATTACAATATGTATCGTTCAAACAAAGACACAATTAGCTATTTTATGAAAGTATTACTTATGCCTACATTTGGTTACAACATTTTCCAACACGAATGCGTAACCATTGCTTGTTTTTTTTTTAGTTGTTGTAGAAAAAATACTACTCTCCTGTGTATTCCAGAGTAAGCTCCCTTTCCCACCGAAAAATCCGTTAAGTACGGCTCTAACCACTGACAAGTTTTCAATTCTTAACATTTAACATCAGTTACAGAAGGTTGAAAAAATATTCATCCCGTTTCACAGCCATCTTAATAAAAATATATAATTTAAGGAAGACTTGATTATATTCAGTCAAGCCACTAGACTAGCGAGAATAATTGAATTCATTGTTGTATTAATGTAGATACCAATAATAATACTTAATTTAATTTATTTGATCCACTTTTTCATAATATAATAAATATAATAGCATGCTTCTATAAATTACCTGCACCATCAATCATACCTAAATACAGTAGGATGATTTCGTGGGGGTACTCATGTCCTCCCCCCCCCCCCCCGAAGAAAAAAAAGATTCAAAAGTCATTAATGACTTGATACGAAGAATCAGAAAAAAGTATCAATAATTTATATCATATCGTTGTTCAAATACTTTATATGCTTACATAATTTCAAGCAATAACATTTTCATTATTTTTACACAATAGTCATGATACCATTTACATAGATTTCGATTTCATCATAACTATAGTCATGACTACATACATAGACGTGAGCAATCCTGTATTTCAGGGGGTGTCTATAATACTTTTACTGTTATCTTATCAAAACGTGTAGGTACATTTAATAAGTTATAAACTAAATAAAACTTAAATGTTTTATTTAATATTATAGTATATTAGTCTCAATAAATGTTTTCCTCGTATCTCGTATTTTCTCAGAAACCTTCAATTATTTATGATTTGTACTTTTGTAGTAAATGGTAACTGTTGTATTATCATAAGAAATTTTTGTGCAATAATTTAAAACATTTTGTTTTATATTTCTATTAAAAAACATTATTTATTTTTTTACCAAATATTTTTGAATAAATTACATTTAATTTGAGCAACATCAGTTAAAATACTGGTAACTTACTCTTAGATTTAAACTGTAGGACCCCATTTACAATATTTCGGGAGGTTCCCGGGCACACCCGGCATCCCCCGTGCGCACACCTATGACTACATACCAATTTGATGAGTCGAATAAAGTCAGCGTATTTAAGGAGTTCACAAAATATCTAAATAATATATTAAATCAGCGGGTCCCAACCTGTGCACCGCGGTGTCCTTAGGGCACCGTGAACTCATTAAAAGGGCACCACGGTTCATCGAAGAATGAAAAAAATAATTAAATTATATATTAAAAATTTACAATTTATTGTAGTTGAGAAGACAAAAAATTGTTTTATGTACAAAATTACTTAACATACTATCTGTATATCTAATATTAAATATAGTATATCTATTTGTGCGAGGCAGGATTGTCGGGCTATAAGGTTACTAAGACCAAATACCGCAACCACCTTAACGAAGAACCTGACCTCCGTATTCAGTTGTCTCAAATTGAACCATATTTTGCCAAACTTCCCAAAAATAAGCAGCCTCAAATATCTCATTAATAATTAATAATAATTGCTTTAATAGTGAAAAACTGGTAATAATTATTATTATTAGTTTTTCACTATTAAAGCATTATTTTTTTACTTTCAACTATAAAATCATAATATGTTAATAATATGTTCAATAAAATTATTTAAATCACTTATGAATGAAAACTAGTGTTTATTTTTATCACATTCCTCGTGATATTCATAAAAAGACATCTAACAACATTTGTACAAATAAAAGGGCACCACCGGCTGAAAAGGTTGGGAACAACTGTGTTAAATCATTTGAATGTATCTTAACATTTCTTATTTTATGCATTTGAGTTACTTATTCGTAAAATTATTTACACCTACAAAGGGCAACTGAAAATATAGTAAAACTAACCTGTAATGTTACTGAGTATTAATTCTTGAAAACAAAATAGTCTAATTTATTTCAATAATGTTAAAATCATAATTAAAATTCAAACTTATAAAGATAATTACAAATTATTGAATTGTTACACACCTATTAAACGATCATTCATAGCTTTAGTTATTTCAACACTATGGTTCAATGATTGTATCTAAAAACCGTGTTCACAACACGATTCGAATTATATCACTAAAATATAAATTTACCATGGAGCTGGTTGGTGGATACAATATATTACAAAGATATATTGTTTACTATTGCCAAAAATAATTATATTGTATTATTTTGTTAAATGTTCGTAAAAATTTAAATTTTTATTAATTTAAATTATGTTTCAGTTGTATATTAATAGTTTATAAATAAAATTTCTAATTAAGTTTAATAGTTGTGTAGTTTAATAGTTGTATCCCCCCTCATACAAAATAAACTTAGCAAAATAAGCAGTGCATATGACAGTATAGGCTACTAAAATATTATATAAACACATTAAATTTATGTTTGCTTGACTAACTGTTTAACTAAATTATAATTTAACTATTTTTACATAAGTTATAGAAGTTCAAAGACTTTTCATACTTCTTGTTATAATATTTCTTAGCAGTGGCGTTCTCAGGAATTTTCAATGGAGGGGGGGGAAGTTCTGAAAATGTACTAGAATACAAAAGTTGGGGCTCCGGAACCTCCCCCCCATGTCATAATAATTAAAAATTAGTTTGTATTAACTACTAAGGTAGTAGTTTTGTATTTAGTAAAGTAATACCGAATAATATTACCGTTGGCGTTTCCACACAAACTTTTTTTGGTGAAGTACGATAACAATGTAATTTGTCTTTTATCTTCCATTATATTAATGGTATTTAGGTAGGTAGTGATTTTAATAAAAGAAAATATATAAAACTAAAAGAACTAAGAAGTAAACTTAAAGTAGTAAGTACAATCACAGAAACACACATGAAAGTTGAACGTTGACATTATTACCACTTTACCACAAAACAAAATAAAACCATAGATATTAAAGAATAAAAAACATCTAAAAATTAAAACCAAATTGTTAAATTGATAGCGCGGTCGTGCCATAGAACATGTTCTATAGTCGTGCTCCAATCCAACTTGATAGCCGTGATACTGATAATTAATGACGTATAAACCACTATATTATAATCAATAAAATCAATAATCAATTATTCAAATATCAAAATTATTGGAATAATTTTAAAAAAATACGGCCAATGGGGGGGGTTCAAACCCCATGACCCCTCCTCCCCGTGAGTACGCCACTGTTTCTTAGATTGACAATCGTTCAATACATTAAATCTAATACAATATATATAATTACTTGAAGTATACAGATTGTATACACATATAATTAAATATTGAATGAAATTGAAAAATATAAAAAAAAAACACTATCACACAAGTATTTATGGTAGTATATAACAGTATATATTTAATGAGCAATAACGCTACTAATTTTATGGTAGACACATGTATGATCTGATGTATGACACGAAAATAAATATTTTATATAATCATGTGAAGTTAATCACTAGAAAATATCGATTATTTGTGAAATATTTTTAGTATCATAATTATAGATTATGATTTTATGATTTAAATGTATACCTATTAGGTATAGTTAAATTTTGATTAAGTAGGTAACATTTCTTTTCAGACAATCGTTTCTATTAAAATAAATTTCACATATCTAAACATGTACTATCTTTAAAAAACCAGTTATAAATATGAACCATACATTTTCTTATTTAAATTGCGATACTTCCACGTTTTCGATTTATGTTATGTCATAAAAATAATTAAATCATTTTAACAAATTTTATGTTACTAAATATTGTGTACATTTTTTTATTCACATAATATTATCAATAAATCAATAACAGTTAATTGATCGAAAATCAATGTGTATATCTTGTATATACTTTTTTATTAGATTCCTTTTTAATTATTTAAATGGCAACCAACTTTGGACAGCTCCAAACACATTGTTTTGCGTTCCTGAATCCGAATTCGAATCCAAATAATTTGAACCTACATTTTCAAGTGGTAAAAATTAATTAGTATACAATTTATATACATATATTTACTAAAAATCATAATTGAAGTAAATAACTAAAATTTATTTTTCGTATATTAATAAATAAATCCGTTCACTGGGTACATATATTTTTATTTTACAACTTAATTTGTTTTTCAGAAATACATTTACTCCATTGTCTTTTGTAAACCTATATTTTTGTATACAATTATTTTCTAGGTCCTTAGATAGTATCACCGATCATTATTGATTATTCTCTATATTTAAAGGTTAGCATTGTTGAATTCTGATGGATTTTATTCTTTCATGTTTTTAGTAAAAACACGTGTATGAAAATGAAATTAGTAAGCAAATTAATAATATAACATAAATTATTCATAATTTGTATGTGTTCATTTTGAGTTATAAACATTTAAATGATTTTTAATTAATAGTTAAAACACATGAATAATTAATTCAATTAATGTAAAAAATAGGATAACTAATTTAACCTCATATTATATACACTATACATGTATAATTAAAAATCTGCCAATGAGTCTAATAATGGATAAATGATTTTATCAACAATGACAGGTCATAAACATTATCCCATGTATGTTTTTAATAAATATTTATGAAATCATTTATTTTTATTCAAATATTAAGTAATATTTGTGTATTTTTGCTTTTAACATATTTTAATCAATGATGTTTTTGTCATATATTTAATTCAGCTTATATTCTCGTGACTTGCATCATTAAATTCGTATTCTACATTACTCTAATTTCAAAAGGAAACCAGGAACACCACTGACATCTCTCATCTATTATTTTTAATTAGGTACAAGAAAAAAACAAAACATTACTAGTTATAACCTTAAATTGTTTAGACCGCCAACAAAAAAATGTATAAATTGTATAATATATAATAATAATACATACAAAAACCACAATATTGCACTTTATTCTTTCAGTTATTTGTAATTTATAACATTTCATCATAAAATATGATATTATTTAATCTATAATAGAGATAATTTAAACATCCAAAAATATAATTAAATTATATACCATAAACTTATATATTTTTTTTTTATCTATTTATGATTTTTTTTTCATTGATATGATTATAAACTTAAGTTAATAATTATTATTATTCTTCACTAAAGAAATCTGGTATTTTTCATCAAACGTCAAATAATAAGAATCTCATACTTCATATAGTATGGTATAATAAATATATATGTGTGTATGTGTGTGTGTGTTTTGCAAATCAATGCCTGGAATTTTTAATACCAATCATATTTGATGCTATAAAAATAAGTCAAATATTTTCAATCCCTCTACATTATTTATATTTAAACTACAAATATGGATTAATATGTTCTAAAAAATAAATACACTTGTATTTATTTATATTTGTATATATTTATATCTCTATAATATACTAGTATTAAATATATATATATTTTTACACAAATGTTGTCAATCTGTTTGTTTTTAAAAAATTTAATTTATATTCATAAGAAAATTAAAAATACATTTAACGCCAAAAAAGATAGAACTGTATGTTACTAACATCGAAGATTGTAATGTGTACATAGGTATGTAATATTTAGTCGCTAGATGAAGAAGAGTGCTGTCTCTTACTTTTGCAGTTGTACATCTTCTGTATCTTTTGAATATCCTTTCTACTCAAACCTTCTCTCTGGCCCATTGAAACTCCTTGTGACTAAATAATCATCGAAACAAAAATGTAAGAATATTATGTAAATTTGTTATATAACTATGTATATACTCGTAATATGTTTTATACTATACGAACAATAAACTCTCAATAATCTATCAGTTAAGGATAATTAATAATAAATATCATTAAAAATATATATCAAGATAATTTATTTTACATTTAACATTTACAATGGAATTATACCATTTTAAAAAAGGTTTACTAACTATGAAATATTGAGAGTCCATATACATTATACAATCAGAAAATTTGATCGAAAATACCTTGGGATCGATTGTAGGTTGACCATTTTTAGAAAAAGCGTTTGCCGAATAATGCATAACGCTACGGTAATCATATCCTACACCTTGATTGTCAATTAACGAACTTTGAGCTTTTTCAAAATTATTTTCTCTTCCTGAAAATGTATAAATATTCAAAATAATTAAACTCTATGAAATAAAAACCTACTACTTTTTATATTCTAACCTGACTGAATGTTGCCGTAGTTAACTGTTACATACTTATCTCTGTCTGGTCTATTTTGTTCATGCATGAAACCAGCAGCATGAAGCATTTCGTGTATAACCGTACCTTTTTTAGACAAACATCCTGGACTTTGTAAATTTACCTGTATACATTTTGTACGAATTTAATATTAATAATAATAAATATATATTTTTATTAAATTTATACTTCTTGTCTTCCACCAATTTTACCCACTGATGACCAGCACCCTGTGTTACCATTAGTGAAATAAATGTAATCGGTGTCAGAAGATGTTCTCGGGGTGAACTTTAGGCATGTAAGCTTTTTGTAATCATCAATCGCACTCAATATCATTTGTCTATCATTGGCTCCTATAAATAAAAGAAATCATACAGACTCATATTTTGTTATTCAAATTGCTTAAAATATTAGTGTAAAAAGAGTGCATTTTAATCACTACCTAGTGATACAATATAATTTAGAAGTAAATATTAAAATATTAAGGATTAGTTTCCTTTAAATAGTATAATAATTTCTATTATATTTCTTTAATATTTTTCCCTCAGTCATAATCGGGTTTAAAACATCAATTTTTGTTTTTGAGTTAGAGCATTTTAAAAAAAACCGATATCATTTGTCAGTCTAGAATATTATACATTAAATTATATTTTACATGTAATTTTATGTCAATATTCGTTGTTCAAACGCTTATAAAAAAAGATTTTTGAAGAGTAGCTTATAGATAACCTAGTGTTAAAATTTTGAACCTTAAGTATGAACAGAAAAAATTTTATGAATTTTTATCTACAAAATAACTTGCAAATTATCGTGATTTTTACATATTTCGTATAAATTGGAACTTTGAGCACTTATAAAAAAAAATTGTGACTTACGATTTTAGATTTTTTTTTATCAGTTAAGGAAAAATTTATAAGAAACCTTGTATTAAATTTTAAAGATTTTCTGGCCGGCCAAAAAAATTTTATCGTTATTTTAAAAAAAAAAAAATTAAAAAAATTGAAAATTTCAATTGTCTATAAATAGCTCAATAAAAGTCAAAATACTTTGAAAATTTAATGGTGTATAGATAACGCTAATATAAACATTTGGTGAAAATGTCAAGTATTTACATCAATTAGTTTTTGAGTTATAGCAAAATAAAAAATTTGATTATGTCGAAAACTGGTTTTGCGTAAAAACTTCCGTTTTTCCTAAATTTTTTTAGGGTTTTTCCCGTCGCATTTAAAAAATATTGAAAATTTTTTACTTTTGACCCCTAAAGTACCAAATAAATTCATTTTCATTTCAGAAAAGTTGCTACATAAGGAAATCGAAGCATTTTGACTACCCCAAATCGTGTCGACAGACACAAAAAAACAAATAAAAAATAAAAAAAAAACACACATCATTGTAAAATCAATACATTCTTCACTCCGTTCAGAATCTAAAAGTATTTGTATTTGTGCATTCATAATTCAATATAAGCTTATTAAAGTAAAATAAATATTGCTTATATTTTATGGATTATTTACTTCACCGACTTTTAAAATAATAGTGTAGATAATTCTTATAATTTAAATTTAAATTCGTGGGATGCTTTAATATAGTTTAAACTTAGTATCGTGTGTTATAGCTACTTACATAAATTATAAAATAAAAACCTATTACGTCACTGACAATTTATTTCAAAGTTAATGTTATCTTATTTACTACTATAAATATTATAAGGAGGACGAAATAATAATATACTTCTTATTTGATTTAAATTTTATCTATCCCCAATAGTCATATAAAATAAATTTTGTATATTACATAACTATTAAGCTATTCATATTAATTTACCAAAATACGGGCTGATTTCATAAGGAATGACGCCTTTGGGCCATCTGGAGGATGTAGCTTTCAATCCATTCCTTGAATTTCCTATTGGATGCAATATGTCACCTTCAGCATACTCGCCCATTTCTTCCGGATTTAATTGACTGGTTTCTTTCCATGTCGACACGGCTTCACCTGACTTGATGTCTGGAGTGCCGAAAATTGCAGTTCCTAAATGGACTAAGCCATTGAACAGGTCTGATTCACCACCGTTGTCTTGCACTTCATTTTCTTCTTCTTCCGCTCGCAAATTCACGGGCTGCGTCATCGCCAATGGCAAACATATCGTTACAAACCACAAAAACAATTTCATGTTAATTTTTCGAGTCGACGAACAAATGTAAATGTTTATCTTGTTTTGCAACGATTTTAACACTACAACGTTTGATGCTTGGGCTTGATGTTTTTATATTGTATTTAGGACGGAGTTAATTAGCTAAGATAATATTCAATGGGTCTGATTAAGGTAACAAGCCACCGTGTACAATGATTTGTATTATTTTTGTATACTTAAAATTCGTACGGAAATTGAGGTGATAACGTAACAAGACAACACGATTTTTTTTAAAGAAACGGACTACACCACTTAGTAAATCGTTTAGACCGTTATAAAGTTTAAAATAAAAATCCCTTTATTAAGATAAAAATGTGTTTAATTAGAACGTTTACGTGTAAAATGGTGTTACAATACAAGTGCATAATTATGTACTTATATAATAGGAACCAAAACAACACAAAGAGTTCTTGGAATACAACACCAACTGTTATAAAATGGGTAAGCCTATCTGATGACCATATGGAAAACAAAACAAATCAAACCATAAAATGTGAATACCAATTACTAAATTATAAGTTTATCCATATTCTAGTTAGTTATAGTAGTATTTTATTCTTTTAAATTAAAATTACTTACATTTATATTGAATTTGATTTCATTGAATATGATATCAGCTTTAAGGTAATTTTTAATTTCATTAGACTTCCGTAATTTAAGTTTAGTGAATTCCGAAATATTCTGAAGATAAATTTAATATAAGCGATGTATACCTGCGTAATTAGAATTGTTAAAATCCATCAAATTCATGAATTATATTTACGATTATTACAATTTTTTTACGGGATTGAACATTTTAGATTCTGAGCGGAGTGAAGGAATCAATTGGTTTTACAATGATGTGTGTTTTTTTTTATTTTATTTCTTTTTTTGTGTCTGACGACAACTTTTTTGGCAGTAAAAATGCTTCGATTTGCTTACGTAGCAACTTTTCTGAAAGGAAAGTGAATCTAGATGGTACTTTGGGGGGTCAAAAGTAAAAAAAATTCAATATTTTTTAAATGCGACGGGAAAAACCCTAAAAAAATAAGGGAAAAACGGGAGTTTTTACGCAAAACCAGTTTTTGACAAAATCAAATTTTTTATTTTGCTATAACTCAAAAACTAATCGATGTAAATACTTGAAATTTTCACTAAATGTTTAGATTAGCGTTATCTATACACCATTCAATTTTCAAAGTATTTTGACTTTTATTGAGCTATTTATAGACAATTGAAATTTTCAATTTTTTTAATTTTTTTTTTTTTTAAATAACGAGTTCCAATTTATACGAAATATGTAAAAATCACAATAATTTGCAAGTTATTTTGTAGATAAAAATTCATAGAATTTTTTCTATTCATACTTAAGGTTCAAAATTTTAACACTAGGTAATCTATAAGCTACTCTTCAAAAATCTTTAAAAAAATTTCTATCGGACTTAGAGGAAAAAATTTTATGACTGTTTGAAATTTAAATATTTAAGAAATTGCATAAAATAACGATTTATTCTCGAACGATTTTTAATATTTGTTATAATTCAAAAAGTATAAGTCGCAAATTTTTGAAATTTCTACCAGCTGTTAAGATTGGTATTTCTTTTATGTAATATTTTTTTCAAAATATTATATTGATTTTTAAGCCACTTATAGGCATTTAAAATATTCGATTTTTTTACATTTTATTTTTATAATCGGTGATAAAAAAAATTTGGCTCCTACAAAATATTTGAAAATTTAATAAAAGATTCCACAGAAGTAGTTCTTAATGTCATTAAAAAATTATTAAAATCCATAGGCACAATTTTTTTTTATAAGCGTTTGAACAGCGAATATTGACATAAAATTACATGTAAAATATAATATAATGTATAATATTCTAGACTGACAAATGATATCGGTTTTTTTAAAATGCCCTAACTCAAAAACGAAAAACCGCAACAACTTGAAATTATCATTAAATCTTTATATTGACGTTTTCTATACATGGTTAAAATTTCAAAGTATTTTGACATATTTTGACTTATTTATAGACAATTTAAATTTAATCTTATAATGGTTAAACTTTATTAATAACTTCTGAAATCTGTATTCATGAGAACAAGATATTTATTTTGCTTCGTTGCATTACAAATTAATTAATGGAAAACCAAAAAGTAGAAGGATGAATTTGGCAAAATATATTTATGTGTACCCAGTTATGGCTGATTTTAGACATTTAGCCGCCCTGTGTCAATTTATAAAAATGTCGCCCAAATACAATTATTTTTTGTTCATGCATAAATAATTTAGAAATTTCACCATCGGCGAAAATTGGGGGGGGGGCTTGAGGGGGCGTAGCCCCCCAAAAATTCTTGCAAACATAACAATTTTGTAGTTTTATTTTCTTAAATTATATTCAAAATTTGTTTAGGATCATTTATAAGAGGGTGTAGGGGGCATAGCTCCCCACGGCTTTGATTTATGAAAAAAATCGTAGTCCCCCCCAACTTTTTCAATGGATTTCTGCTTATGGATTTCACAACAATCAGAAATTGTCGAAAAATAACTTTCTTCTCGAACAATCATAAAACACGACAAAATGTTGAAAGGCGAAAATAATATCAGATAATCACAAAAGTATTTAAAGAAATCTCATTACCTTTCTATAATATAATCCGTAGACCATAAATATATATTATATGTATATCTGGTACGTATGTAATATACTAATATTAGTAATATCATTGATTAGTATTTATAATTAATGGTAATATCATTGATTATAGAATGGACAAATAGCCCATGGCATAGGGGTTTTCGGTTACCAATATTATGTATGCATAGACTGCAGATAAGTTGAGTAAATAAATAAATCATTTTTTAAAAAAATTTAATTTTTGTACTTATTGGCAGATACCTCCATGGCCATGATTACGATTGACTTACAAGACACATAAAGACGATTTCGTGTTGTCTGTGGTGTGACTAATTTGTTAATAGATGAAGCCATGCTTTCTGCAAGTTCGCGAGAACTAATAGTTGGATTTTATGAAGCTTGTCGAACAAGTTCACGCGTTTCTCTTGTCAAAATCTACTCAGGTTTACAAAAACATTTCATTTTATTAGTTGATCCGGTCTAAACATTTTTAAATATGTATTGAACAGTCGCATGAGATAATTTAAGTGATTTTCCTACTTGACGGTAACAGAAACCTTGTTTGAAATAAAGTTAGAATTCTATCTTTAGTAATAATGTTGACCTCCGCTGACTTTCGACCCATCGTAACAAAAATAATACAAAAATATTGAGAAAAAAATGTTCGATATAGCATGAATTATTATTATTTATCTATTTTAACCATGTCCGTGTTGTAAATTGAAAAAAAAAACGCGAGGAATATAAAAATGATCTGGATTTAACAAAAAATTAGTGTATGAATATTTTTTTTCTTCTAAAAATTTATTTTCCTGGTTTTTCTATTCAGACGCGGATCCAAGGGGGGGGGGGGGTAGCGAAGGGAACGTACGTCCCCCAAAAATCCCTAAAATAGGTTTAAAATATATTGGGTTTTCGATTATTTTCGTGGTTCAATACAACTACTAACTAGAGTAATATAAAATTACGAAAAATAAAATATTATTATTTTATATTTATTGTGTATTGACTAGTGTGTTGGGATGTTATAGCCATGGTTAGTAAATTTTGTATTTAAAAATAATTGCTTGAGAATGTTTTTTTAATTCAATTTTTTATTTTATATATAATATATAAAGTATATATAAGCCTGAAGACTATGGGCCAACATAATTTTTGTTGATTTTACGTATTATGTTACAATTCAGGCAGGTTAGTCGTAAGTAAACAATTAATTTTGTGCCCCTCCGTAAAAAATTTCTGAGTCCACCCCATCTATTATTATACTAGACTAATTAAAAAAACAATTTTCGTTAATGTATTAAAATAAAAAAAAATTTAATAAAATATTGTGTATGAATACGTTTTACCCACTGTATTAAATAAAAAAAAGAACCGGATAGGCCAATTCACTAAAAATAATAGACTCTTTGAGTCGAATCACTCATGAAATACACATCACTAAATATTGGTAGGTGTCACCTATGGATGACTTCTTAAAATTGTTCTTAATTGTATATCATGTTTTACTTCATCTAAATTACTATTTGTGCTTGTTTGTACAGATTGTTTTATATTCAATTAAAAAAAGAACTGGATGGGCCTCGCTCTGCTGTACAGTTGGGGGTGGAGTGCACCTCGTTTATAGGATAGGTCATTATTACAATGGATTTGTTAAATTTGAATGCAACGATAGAAATCATTGTATTCGAATAACGATTCTGAACGGAGTTAATATGTTTGTCTAGGATATAATACATTGTTATTTATAAACATTGTAAAAAGTATATTTTATTTTGAAACGAAAAATATATTTTTCAATTAGGATGGGTTGGCAGTTGCATACAGTGACATAGTTTGTCAGTCTAGAATATTATACATTGTATTATATTTTACATGTAATTTTATGTCAAAATTCGCTGTTCATACGCTTATAAAAAAAAATTTTTGAATGATAATAATAACTACTTCTGTGGAATCTTCTATTAAACTTTCAAGTATTTTGTAAGAGCTAAATTTTAGATTCTGAACGGAGTGATGGAATCTATTGGTTTTACAATGATGTGTGTTTTTATTATAAAAAAAAAAATGTAAAAAAATCGAATATTTTAAATGCCTATAAGTGGCTTAAAAATCAATATAATATTTTGAAAGAAATCTTAACAGCTGGTTAAAAATTCAAAAATCTGCGACTTATACTTTTTGATTTATAACAAATATTTAAAATCGTTTGAGAATAAATTGCTATTTTATGCAATTTCGTAAACATTTAAATTTCAAACAGTCATAAAATTTTTTCCTCTAAATACGGTAGACATTTTTTTTAAAGATTTTTGAAGAGTAGCTTATAGATAACCTAGTGTTATAATTTTGAACCTAAAAGTATGAACAGAAAAAATTTTATGAATTTTCATCTACAAAATAACTTGCAAATTATCGTGATTTTTACACATTTTATACAAATTTGAGCATTAAGGGCTTATAAAAAAAATGTGAGTTAACCGATCACTGATATTTTTTAGTTACGATAAGTTTAACTTATTATAAACCTTGTATTAAATTTTCAAGAGTTTTCGCTCAACCAATTAAATTTTATAGATGATAAAAACAAAAATTTTACAAAAATCGAAAATTTAAATTGTCTATAAATAAGTATAAATATAAAAATTTGGTGAATATTTCAAGTTGTTGCGATTTTTGGTTTTTGAGTTAGAGCATTTAAAAAAAATATAGTTTGTAAAAACGTAATTTTGTGTAAAATTTCCCGTTTTTTCGTAAAAAACGATTTTTTTAAAAAGTATTTTTTGACTTGCCAAAGTACCATCTACATTCACTTTCCTTTCAGAAAAGTAGCTGCTTAAGCAAATCGAATCATTTTTACTGCCAAAAAAGGTGTCGTCAGACACAAAAATAAAAAAATAAAAATAAAAAATAAAAAAATAAAAAAAAACACACATCATTGTAAAACCAATAGATTCCATCATTCCGTTCAGAATCTAAAATAATAGGGTTTTTCGTTTTCACGGGGCCCCTTAAATGTGTGAGACCCTAAGGCGGCCGCCTACTCCATCTAATGGGAATCTAATGGGTTGCACTGGGCTGTGTGGTATACCGGAACTATACTAATAAAATATGAAAATATCTATTGCGGCGAACAATGTATTAATATGGACGTATTAACCTAATTTTTTCTAATATCGCAATATCAGCGCAAACAAAAAATGATTTTTCATAGTTCATTATTTCAAGCTTATGTTGATCGTCGACCATTTTCTTTTTTTCAAAAATCAAGTTGTGTTTAATAAAATTTAAATTTTTTATCCCTTAAAACCATAATAGTACATTATTTTGTTAATATTTATTTTAATCAAAATAAAAATTGGTTTTAATTAAAGTGTACCGTGTTGTATCGCGGCAAACTATCAATTATTTTTAAAATATAATTATTTATATGTAATAGGTATACAGATATACATGTATGCGTATACACCTATTATGTAAACAAAAAAATTACCGATAAAACAAGAATGTTTCTGAAAATAGTATTATAAGAAATTACTTTTTCTTGAACTTTTACATTATTTGATATTTCTCTTTATCTGTTTATAATGCAGTGAAAAATGTTAAGTTTAAAGTCTTAAAAACTATAAATATTGTGAATAACTTCTGCCCTTACAATATTGTTGCCCTGTGGGAATACACATCTCTTCTGCCGACACTATGCCTAATAATTAGGTACCTATATATAATCTTATTTTTGAAAGCCCAAATTAGAATTACTAAATATTTAATATTTAAATAACCTTTCGTACATATTATTTATCAAATTACTATTTTGCATAAAGTATAGCCTGAGTTCTTGGTACTATTGATAGTTCTTATTTGAATCATCTAACCAAATCGTCAATCAATATTATTAATTACCAAACGAATGCAGATTAATGTTATCATCAGCATATATATATATATATATATATATATCGTAGGTACTTACAGAAAACTTTAGGATAACCATCACTGTGATCAGTTAGATATCTACCATGATGGCATAATCATTATTATAGTCCTGTTATAAACGGGATTGTAAAATATTTTAACTTGTGAGTCCAGTTACAACCGAACTAAAACTGGACGGGTTATATTTAGTTCTCTTTTTTTATATCTAGTCCCGTTTTTACTTATTCTCCTGTAAGATTGTGAAAAAAGTTACAAGGCCTATTTTTATTTAAATTTATACAGGGCTCAATATTTAATTTTGCACCTTGAGCCTCGACTTAAAATTATAGATTTTCTCCTGTCAATGGATAATTTTTAAAATGTATTATAACGTTTTTAAAATGGCATATTTTATAATTTAAAGTATATGAATATTATATACTAATTGTGTGTATAATATTATAAAATTAGTAGTAATTCTATCATTGATATTTTGATATTAGGAATAAAATCAATACTAATAAGTACATATAGGTATAGCAAATTAAATTAAATTATAATAAGCATAAGAGAATAAGTTTTAAATTATAAGTAATATTGAAGAGGTTATAATAGTGATATTTACTTTGCAAAACCTTTTTTATTTTATATATATATATATATATATATATATATAAAGATATAATTTATATTTTGAACGCCCTATATAGTAATAATAATCCTCTTAAAATGGATTTATAATAAAATTGTACTTGGTTTAATTGTTTAAAAATAGATAATGAGAAATTAAATTTTTCTTGTAGATACATTTTTGATGTAACAAATGTAGTTCAAACCAATTTGTCTGTTGAAAAATATAAAAATAATTTTTAAAATATTGACAAGGGCTCATAAATAATGAAATATATTAATATTTTCTTATCAAATTTTAAATAAATTCTTATCAGTTATCACTGTATCTTTGAGTAGTACGGTTTGAACTCTTCAATGTCAAATCTTTAATTTAGTCAATATTTCGTTAATTTTGGCAATAAGAAACTACTAACTTATTGTGTGTACATATAGGATTTAATTTTTATTAAATATCCGTCGAATCACAAACTTAAATTTAATTTATAATGGCTAGTTCATTATTTCGTTCTGCCTTTATAGGAGGATTACCTAAACATTATTTAAGAAAAACATTGCGTTCTTCGTTCGATCTAGAAAAGATATTATGTATTCATACATCTTCATTTTTAAATGGTAACACAGTTAAATTTTTTGTATAGAAAAGCATTTATAAATATAAAGAAGATATGTTTTACTGTTTTAGTGAAAGGTCAAAGTATCAATATGCCATCTCTGTCACCGACTATGACTGAAGGCAACATAGTTAAATGGTTAAAAAAAGAAGGTGACTCTATAACACCAGGTGATGTACTTTGTGAAATTCAAACAGATAAAGCTGTTATGGCCTTTGAAACAGAAGAAGAAGGAATACTAGCTAAAATATTGGTAAGTTAAATGTTACTTAATAGTTTAGTAAAATGTATTGTAATTAAAAGATTCAATTATTTTAAATTTTCTGCAGGTTCCTGAGGACGCTAAAGAAATAAAAGTGGGTTCTTTAATTGCACTTATGGTTGCCGAAGGAGAAGATTGGAAAAGTGTAGAAATTCCAGCAGCTGGAGATGCTGTACCTGCTTCAAATGTTAAGGAAGAAATTAAAGAATCAGAACAACCTACTGGAGGAAATAGTAATGATATTTATATATTTATATATAAATTTAAAAAGTAATATACATTTATATTATATTATTAATTATAACTATTTAGCACCAGGAATAGAACTCCACATGCCATCACTATCACCAACTATGTCTGAAGGTACGATTATAAAATGGCATAAGCAACCTGGAGACAAAATTTCTCCAGGAGATGTTTTATGTGACATTCAAACGGATAAAGCAGTTATGTCTTTTGAAACCGAAGAAGAAGGAATCTTAGCAAAAATCTTGGTACATTAATTTTTAAATGTTTATAACACTACATTTATGTATTTATGAAACAATATTTTTAACTGTAAATTGTTTTAAAGTTAGGTGATGATAGTAAAGAAGTCAAAGTTGGTGATTTGATTGCTCTAATGGTAGCTGAAGGCGAAGACTGGAATGATGTTCAGGTACCTGGAAAAAAGGTAGTCCAATCTCCAGTGACAAAAGTAGATGATGTTCAGACACTTAAAGCTGAAGCTAAGACAACATCAGAACCTGTAGATAGATACTCATAGTAAATATTGTAAAATCGTATCTCTTGAGGTAGTTGTTATTTTCAATTTTATTTTGTAGCGACGGATATAGTCCGGCTGTAAGGTCTCTTTTGGAATTATATGCTCTAGATGGTTCAAAGATTGAAGGAACTGGAAAACAAGGAAAACTTCTTAAGGGTGATGTTCTAAAATATGTTACCCAAAATAATCTAACTATCAAGCCCCCGAAAACAGGTTGGTTGTGTTATTTTTACTAATGTGTGTTATGTGTATTATAAACTCCATCCTTTATAGTACCTTTACCCGGAGAATTAGTCACACCCAAATCAGTCACACAAACATCAGTGTCAAGACCTGAAAAAGGACCGGGATATGTTGACATTCCATTAACTGGCATGCGATTAACAATTGCTAAAAGATTAACTGAATCTAAAGTAAACAAAATTTAACAATGCAATTTGGATATAATATATTTTAATGTTTAATATTTTTAGACAATGATTCCTCATGCCTATGGAACAATTGAAAGCAATATTGATGCATTATTAGGACTACGTAAACAGTTACAATCAGCTAGTGTTAAAGTTTCAGTTAATGATTTTATTATTAAAGCGGTTGCTATCGCACTCAAACAATGTCCACTAGTTAACTGTCATTATATTAAAGATCAAGTAATTATTTATTAATGATTTAAATTTATATGTTTTACAAATTTTTATTTTCTCTTTAGGTTGTTTTACAGCAAACATCTGATATTTCTGTAGCAGTCGCTACTGATTCAGGTCTTATAACTCCAATTGTCACCAACGCTGATGGAAAAGAATTAGATGAAATTTCAGCAGAAATTAAAGAATTAGCAGGACGTGCCCGTATTGGTAAACTACAGCTTCATGAATTTCAGGGAGGCAATTTTACGTAAGTTAATAATTTGTTGGCTCCGTTTTAATAGCATATGACAGCAAATCTGCTTTTGCCTAACCCATTTTGTAACCCATATTGTCAGCTTTAATATTAGAGTAAATTTACCTATTATCAAATTTAATGAGAAAAACATTACTTTTGTAATGATATAGGTTTTTTATGATGTTTTAATATTTTGCATAGTTATAATTTACTTAGAATTAAAAATATGTTAAAAAACTTATGTCAAGGCACAGACAATGTTTTTCTATTTAAATTTGATTATTGATCTTATTACTATTTTATTTAAGCAAACTAAATAAAATTGGATTGATTGGATGCAGATTTACTATGTTGAATGTTTTTAAAGATGGAAACACCACATGTAGGTTTAATATTCTCTTAATAATTATTAATTTTTTCATTAGGATATCCAACCTTGGAATGTTTGACATCACAGAGTTTAGTGCTATTATAAATCCTCCACAATGTGGTATATTAGCTATTGGAAGTGGACGACCTATTATTGGTAAGTTTTTTTATTAAAAATGTATGTATAAACAGTTTATGTTAAATACTTTAATATTTATTACTTGGGTGTTTTGATTTTTATCATTCAATTATTCATTATCAAATCATAAAAAATACCTTTAGGTGTGTTTTAAGAAAATATATGCATTTTAACTTTAATGTTCTTATTATCAATACCGGACATCTTATTTTGGTAATAATGATAACATTAGTTCAAATGCCTGTATTTATGTAAATCATAATTATATTAATTATGAATTCAGTTCTTTCAATTTTAAAACGCTAACTCGTATTTTATTTATGTTTTAGCATTAAATGGTAAACCTCAGACATTTATGACAGCCACATTATCATATGATGCACGTGCTATTAGCGAATCTGCTGCATCTGATTTCTTAGAAACTTTCAGAGGCTTACTACAATCTCCAGCATCACTTATTTTGTCATCAGCTAACAAACAACGTGTTTCAAATTAAATATTTTATGTATACATTATATTTTTGTTAAGTTTTTAGCTTCTGATTTCTCAGTAATTTGTTATATTAAAAAAAGATCAATTAAATATGATTAAAACAACAAATTATAGTTTTAATTTTCTTATATAAAAGATACTTGCATTATTTGTATAATAATTATAAATAAACATACATTTTTTGACTTAAAAATATTATGCTGGGGCAGGAGGAGGTGGTGGTGGAATGCTTGGTTTCCAATTCATAGGCATCATATTATTTGGTTGCATGGGTGGAGGTGGTGGCATGGGTGGTCCACTGCTCATAGTCATTGGTGGCGGCGGTGGTGGCATCATATGACCTTGCATATGAGACGGTAAAGCAGGATGTGAAGGTGGTAATGGAGGTGGCATCTGTCCTTGTTGTGTTGGAGGGGGAGGAGGTGGTGGTACAAAACTTCCATGGAATCCTGGTGGTGCAAAACTGTTGAAACTTGGAGGAGGAGGAGGAGGTGGTGGTTGGTATGTAGGAGGCTGAGGAGGTGCCTGTTGATTTTGCCATGGCATAATGCGTGGTGGAGGAGCCATTTGGTGTTGTGTCATCATAGTCATAGGCACTTGCATAGAAGGTTGCATAATAGGTGGCGGAGGGACTGGCATTTGATGCATCATTGGCATTTGTGTTGGAGGTGCGTCTGCAAACAGTTGATGAGGACGATCTGCTTGGCTCAGTGGATTTTGAGCAGCTAGTAATCTCTCAGCAGCAGATCCATGTCGTTCTCCTTTGACATCCTTTTTAAAAGCATATGATATAGAAACAGCTCTGTTGCATAAATGCTGACCATTCATAGCTTCTATAGCAGCATCAGACGCTTCAAAACTAGCATAATTGATAAATGCAAATCCTTTTGAATTTCCCGTGTCAGGATCTCTCATTATCTAATATGAAAAAATAATGTGATTTAAAAATAAAATAAAATCAAAAACAGAAAATATTTAATTTTATAATAAAGTGTAATTATTTAAAATTAGATCGATCCTCTAAAATTACAAATTGTCGTGAAGACTACTTATGTTATTTTTATTCTAGATAAATACTTAAAAATAGAGTGAAATTTTCTAATTTCAATCTATAACTAAGAAATTATACAGTAATAAGAAAACTATTAAATTGAAATTAATATGTTCACACAAGTTATATTTAAATTTTTTGTAAATTTGATATTAATCTAATATTTGTAAACTATGTACAATAATGGTAAGAAATAATGGTAACAATAGTGGTAATAATAAGAACTGAACAAAGGTCTCACATGTAATCTTGTAAAGTAAACTGTTAAAGATTTTTTTCTATATTTTACCTTATACATAAAAAAAAAAGAAAGCAAACTCATATTTTCCAAACTATTTAAATAGAATGATAACAAATTACATGAATCCTAGCATAAAATATTAATATATAAAATATAAATTATAGTTATTGATCATACTTAATAAGTTAATTAAAAATATAAAATTTAATTTTAAATAAGACAATAAGAATTTAAATAAGTGCTGGTTTCATAAAAACTTTAATATTAAATAAATTGCTTTTATTCCATTAAGACTGAATAGTCTTGAATTTTTGGATTTTTAAAAAATAACTGTTCTAGAAGTCAAACTCTTTGAGTAATATAAAATTATTTTTCAAACTTTATGAACCCATTATAAATTAAAAACAAATAACACCCCATTACACTTTAGTCTAATATTTAAATAAAACAACTACCTATATTACAAAACATTAGTTTATGATATACAATAATAGAATATATAAATAGGAATATTTATAAAATCAAAGTTTAACCTTTAGGTTAACCTAAATTAATAAATTAATAATATTAACCTTTGGGGTTTGTAGAATTACACCAAAAGCAGAGAATGTATCATATAACAATTTTTCATCTACTTCAGAATCCAAATTACCAATAAATACATTAGCACCAACATCTAAATTCTTCTGATGAGCTGATGCCTGAAATTAATGAAAAAAAAGTTTTATATCATCAGTAAAGTTATCTTCAAAAAGCTTTAACTAAAATATTATACCTTATTAACACGTATTGGTTTCCCATACAATTTAATCATATTCATTATTTTAATAGCATAATCAGCGTCATCTTCAGCAAGAAATTCAACAAAACCATAACCTTGATGTGACTGAGTTACTCTATCTTTTGGCATGTGAACATTTACTATAAAATAACGATAAATTAATTTAAGTTATATTAAGCTGGTATTACTATTTTGTCTTACCAACAGGACCAGCTTGAACAAACAACTCCCACATGAGAGTATCAGACACTTTTTCATCCAGACCACCAACATAAATTGTAGCGTCTGAAATATTAATTGTATTATGTAGTACAATGGTACGCAACCTGGGGGTTGCGACTCCCTAGAGGGTCGCCAATAATTTAACACCAAATTAAAAAGTTATATATTATGCATATTATTTTACATAACTTTTTATATTTTGGATTAATAAAATTAAAAAAATATTAAAATTGTTTAAAATTAACAATTTAATTTATATGAATATAATTTTTGTATACATTGTAAGTAACATTGTACATTGTACATACAAGTACATACGTAGTACATTGTATATACATAAGTATATATTGTACACTTACATAATGTAGGTAAGAAGGGGGCTATCATATCGAAATTAATTTATTTGAGGGTTGTGGATCAAAAAAGGTTGCGGCTGATGTAATAGACCATAAATTATAAGATTATGATAAAAATTGTATGAATTATGCTTAATAGTTGCATAAAATACTACTTTCTTACACATGGAATATATTACATTGTTATTAAATAATATTCATTGATAAAATATAGATTGTAAAAAATAAAATATTAACTATTATAAAGTCAATACAATGCAGATACGATGTATAATAATTAATATTTTAGTACAAAGTATGCAATAATAAGCTGTTAAAATACGTTTAAAATACTTCACAGAGCTGTACGGATATTTCTATGAGATATGAGTGTAATTTTTTATGGTAAATTATTAATCTACCAAATGTTGTAAATTCCAGTACATACGAAGAAATAACTTTTATATTTTTTTATATAATCAAGTACCTTGATTTCTCTCAGCTATAGGTCCTGCTGCCATTGTGCTGCTGCTTCAGTAGTTCACAAAAATTGAACAAACGCAAAGGTGCCGGTCGCCGGCAATGTATGATAATTTAATAAAAATTATCGTTCAACACAAATCACTTAGTGTTTGGTTCCGTAACTCGTAAGCGACACGGAAAACAAACCAACGCGGTAGATAACTGATGATAGCAGGATAAAAAGATACTAGCACAGTGCAGCCAAAACAAAATAATATTTTAAGCGTACAAATCATAGACCTTATACTCATATAAGTATTATAGTATATTATTATAACGTCTACGGTACAAATACAGTTGAATTGTAAATCTAAATAGGTTTAAGTGCGAAATTGTCGGGATCCCACGTACATCATTCGGTTCATTCGTTGTGCGATGTAAAATTGATTGACGCAGCTCGCGTCTTCCCGATAGTTGTCGACAAGGGTTGTTCGTTGCTCAGCTCGTCGCACCAATCCAACGCGTTCCCACTTACGTACGTGTGTATTGCGTGTAAATAATAAATATTTAGTAATATTTTTTTGAATAATATGAATAAAAATATGGAATGGTCCAACGATCTCATTTTAGGGTTCTTTGAGCTCTACGAACAAGAGCCTTGTACCTGGGATCTTAAAAGTCCACAACGCAAAAGTTCAGAATGCTGTGCATGGTTCGTGGGATAACATTTCAAAAACCCTCGGTCGGAATATAAAAAACTACACAATATAATATAATATGCTGCGTAATTTGAAATTCCAGTACGGATCTAGTTAACCCCCAACACTCAGGTTCAGTTGACGCCCGCCACTTATATCTCTCGTATCTGGTGTTTTCGATATCATAAAAATACACAAAAATTAAGACGATCAAAATAAAAATGGTTAAATAATATAATAATATATTTACCAGTCATTCTTAAAGTGAGCGATAGCGTCCCTTAGTGGGTGTTGGTGGCCTTCAAAAGGGTGGTAGGAGGTCTAAATAAATTTTGGAGGCGTTGAATTGGTTTTAGGGAGCGATATATTTATTATATATTAAACTCAACAATTAATTATATAATACAATTATGGAACAAATTAACATAGATTATCACTTAAAAGAAGAGTACAATAAAACAATTAAAGAACTAATAAAAGAGAGGGGGAAAAAATAAAATAAAAAAATATATAAATTTAATATTGTTAAATGGTAAAACCGACCTCCTAAATAAAAGAAATAATAATTAAAATAACCTATTCGGAGTTGGATTTTAAAATAGAAGAAAGATCAAATGGAACATTTAAGGAATTAAGAGAGGAAATTAAATTAATACATTTTATAGAGAGAATATCTTTGGTGAGGGGGCTGGGGACATGTACGTGAGTGATGGACAATGGAAAAGAATATGAGAAAGATCGCAGATGCTTTCCTCAGTATGGAGCGTATAAAAAGGGTAATCACTCAGATTTAATTTATAAAGGATTTACATTATATTATTATTTCGTTTACTTATATACTACTCGTCAGGCGCGGATCCAGCCTACCTTAACGGGGGGGATTATAAATAATATCGCAATAATATTGTTGTTATCGACACTTCATATGTTTATGTTACAAAAATAAAAGACAAAAATTTGTGACAATAACAATTAACAATACATTAGAATGGTATAACACAAAATAATGTAATTTAATAGTACAACAAATTATATACAACACATTTTGATACGGCTGACGGGGGTTGGGGTCGCCCCTACCGCCCCCCACCTGGATCCGCGCCTGCTACTCGTATTATTTTTTATTATAGTTATAAAAAATGTCCTAAACATAATCAACCACTGCGCATTCAAAAACACGTTAGTACAAATCACCAGCCGGGTTCACATGTAAGTCTACATCATCTTTCCTGATAGTTCGTCCTCATGGTTGCCAAATGTTGAATGTAATCACTAGGGCCCGAAACTTGATGCACTTGCATCTTTTTTTCTAATGCTTACATTCGAGGCTCGTCTTTAAAAAAATTTGATTTATAAAATACAAAATTTAATGGCACCATTTTTATTTTGCATTTTTAAGGAATTTTATGCTTGAAGGTCATTCTTTGTATTGTTGGTGCATTTTATTCATTTTTGTATGTATTTTTACATATATTTGCATTTTTCTTGATGAAAGATACATTTTATAGTAACATATTCAGTTTCCATTACGTTCTTGGCTACTCCTCAGACATTTGTACTAAAGACAAAAGTAGTCCAACCAAGTGTGCCTTTTGCATCATACCTCGTCATAAAGGATGTCCAATATTCAAAGCACTTCTCAAACATCGCAAATCAACTCATACGAAACCATAAAATTCGAATACACGACTCTTCATCTCAAAACTATTTCACATTCCCAAAACTTCCTACGCCTCCATCGTCGATTCTAACCAGTGGCGTAGTTACGGGAGAGACAAAGGGGGTGATTGCCCTTCCAACCTTCTCTGAAAATTAACTTTTAAACAGAATTTGGTAATTTAAAAAAACTGTACATTAAAAAAAAATATTATTTTGATTGATTATGTTGAAATGATAAATATGTTAAAACCACAGTAACTAGTAACTAGCATGATTAAGACCAAATCGTAATCTGCAACGGTGGTAGCAGGAACTCGCATGTTTTTAACGCTTATCAAATAAAGTATATAATTTTAAAATATTTTTAAATTTGTACTCGAGGCTATTAATAAATTATGACAATATAAAATATTGCCTCCATAGATAATATAACAGTCTACGAGCGAAAAATATTGTATATGTATCATTTATTTTATTATTTTCATTTACTGAAACTAATTATTAATTATTACCTATATACTTGTGTATTTGGCTTTATATACCTAACCCATGACTATTATGAATAATTTTAAAATATTACCCACCCAACTAAAATTCCTAGGCCACTGACTCCAATAATATCCTTTTACCTAATAGCCACACTAACGATAAATAATTTACTACATTTATCTCAGAACTATCCGCATTAATAAATCCCTTCATTAAGCTCTTATAACTGTTCTAAATAGCCATTTCATAGTCCAAACATTATTCATACTCAATCAACTATATGAATTCAATATTTTTAACCACCGTACATAATGTTATCTGTTATCTTTGTCATTTCGTGAGTCTTCGATCCATATTTACCTATATTTATATATTTATGCTAGGTATTTTATTTTATTTAAAATATTTTGTTCACTATGATAATTTTATAATGTATTCTATTTATCTTATGTATCAATATATATATATTGAATAATTTTGCTATACTAGTCAGAAAATTCAGAATTCCAAATAAATGAATATTTTGTTATTTATAATCATCCCCTTGTTGGTTTTCTCTGAGTGGCTGGTTTACACGCTACGGCTTATTGTACGTTTATCGTATATTCTAAACGAATAACAAAACGTACATTATATGGAATGTCTACATGTTCCGCTTATTACACGGTTTTCCATCTTAGTTTCGATTCGATAAGACGTACGATTTGCTGTCTACACGTTTCGTTTTACTTGATACGATTTGTGATGTCCGATAAAACGTACAATAAAACGTAGCGTGTAAACCAGCCTTTAATTGTGTTTAAAAAATTATTTTAGGTACCTATAAAGAACTGGAATTCAAATTTTAATCGTTAAAATACTTAAAACAATTAAAAAAAAAAAAAAATAACCGGATGAGCCTCGCTCTGCTGTACAGTTAGGGGTGGAGTGCACCTCGCTTATAGGATAGGTCATTATTATAATGGATTTGTTAAATTTGAATGCAATGATAGATATCATTGTTAACGAATAACGATTCTGAAACACACATCATTGTAAAATCAATACATTCTTCACTCCGTTCAGAATCTAAAATTATTTGTTTCAATAATGAAATACTCAAATGTTTGCTGTTTCCTTGCTGCCAAGTGTAATTTTTTAGAACGACAAATTCATAAATAGGTCATACATAATTACGTGACTTTTTTTTTGTTTGAACCAACAGCGAAGGGAGGACGGGTATTTCCAATACTTCCCCTTAGATAACTACTTTCGGAAGGTATTTGGTGGGGAAAATGGAGCCAGGTTAAGTTAGACTTATAAAAAAATATTTAAACTGTTTAACATTTATTTATACATATTGGGAAACAATTTAGACTCATACAAAATATTACTTTCAGAGGGGAGGCATAACCACTAACCCTTTCCTCCTAGTTGCCCCACAGGGCTATTGGCTATTAGCTATTGGTATTTATAATGTACAATAAATGTACATTTATTGTATGTAATTTTACTTGTGTCCTAATTATTATAGTTAATTTATTGTACCTGTAAATCTGCTGTATTTTTAGGCCATCGCCCCTTATATATGTTAATTATCTTATTTTACTTAATTATTGTTGTGTGCTGTACTAAATAAGAAATTTTTATTCCGTAAATTAATTAATAAATAAATAAATTTCATCTATTTAATGTTTGGTATACAATATAAATAGATTTAAAAAGTAACAATAAGATTATGATGCTTGAATACTTGAATAGTTTGGTCGCGTTTCGCGTATATCTGTTACTCAATAAGTACATACATATCACGTAACAAAATGTTTGTACTACTAACAAAAATATATGAACAGTAAATTTGTTAGTAAACATATTAAGAAAAATAAAACAATGTAAAACAAGTGTACAAAATATATTGTCTGAAAAAAAGTATACAAAAAATAAACTACATTTATTTTCTTAATATATACCTACGTATTATATACAGCAACTAATGAATATTTATCAATCTAAAGCGACGACGCCAAAGGCAGGGCTCGAAGAGCCGTGCTACAACTGGAAAGTCTGCAGTGGTCCGACAACTGATTCATCTGAAACTGTTTATTATATTTTGATTAGTTACTCATATAAACTCATTTTAAAATACACATGATACTATAAAATGGAACATTACGACTGCATGTTTAAAAATAATTTATTTACAATGATAATGACAAGAATATACGTTATATATGGGTACCTGCTTTTTTAAGTGACCAATATGATGTATTGACTTTCAATATCAGCCAGTCCAAGGAACAATTCAGACATTGCCATTGTATAATTCGAAAAAGTATGGATGAAATACGGTCTTAAATACATTCTTTATAAATGTAAATATTTACTCAAATAGAATAATAATATTTAGTATAGTGTTTCTTTCATTTCCACGTGCCATTCTTTCACATTTTTAGATTGTAGATTATTAATAGTCTTTCTAAAAATACAATACCATAATATACCATAAACTATACATATTACAGTTTCAGTATAAAATCCATCAATAATAACTTGACATGTGCCATTCGACGATTTACATTTCTAGATAAATTAAGTATTTAAGATTATAGTAACTTATAATTTACTCATATAGCAATATAATTTGCTTACATTTTCTTGATTTCTTGATGAACATGTATTAGTATGATCAGTGGAACACTGTTTAAAAGCGCTATATTCAATAAGCCACAAAGCTCCAGTTTTACTAAATGACAATCCTAAATTTGATATAGTAGTCAACAGTGTCATATTTGTACCACCAATTTTGGGGTCACTAATACTAGCGTAAAATGAAACTGTCATCAATAACATAATACTCTCGACTAACTGAAATAAAAATAAATATATTGATAACAAATTAAATGATAATATTCTATTATTGAATAATGTCAAAAAGTTATGATTTTAGATTTTAAACCGACTAACGAAAATATAATATTATTTCACAAGGAGCGTACCTACACAAAAAATATTTTAAGTTTGGTTTTAAGGTTTTCAAAGGCCATGATAACAACAACCAAAACAATTATTTAGTAACAACAAAAAGCGACGGAAAATGAGATTAAGACACTTGAATCGACATAATTTTTTTTTTAACACAGGGCAAAACTACTGATCGTTTAATGTAGATATAAAAATATAAACGTTGTTACAAATTCGGGGTTTCAAGCTTCTTTTATTTACGTACCAAGGTTTCATATTAATATATTTTTTCTGATAATCAAATAACTAATATAAACAACAACCTTCGAGTTCTCAAATCATTAAAACTACCTGTTTACTCTGTTCAGAAACCTATGGATTACGTAACACCTAATGAAATCAATAGAATCATTAAAACATTATCAGTTAGAAAAGCTCCAGGGCACGATAGAATTACGAATATCATGTACAAGAAATTACCTGCAAAAGGACTCGTCTTTATGACAGCCTTATTTAATTCTCTGTTAAGATTTGGATACTTTCCACTGAAGTGGAAAATAGCTACAGTTATACTTATAAAATAGCCTGGAAAGGACAAAACTATACATAGTGAATCTCGTAATATAGAAGCGATAACACACAACCTGAAAGACCATTTAAACATATTATAAACATGGTATAAAAACTGGAAGATTCAAATCACCATGCAAAAAAGTACAATAATCATTTTCAGCTTTCATCGTTACTCCACACCACTACCACTTGACAGCGAGCCCATACCTTGGAAACCAACAATAAAATACCTAGGAGTCACACTAGATAAGAGGCTGACTTGGGGGACAAACTTATCGACAAAATTACAACTAGCATACCATCGCCTATCAATGCTATTTCCAATACTAAACAAAAAAAGAACCGAATGGGCCTCGCTCTGCTGTACACTTGGGGGTGAAGTGCGACTCTTCATAGGATAGGTCATAAAATTTTTTCCTCCAAGTCCGGTATACATTTTTTTAAAGATTTTTGAAGAGTAGCTTATAGATAACCTAGTGTTAAAATTTTGTACCTTAAGTATGAACAGAAAAAATTCTATGAATTTTTATCTACAAAATAACTTGCAAATTATCGTGATTTTTACATATTTCGTATAAATTGGAACTTTGAGCACTTATAAAAAAAATTGGTGACTTACGATTTTAGATTTTTTTTTATCAGTTAAGGAACAACTTATAAGAAACCTTGTATTAAATTTTCAAGATTTTCTGGCCGGCCAAAAAATTTTTATCGTTATTTAAAAAAAAAAAAAATTTAAAAAATTGAAAATTTCAATTGTCTATAAATAGCTCAATAAAAGTCAAAATACTTTGAAAATATAACGGTCTATAGAGAACGCTAGTATAAACATTTAGTGAAAATTTCAAGTATTTACATCGATTAGTTTTTGAGTTATAGCAAAATAAAAAATTTGATTTTGTCGAAAACTGGTTTTGCGTAAAAACTCCCGTTTTTCCCTTATTTTTTTAGGGTTTTTCCCGTCGCATTTAAAAAATATTGATATTTTTTTACTTTTGACCCCCCAAAGTACCAACTAGATTCACTTTCCTTTCAGAAAAGTTGCTACATAAGCAAATCGAAGCATTTTTACTACCAAAAAAGGTGTCGTCAGACACAAAAAAAAAAAAATAAAAAAAAAAAAGTAAAAATAAAAAAAAGTAAAAATAAAAAAAAAAAAAAACACACATCATTGTAAAACCAATAGATTCCATCACTCCGTTCAGAATCTAAAATCAGTCATTCATAAAAAATGTTCAATTCTAATATAGAAGCTACTACTACTTCCATTAATCACTTATGTATGTCCAATCTGGGGAAATTGTTCAACTACTCATATAAAAAAAATTCAAATATTTCAAAATAAAGTGCTAAGAATTATTACAAATGCTCCGTGGTTCTTACGTAACGAAAACATACATAAAGACCAGGGCTGTGAAGTTAGCATTACAATATTAGCAGAACTTTTCAAAAACCTTCCAACAATGATTAGGTAGACTTGTTGGACATTGTTGAAATTTGTTGGACCTCCAATTTTAAAATATCCCATGATACATTTTGTACTGCCAACTTCACACCTAGCATTACATTTTTAATTAAACTCTTCAAAAACCTTTCAACAATGATTAGATTGACTTGTTGAACATTGTTGGACATTTGTTGGAATTTGTGGGAACATACATTATTTTTTATTTTAAAAATTGTATTTACATTTTTTAGCCATTTCAGGACTGTCTGACCTACGTCAAAATATTTTAGTTGGCGTTTATCATTATTACTAAAAAAATTTAATACTATGTACTGGTAATTGTACCTCTGTAACAAATTATTTGAGAAAAAATCGAGAAAGTTTAAAGTATTAACTAAATATATTTTAACTAATATTTTTTATTTCATTGTTTTACTTTGATAAATAAGATTTCATACTAACTATAGCAGTGGATTATCATTATATTTTTAACTTTGTCCATATAATATATTTTTACTTTATTTTGTGTTTATATTAATAGCTACCTTTATGGCCTAAATAGGATAGTTGTTTTAATTAAAAAAATAAAATAAAGTTATGTACTTTGTGAAAAGTAAATTATTATAATCATCAATTAGATTTTTTATCATAAATTAAAATATATTAATAACCTTTTATATAATAAATAAATTAAACATTAATAATAAAATTAATAAAAGTATAAAATACAAATAACTAATCTATAATTAATAACCATCTACAATTATAAATCCATGTTTATGCTAAATTTAGAACAAGTAAACACGGCAATGTTTAATAATAATTAGTCTAAGGCCCGTTTCACACGGGCCACTTTACGTGTCGCCACAGAAAAGACACAGTGGCAACACATGAACTATATAGTTTTCACACGATAACCACACGATAGCCACACGGTAGCTACAAATTAATTTATGTGTGGCGCCAAAAGTTTCCTGTATACAGTGCCATAAATAGTCCGGGCCTAAACCCTAGCCCCGGACCCCTAATGTCAGTTCAAGTCTGGGGGCGCCATACCATTTAACTTGACATTTAAAAAAAACACTTGGATTATATTTATTTTAATTAAACAAAAACTTTTAAAGTGAATTTTTTAATATACAATACTACTGTATTGTTTTAAAAAAAATATAAGGTATAGATCAAACCCCTTCTAGCATCACTATTTAATAATTTAATTTCTTAAAAAGGCCTCTACTCCCCCCGCCCCCAAGATAGTTTAAAGCCATTAAGTTTCATGCCACGCAACTGTGTAGTGCATATTATTACCTATTGGTTCTTTTTGAAAAAAATGTAAGATTTCACAAATTAATAATTAGGCAGTATAGTAACATTGATTATAAATACTATAGATAGCTCACTGCACGTATAGTTTTTCGTTTGTGGTGTGGTCCGTATGAAATGAACGTACTGTTTCAATGTATCACTAACTGTGGCGCGATTTCTAGCGAGGACCGACCACATAAACCCGTCTGTGGCACCACAATTTTGTGGCGACACACCATGTGAAAGCATCATTTAAAAATAATGTATTTTTATCAGTGGCGCCACTGTGCCTTTTCTGTGGCGACACGTAAAGTGGCCCGTGTGAAACGGGCCTTATACAATAGCCTTATACAAAAGACGATTTATCTAACAATCTTCTCTATCTTACGAACGTACAACATGGACAATTAGTGTTTAGTAGTCCTGTCTAATCATTGTTGGAAGGTTTTTGAAAAGTTCTGTTTATATTGTAATGCAAACTTCACGGCCCCATAAAGATCTCCAAATCAACAACATTTCAAACCACATACGCGCCCTATCAAAAAAGTTCCATAAGTCAATACTCAATTCAACAGGCTCACTTCACTACAACCTACCTACTACCTACCTACCCACGTGACCTCATTATTTAAATTCATAATTAAACGTCAGACTTGATTGTTTTTTTTTCTTACACCTGTATATTCATAGTTGTACAAATTACTTTATAGTATCTAAATCGCCTCTATACCCTGTATATATTTATATATTTATTTAAGTCATCTTGTTAAAATAGCAAAAAAAATAACTAAAAATATGTAATATCCATATATATATATATATATATATAGCTACAGGCTAAGAATGTCTTATTTTATTTAATAAAAAAATGAAAAAATGTGGAACTCCATTAATCCGGAGTTTTCGTTAATCCAACAGTTATCTGGTCTGATATTTGTCATATTATCGATAGTCTACTGTATATAACATTTTAAACTTCAACATCAACCTGAAGCCTGTTCTCATATTATTCAAACTACTCATCAAAGTACAAAAGACCTTTAATCTACATTGTTCGTCATAAACTTTTTTCAAGCGATTGATAATAATAGTAAACCACAAATTACTTTGGTAATTATACAATATTGTATCTTGTCAAGGATAAGAATAAAATCGGAGCAAATCATTGGAGATTATCAAGGAGGCTTTAGGCCAAGAAGATCTACGGCAGACCAAATATTTATTCTCCGACAACTTTTCCAAAAGACCTGGGAATTCGACAAGGAAATGCACGTGCTCTTTATCGACTTCAAGAAGGCATACGATAGTATTCATCGCAAAAGCTTAATAAATATTCTTAGAGAGTAATAACTTCCCACAAAAATTAGTTAAGTTAATCAAATCATGTATTATGGAAACGCTCATTAAAATAAAAGTAGGAGAAGTTGAAACCGACCCAATAAGTGTGAATTCAGGCCTAAGACAGGGGGACTCAATGTCACCTGTTCTCTTTAATCTGGTATCAGAAAAGGTTATCAGGGAAACTAATATTGGACCCCCAGAAGGGAATACCACAACAAGGGTCCTCCGTGACATTATTGACTTATGCAGATAAATTGGTCCTCATGGATAAATCAAATGATGGATTAAGATCATATGCGGCCGTTTGAAGGAGGCAGCTAAGAAGGTTGGCTTACAAATAAACGAAGACAAAACAGAATACATAGTAGTGAGGAGAAGAGATAGTACCAGAATGTATCCTTCCTTAAGAGTTGGTAACCATGAATTCAATCGAGTCAAACAATTTAAATATTTAGGTTCTGTATTGACCGAAAAAATTAAACTGATAAGTAGCAGCAAGAATCCAATCGGGAAACAAATGTCTTTACAGACTTAAAAGGATACTAGGGTCACGATCCCTGTTAAAAGATATAAATTTACAATTATATATAACACTTTTACGTCCTATAATTATATATGGAGCAGAAACATGGACATTAAGAAAAATGGAGGAAAACAAACTGATTATTCTAGAGAGGAAAATCTTAAGAAAAATCTTTGGCCCGTAAAAGACGAGGAAATTGAGGAATGGAGAATAAGGAAAATCAAAGAACTAGAAGAACTCTTTCAGAAGCCAAAAATATTAAATATAATCCAGAGTAGGAGGCTACAGTGGGCAGGTCACGCATGGCGTAGTCAGAACCCACAACTGCACGTAGTATTGACAGAGAACCGAAAAGGGAAAAGGCCTCTTGGACGACCACGTTTAAGATGGGAAGATTTAGTATAGAGAGACGTGGAATCGCTGAACGGTGGCTCAGATTGGAAAACAAAAGCAGCTGACAGAGAGACCTGGAGGATTGGTTGTTTTACGGAATGGTCCTAGTGGCCGACAATACCCAAGAAGAAGAAAAAGAAGTAAACCACAAATTAGATAAATTATTTTAACATTTAACATATATATATATATATATACAAGTATAAAAATGTTTATTTACTTTTATTCATTTTTTATATTATTAGTTAATATTATATATATATATATATATTATTAAATCTTATTGCTATAAACGAACATTGTTTTTTATTGAATATTTTAATAAAAATTTTAATAAAAAATATTGTTCGCTTATATTAATAAGGTTAATAAAACCAAGTAACTAATTAAATGTTTGTTATAATTTTTATAATTAGACTATTACAAAAAATTATATAAAATATTATAAATACTTGCATCTTACCTGTTGCAAAGAGTAAATAATCAGCAATAGTACTTTATATAAAACAAGTAAAGCCTTTGTTTGGATCAAAAAATACGGTGTTGTATAAATTAATATGGTCAAAACTGCCCCGATTAATAATCTAAACAAAACTCAAGTATTCGTGATAAAAGTAAATAATTATTGAAATTAATTCGAAAATAAAGTTAAAACTTTACCGAAAGGGTATGGTATTGAAAAAAGTTATCAAAAGTTTATCTTGAGACGTAAATTTATTAATGATAAACGGAAAACATAAGCGTATAGGTATAAATATTGATTCTATTGCTGCTATGTCTTCTTTAGCGATTCCGCCATCTATAAGTTTCAATTTATAAGTAGCATCGATAGAACAAAAACATATCTATATTAATTTTACAAACAATTTATTTTAATTAATTTTTTTTTACGAATTCATTATTTTATAGTAAGTACTTACTTTGACGGTCAGTAATATAATAGCGAGCATTTTGATATTAGGTAATTTCATTATACTGAAAAGTAGCTTATATGTTTTAAATATGCCGAGATCAACATCTGATTCAGTTACATTTTTTTTTTCAGACTTAAATATAGCTATTAAAGTGGTAACAATTATGAACATTAATCCCCAAAAATAAAAATATCCTGAAATAATTAATGTTAAAAACAATAAAAAAATTTGTACAAAAATTAATTATATAAAATATTAATAATTAGTTAATAATTATTGTTATACCTTGTAAAGTAACTATACCGCCTGGTAATGATGAAATTCCCCACCATTTATTCCTGAAAGTTTCTGATGTTAATAAAATTAATAAATTATAGCCTAAAATCATTCCGAAAGCTTGTCCAACATTGTTACATATAGCGGAATAACAAATATTTTGCCTATAACATACAGTTACACAGTCATTACATATATTTAAATATTTATAGTATCCAATTCTTTATTTTACAACAATAAAATAAACCTTTTCAACATAGATATTGCCCATCCATCTACAATAATATCTTGAGTGGCAACGAGAAAATTTAAAATTAAAAACATTATGGTCAAAGCATTAATGTTTGGTTTATTGCTATTAACTAACCATTCGTTAATATGAAAACCCACGACGAAGAATAATATGCCTGTAAAATAATTTTATATTGATTCTTAATATTAAAATAATTACCACAGATTGCAAAGGTCGCACTATGCATGTTTCGCATTTCGCGTTTCACAGTATTCTATAATGTTTTGTGACTACTGTTGTTAAGTTATGTTAAGTTCGTGTAAAAATACAGGTGGTTCGTTGTGGTTCGATCCCATAAACATCGGAACTTTTTAAATTTATCGATAAATGATTACACTAGTTCATCACTCCACTCGCACGCCATGATGAATACTAAACTAAATAGGAAACGAAATGTTATTCAACACGATATCATCTTATCGATAATTGTTGACAGCGATGAGTTGACATACATTTACTATCCTATTTCATTTATCCAAAAATAATATTATATTATTCATAAAAACATGCTCAACGCGAAACAACATGAAACCATACGAAATTATTTTTTCATGACATTTGATTTCGTAAATTTATCGCCTTGGTTGCGAAACACCGCGAAACAGTTTTACGAAAAAATTATTCGTAGAAAAGTCATATACATTATTCACGAAACGTGAAAACACGAAACACAAAACGCGAAACGCAAAACGCGCATAGTGTGGAGCGACCTTAAATAATAACAAAACATTATTTGTGATTAATAATACCTAATTAAGTGTTTAATTAAAAGATATAATGTAACATATTTTTCAGAGTTAATTTCTCACTGAATAACATAATTAAAAATATTTTCGCATGTTATCCCATAAGTCATAACATCTATAAAAGTAAAGTATGTGTTATAAATAGAACAAAGCGTTTTAAATGTATAATTGTGCCATCATACATCAAAACAAAAACCAATTTAATCTAATCTAGTAATTACCACGTTCTACGTTTATTAGGGAGAATATAAAATACAATTTTATTTTTGTTCCTATGTCAAGTAATGAAAATGTCACTTAAATCTTTTAATTGTAATAATAATTATAATAACAACAAATATGTAATAGAATTTACATATTATACCTAAACTATATTGTACTGGAATTAACCAAGATTTTCGGCGGCCTAATTTTCGTGAAAACATAGAGTCAACTATTGGCGCCCATAAAAGTTTCATACTGAATGGCCAAACTACTAAACTGAATTCAGCCTGAAAGGTTTAAAATACATTTTTATCTTTTTAGTAAACTATTTTAAAGATTCTTTTTACCTAATTATTACTCTGCTTATATTTACTTGTTTATAATACGACGATTTAGGAATATTATGTATCAAAATTTGTATTGCATACGAAAATCCTAAAGGAACTCCTTGCAAAGTATATAGTACCAATAATAAAAAAATATTAAATGCATCGTTTTTCGGATTTGATTTAACTGGAATACTAGGTTTTTCAATTAATGATTCAATATGAGTAGTTTCAATCATCTCCAAATGTTTAATATACTGATAGCTAAAACAAAAATATAAAATATTGTAAATAACAATGTATTTGCATAACAAAACGCATTTTAATCTATTAATTTGAGTTTTATTTTATAATAAATTATACTGAATACTATTCAATAGCATAAATTATTTTGAGCTCGTCTATAATAATAATTAGAACAATATAAGTATTAACTTTTTGTGTATCAAGTATACATTTTATATACAATACACAAATACATATGTACAATAAAATTTACAACCAACAAAATAATATTATATTTTTTGTAGAAATAGTACGAAGAAAGCATTTTAAATCTTTAAGATTAGTGAAATTTGAAACTATTGAGTTATGAGCACGTTAGACTGCAGATGGAAGTTAAAATTCCGAATTTAATATATTGAATAGTATGAGTGTACAACCACAAGACCCTTTCCCTTAGACGGCCTTGAATCTTGATTAAAGAAAAATGGTATTTAATGTAGGAAACAATTTCTACTTTTAATATTAATTTTCAGGTAAAAATACAAATAATTTTTACTTAAGGTTGAAATTTGATAATGCCCAACTAATTTTCCCTTACTTGTTAGTTATTATTATTACGTAAATTATAAGCTTCGGAATATGATGTACGTGTAATACACACAAAATATATAACAAAAAAATTTTGAAATATGAAAAAATGAAATGGTTTTAACATATATTTCAAAAATATTAAAATTATTTTTTATACATGACACAACAACAATTACAATACTGCATATACCATGTACATGCAGATATAAATGCTTTAAAATGAATACACTTTTATAAGTTGTAGGTATTAAATAGTATACTAAGCGTAAATACTAGATAAATTCATTATCAGCAGAACAATTAAAAGTGTCAAATTAAAGTATTTTATAAAATATAATTTGAAAACGATTTGTGTATTACAGTAATGATATTTTAAAATAATTTAAGAGCGGAATTTATTTAAACAAGTTTATCAGTTTTATAATTTTAAATATAATTATCTTTATGTTTAAATTTGAAATTGATATTAAGTGCGATATAATTATTTTTAAATTAAATATCTGGTGTTTAGACATTAACAGTTCAAATAATATGGCGCTTAAAACAAATTTCTAATAATTACTACTCTATTATAAATATTCCATTGCATACTTATACCCAATAATTGAAAGTCTTAAAAAAAAATCCTAAATGTTGAAGGTTTAATTTCAGGGAACGAAAGAATATGAAAAAATAACTTACTTTTTTGAATTTTTGGTCACATCCGCATAAGTAAAAACGAACATATTGACTAATTAACCAAAGAAATAGTACACAAGCAGTTTCAAACAAATAAATCCAAAATTATTAATTTTATTAAAAAAATATAATTGATTAATGAAGAATAATATTAAGTAGTTTATTATTACTGAGAAAATAAAAAATCACGTCTTAAAAATACCACAGTAGGTTCATAGATTAAATATATTTATACATACAAATAGTATTTATGCATTATGTATATAATTTTTAATCTCTAAAGAATACAGAATTTATGCATATTTTGTAGTGGGTAAAATTATTTTCAATGGACTTCACAATCTCAATGTTAACTCAAAAAAAAAATGATAACTGCCTATTCTTTATACAGGAAAATACCATGAAATTTTTTTTTGTTTAAATACGTACAATCATTTTCTCGTTGAAATTGTATGTACCTATGTGAATTTTATTATTTTTATTTTTCTAATTTTCCCTTTTGATAACCAAAGTTCCTCAATTTGAAAAAGTATCTTAACCTAACGTATAGTAGCTAAATAGGTCAGATTAACACAGAATTAAATAGTATAAAACAGTGTAAACTAAAAAAGAACCGGATGGGCCTCGCTCTGCTGTACACTTGGGGGTGAAATGCGACTCTTCATAGGATAGGTCATTATAATGGATTTGTTAAATTTGAATTCAATGATAGGTATCATTGTATACGAAAAACGATTTTGAACGGAGATGATATGTTTGTCTAGAATATAATACAATGTTATTTATAAATATTGTAATAAGTATATTTTATTTTGAAACGAAAAATTTAGAAAAATCGAAAATTTAAATTGTCTATAAATAAGTCAAAATATGTCAAAATACTTTGAAAACTTAACCATGTATAGAGAACGTCAATATAAACATTTAGTGAATATTTCAAGTTGTTGCGATTTTTGGTTTTTGAGTTAGAGCATAAAAAAAAACCGATATCATTTGTCAGAATATTATACATTATATTATATTTTACATGTAATTTTATGTCAATAATCGCTGTTCAAACGCTTATAAAAAAAAATTGTGTTATAAAATTTATATTATTATGAAAATGGATTTTAATAATTTTTGAATGACAATAAGAACTACTTCTGTGGAATCTTCTGTTAAATTTTCAAGTATTTTGTAGGAGCCAAATTTTTTATCACCGATTATATAAATAAAATGTAAAAAAATCGAATATTTTAAATGCCTATAAGTGGCTTAAAAATCAATATAATATTTTGAAAAAAATATTACATAAAGGAAATACCAATCTTAACAGCTGGTAGAAATTTCAAAAATCTGCGACTTATACTTTTTGAATTATAACAAATATTTAAAATCGTTCGAGAATGAATCGCTATTTTATGCAATTTCGTAAATATTTAAATTTCAAACAGTCATAAAATTTTTTCCTCCAAGTCCGGTAAAAATTTTTTTGAAGATTTTTGAAGAGTAGCTTATAGAATTTTGAACCTTAAGTATGAACAGAAAAAATTTTATGAATTTTTATCTACAAAATAACTTGCAAATTTTCGCAATTTTTACATATTTCGTATAAATTGGAACTTTGAGCACTTATAAAAAAAAATTGTGACTTACGATTTTAGATTTTTTATTTATCAGTTAAGGAACAACTTATAAGAAACTTTGTATTAAATTTTCTAGATTTTCTGGCCGGCTAAAAAATTTTTATCGTTATTTTAAAAAAAAATACTTAAAAAAATTGAAAATTTCAATTGTCTATAAATAGCTCAATAAAAGTCAAAATACTTTGAAAATATAACGGTCTATAGAGAACGCTAGTATAAACATTTAGTGAAAATTTCAAGTATTTACATCGATTAGTTTTTGAATTATAGCAAAATAAAAAATTTTATTTTGTCGAAAACTGGTTTTGTGTAAAAACTCCCGTTTTTCCCTTATTTTTTTAGGGTTTTTCCCGTCGCATTTAAAAAATATTGATATTTTTTTACTTTTGACCCCCCAAAGTACCATCTAGATTCACTTTCCTTTCAGAAAAGTTGCTACATAAGCAAATCGAATCATTTTTACTGCCAAAAAAGTTGTCGTCAGACACAAAAATAAAGAAAATAAAAAAAAAAAACACACATCATTGTAAAACCAATAGATTCCATCACTCCGTTCAGAATCTAAAACAATATAATAAAACATCATTATGAAACTATTTTATTTTTAGCATTTCATAGAACTTTTAAAGTTAATTGTCAATACTCATTAAAGTTATAAGAATGTAAACGTTTATACTTTAGTTATGAATAAATAAATTGGCTAATTATATTATTTTAGATTTTTAACTGTAATAAATATGGCTTAAAGGATTTTAGAAATAAGGAGTTTAGCCTATTTAGCCAATAGTTGTCATTATCATACAATACATAAAGTTATTATTCTAAATTAAAAAAATAAAATTATTCATAAATAGCAATTGGTGAAGATTAGATTAGGTTATATAATTTAGTACATGTTCTTTGCAGCTCTTTATAATCTAGTTATAATAAATTCATGTTCTTGGAATTTAAGAATTCTAAAAAATTCCATTATTTTTAAAAGTATAATTATATTGAGAATCTGTAATAAGATCATATTATTGTATGTCCAATATATTGATAATAACAATAATAGTAAAAAAAAGTAAATGATTCGTGGTGCAATGTACTCATATATGACAATATTTGTACCTATGTCTTATATATTTAACAAACAGCTGAGATATAATTAATAAAAAATTAATTAAATTTAAGCACATTTTGGAAAATAACTTAAGATTGATTACTCTCGATTTCTAAAACATTTATGATATAAAAATAATTGTTATGAGTATTGGCTATACCTACGTGTTATCATTGATTATTGTAAGACATAAGAATATTTTTTTAAATTATTTAAGAATAAAGTAGATTCTCGGATTAATGGAGTTTCACATAAAAACAATTCTTTACTTTGTGAAAATAACTTAATTGATTGTATTATAACTTACAAACAATACATCCGTACATACTCACTGATTTATGACGTACTGTGAATTAGTGTTTCAACGGTACATTGTAAAAAAAAATTAATCTATTTGTTTCTTGTTTCAAATGATGCTATTAAGACAAAATTTTAAGATAAAATACTGACGGATTGCTGGATATACCGGATTATTGTTTATCGAGAATCTACTGTATGTAAATGAATCATTAGTTATAATATTAAAATTATATCACAAATATGATAACAAGGTTTGCATCTTTAAAGATATAAATAATAATATTAGTACTTATGTACATTTAATATTTGTCTTATCAAGTTATATTGATTGAATAATACCTCATATTTTATTTAGGTAAAATGTTTTAAATATTAATAAAATAACAAAACTTTGAAATAATAAAGAAGTATCTTAAACAACTCAAAAGCTTTGATTTTTAAAATTAAAAAGCTATATATGATATTAAAATAAAAAGGGTAAATTACACAACCTCAGAACGCTCAAATTTTTAAACGTAAAATGGATAAGCTACAATATTACAATTTGTTCTAACAATTACTATTTAGCTAAGTAAACAAAACAAAAAATAAAAACTATTATAAGATAAACTTCGTTTCATTTGTAATTATAATAAAGAATATATTATATGGAATAAGATATAAACATTAATTTAATTTTTATAACTTAAAATAAGAAATAATTACTTAATATTTTAATCTAAGCGAAGAAATTATTTATTTATTATGTTGAATTTGTAACTTACCTTAACTTTTTAAGATTAAAAATATTCACTTCAATTAAAAAGTTTTTTGAACTGAAATAATACTTGTTCTGTACATCGTTAAGCAATTACGTTAGAATTTAAATTATTTAATAATAATAAAAATAAAATTATAAAAATACGTTTTTTTTGATTATTATCTCATTTCGTATTATAAATATTTCGGAATTTTAAGTAGATTACACATAAGACGATTCAAACGCATCTGTTAACGTTTAAAAATGAAGACTCACTCCTTACACATTTGACGCATGTCAACTAATTATTGTTGTTAATCGCAACCGAACACTCAAAATTAAGTGAATTTGACACTAGGAGATTAGAAGGCGCGTGTCCGCGTTTTTTACGTGTAATGCATGTAATGATATATAAATGTAATGTTACTTATAATAATTCATCAAATGCGATTCAGCCCAATCAAACGCGTGCCTTATTTTTCTTTAGATTTTATTCGCAGGTAATACAACACAAAAAATAGGGTCCCTCATCAAGAAAAAAAAAATTCATTGAACATATTTCGTAACTAGAATAGGATAAATAAAAATATATAAATAAATACAAATAATAAATAATGCATAGAGAATAAATAAATTTATTCTAAACAATTATTCTGAATCGTTAAACATTTTCGTTTATCAAAAATAATAAATGTATATGTATACCTAGGACTTAATCTAAGATCGAAATTTTTGGAAACACTATTTGATTATTTTGCTTCCTTTAGAATCTAAAAGCAAACTGAAGTTTAAAAATGTTATCTGGTCATTCTGTGATAATCAATTCTTGCATGTAACAATTGTTTTAGTTGATGACCCTTTTATAGAAGTTGTGTCAGATATATTTATAATAAGCTTAATTTCACATTTAAATGTACTAGAAAGCATTTCATTTAAAGTTGGATAAAAAATACAACATTTAATTTAATTCATTTTGTTTTCCGTGATAAAATGAAAGGGATTTTGATAAATTTTTAAGATTATATTTATTAATTTAGGTCTTATAATTTTGTTTTCATTACAAATCTTTATAATCTCTCTGTGTATTTATTTAAAATTGTCATTGCTTGTTGTGAGGTTACTTAAAGATGCCTTAAGTGATTGAATAATGGAAATAGCTGATAAAATGTTCAAGATAGATGAATGTAAATTTAAATTGCACCAAAAGTAATATTGGATTTAGCATATGAAGTGAATATATAAAATTAAATGTATTCTTTATATTATAATGCCATTTGATTTATTTTAAATTTCTGATCAATTATAAATCATTAAAATTTCTGCCAAGCATTGTAGGAGAACCAAGTAATTATTTTTCACCGATTGAATGGCTTCTACTCGATAAGCCTACCTATTTGTAGACAACGTTTTGAGTGATTCAAACTTAACATTCATTTCTTAAGATATATTTTCTAAATCGACATGTTTTATGGGATTATGTTCCACAAAATTATAAATCAATTGAATAACACCAACAAAATTAAATACCTAATGATTTTTTCCCATAGCGAATTGACAAATATTAAATTTCAAGTTATAGTAATGAACACAGTATAGATTTCGAAGGCATTTGATTTTTTTTCTATTGCACTAAAACGAAGCTATGTTAGCTACAAATTCGGTTTGTAATGAAATACAACATTAAAATGAAACCCATTTTCTTTTTTTATTAATGCTTTTTGGAGTATTTTAGGTAGGTACTTTAATTTTGCTTTTAAGTTACATTTTTTTTAAATATTAATGTTTTTTATTTATTTTGATTTTAAGCAACAATTTTCTAAAAAGTGTTCCAAATGAACATATTCAAAATATTAATATTTATTTGTATAGTATATAATGTGCTCCAAGTCTTATTCAATCATTTCTTAACAACCTATTGTTTTCAGTTTATAACGTAGTCACAGAGTGGTATATATTAGATTGAATTTTCTTTTTCTTTTTTTTTTTTTATATTGAAATAAATCATCAATTTATGCATATTCTTTGTATAATGAGAAGGTTTGATAAATAAAAAATAACAGAAGATAACATGAATCATGAGATTAGGGAGGATACCATTTGGTACCCAGTGGTAAAACCCTATAAAATGACAGTAATCTTATCTTAAAACTACAATAAACACAAAAATATTCTGTTGTTCAAAGAAATTACCAATCAGAATTACAGTTTAGTATTCGTTGTAACACTGTATGGTCATTTACAAAATACCGAAAATTATAATAATTTTTTTAAAAACCTGTTTTTAATGCTTTTTTTTAAGCTTTTTTGAAAGATTTATACAGTTTTATTGCTTTATTTTTGTTTGCTATTCTGCAGTTTTTTATTGCTTTAAAATCCGTGCTCTAGACATTAATGTTCTTTTGCTTAAATTTTTTAGCCTTAGCACAAGATATTATTGTTGATGGTTGGGCATTGACTATACTAAGAAAGTCCCGGTAGTCTTATCACAGTTTTATCATGATAACGTTAGTAACCACCTTGGTTCAGGTGAAAAATATTTCGTATGTGACAAAATAATTTTGTCCGACAATGAAATGTCGTAAGTAATTCAAGAATAGGTATATTGGATGTCATACGTAATAACTATACGAAAAAAGTCTAATGGGAGATTTTTTTTACGAGATTCGAGAATCGACCCCCAGAACCTGTAATTACTCGTTGGGGTACCTGGATCAATGCAGCTAATTATTATTGCGATAATTTAAGAAAAATTTGTTCTATTTTTTAATTACTTGACACTGACGATGCAATCAGCATCAAAGAAGCGAACAAATATATTAATAAAAACGGAATAGACGTTGATCTTATTTTCATCAAATCAAATTTTTTGTCTCTTACTACATCTTTAAAAAGATTACAAACACAGAGGTTGTTATTATTTGACTATATTGAAATAATTAAAGATGTAGAAAAATCGTTTAAAACTCTACGAGGTCCAATTGGATTGAAAGTTTTAGAAATATATTGGTCTATCACTTTTGAAAAAAATGTCTTGCATTTTATTGGGTATAAGAGACATCGAAGAATTAGATGGAATTCCAGATGATATTTCTAGTATTGATTCATTTTTTAAGTTTGCTACTATCCTATCAGTCGACGTCGAACGCTCATTTTCAACATACAAAACATATCTGATCAATAACAGAAGATCGTTCAAATTTGAAAATATTCACAAACTATTAATAATACAGTGCAATTTTCAAGGTAGAGACTAAAATTTATGATTTATATTATTTACCTACTTATTTAATGATTTGTTGAATTTTACCAATTATGTTTACAGAATGAAGAAATCATACATTTACAATGGTCGACAAAAAGAAGAACATTGGAATATTTTTTAAAATTAGTTTATAAATAAATATTATTAGAATTAATGAAAATAATTTTTTTTAAATGTTTTTTAGAGCATATTTAATTTTTTTATTGGGCATATTTTACCATTTTTTAAAGCATATTATAGCGCGAATTTTAAGGTTTTTTAGTGCTAGAAGACTCGAGCCCTGGTTATGACTATTCAGTAAGTATTACAATTTCTAAATCCGAACATTATTAGAAAATAATAAGTCCATTTCTTTTTCCAAATCAATAAAAAAACAAAAACACGATAGAAAAGTAAGTTTTTTAGATATTATTCATGGAAAAAGATACAAAAATAAGGAATTTTTTGAAAAGCAGATAGAAGGCATTATTCAAAAGTTTAGATTGAGAGGGGGAATAAAAAATAGAAATATCTTACCCCCTGTTAAATAAATATCTCCAATAAACTATTACGAATATTCTATTTGAAGTTTCATAATCTATGTTGCAATCAGTGGTACGATGCGGGTTTTATTGAAACAGACATGACCAACACGACTAAAATACTATAGCTAGGTGATGTGTGACAGAAAAGTATAATTTGCACATTTGATATAAAATATGATTATATATTATTTTGTTTAAACCCGTTAATTTTAAAATTTACTATGAAACTAAAATTTTGGGTTGGGTTGATACACGAACCGCTTCATTGGAAAATAAACTTCACGCCACTACTGGTTGCAACAGTTAAGAGTATGAAAAGTCGAAGTTGTTCCATTGGTAAGATTTTTTGGTGATTTAAGACAAATTCAAACGAAGATTGCCGGTAGCGTATTTACAGCGCAGACTGGTGAGAGTATTCAGTTTTAAATATTTCGTGATAAAGAATAGTATATTGATAAACTGATAACATTATTTTTCATTCATAAGTATTAAAAATATTTTATTTTCTTCTATTTATATTTATGAATTTTAAAAATTGAATTAATTAAATTAAATAAAGTCTAGTCAAATTTTATTGATGATATTGTTTACGTGAAATATTGTAAATTATTACCGATGACGAAGAATACTTCACAATGCATTAAGTGCAATATAATATTAATTAATTAACGTTAAAAACCAGCACAATACTATTTCTATTATAAGAAATTATACTTAGGAAATAACTCACTTAGAATGGTATGTTTTCAGCTATTTGAATAAACAGTTTATGCTGTTGATGACATGATAAAATGTTTATGGCGCAATAAATATTTTAATTATATTTATTATTAGGAAAATTGTAACAAGCAATAGGTAATTAAAATTTTGTTTCATGGTCTAATGTAAATTACTAATCACATAAAATACGGACATACAGCAATGGAATGATAAAAGCTGTTGTAAAAGACAAACCACGTGATAACACTGATAAGCCTGCATTTAGAAAAATCAGGAAATTTAAATAAATTGCAACAAGATACTACTACCTTACTACTACTAACCTTAATATATTAGTATATTACTTTATGATGTGCTTAACCGAGTATTTTTATTATTTTGAAACGTTTAAAATTTCAATAGTTTTTAATTATAATATTATGCAATCATATTTCAATTTTAAATAAATATTAAATTGCAATACTTAATTATAATTTATAATGATATCACTTTATTTGCATTTTAATTGATCAAATTCGATAATTTAGACGCAATCAAAGTTTGGTTAATTGTAGTGTTTAAAGAGGTATCATTTAAGATTAAATATTATTTTTGATGTAATATAAATAGAACTAACAATGAACCTCGTTATAAGTTATCAATCACAAAGTGATTCACTAGTAATAAAAATGTATTACGTAATTATTTACATTTAAATTGTTTATATTATTATTTCCATTTAGAAATCCATTTATAAATATATAATATTAAAATATCTGTTAAGTAATTTAAGATTTTTTCACTATTGTTTTTACTGAGAGCTTCTTCAGTGTCTGTGGTATAAACAGTATCCTCTTGCATTCTATAAAATGAACAGACTATAGTACTCCGTGAATTCTTGGATGATATATCGAATGTTTATGATAGCTTGGCATTTATATGTGGGAGATGGATTTTTATTTATGAGAAATAAAAGAATTGCGAAGAAGTGTCCGATTCTTGTTGTTGTTAATATTTAACAAGGAATAGACTTTTAGTGAAAACAACAGAAAAACAATTTTAAATTTTCTAACGATAATTAATCTTATTAATACTCTTTAACATCATAAAAAAATTTTAATACGTTAAAATTTGATATTTAATATTACATTAAATATAGCTACTTTATATTGTATATTAATTAAATTATTTATACAAGCAAGGTAAACTAATTACTGATGATTATTAATTTTATATTATAATTTATTGTACGGGATTATGCATACCTGAAAATGTGGAGTACACACGTGGTTCCTAACAGCTAATAGACTATTGTTGACCAACTGTTGAGAAAGAAACGGTTATGATATGCTGTTTGCGTAAACACAAAACTACAATCAAGATTATATAGAGGGGGAAAGAAAACCACTGTCCAGGATATAATTTTTTAAATGGAAGGGATTTTTTTTTTTATAAAAGGTAATTTTAATCACGTTATACAATTTTTGTCAATTTATTTTAAAGAAAATTTCAACGATATGATATGAAATGGATATTAGATGTGAATTTATTTGTTATGAGCATTTGGATACTAAACCAAACAGAAAAATCATGAATATTTTTTATCTTATATATTCATAACTACTTAAAATATTATGAGTACTTACTACTATTGTTTGAATACAATAATTAGAGCCTATGGTTATTTAGATAATTACAAATCGAAGATCATATGAAAAAACGTAGTACAGTATGATTAAATTTGCAATTCACTTACATCTCGCTTTAAAAACTCATTTGTAAGTTGTATATACTATAATTATTGAGGTCTAAAAAATACCATACATAAAATACTAATATAATAATAATAATAATAATATAATAATATAATACTATTATAATGATATTTACTATTATTTTAAAATTATAAAAAGCGTATTTTATAAGTATGTCATTATACAAGATGTAAAATTATGAAAATAAAATAAAAAAAACATTTGAAATATACAAATTGGTAATATTAATTGTAATGATATTTTTATTGACTTTACATAAGGGCAAACAAAATCCTTGTAAAAATAAAAAGTTAAAGATATTTTTTAATAATTTATAGATATATTAGATGTATTAAGTTGTAAAAAATAATCTTAGATTTCAAAATTTATATTTTTCAATATTATTATTCTTTAATGTCATTTTAGCCATATTTAGTTATTATTAGTGAATTTATCGAAAAATAATTATTGATTTAAGTTTTTATTTTTGATCCTTGACCATCATTATATTTTTCTCACTAGATTATTTACTGTACTGTTTAAGATTCTGAACGGAGTGACGGAATCTATTGGTTTTACAATGATGTGTGTTTTTTTTTATTTTTTTGTGTCTGACGACACCTTTTTTGGCAGTAAAAATGCTTCGATTTGCTTACACAGAAACTTTTCTGAAAGGAAAGTGAATGTAGATAATTATTAAAATATAATATAATGTATAATATTCTAGACTGACAAACTATGTCACTGTATGCAACTGCCAACCCATCCTAATTGAAAAATATATTTATCGTTTCAAAATAAAATATACTTATTACAATATTTATAAATAACAATGTATTATATCCTAGACAAACATATTAACTCCGTTTAGAATCGTTATTCGTATACAATGATATCTATCATTGCATTCAAATTTAACAAATCCATTGTAATAATGACCTATCCTATAAACGAGGTGCACTCCACCCCCAACTGTACAGCAGAGCGAAGCCCATCCGGTTTTTTTTTTATTTATTTTTTTTGTCTTTATGTAATATTTTTCTATTTGCTAATATAGTTATTAATATACTCAGGTTTATTAAATTTTATTTAACTGTCAAGAGTCAATATTGAGCAAGATATTATTTCCCCTTACATGAACATTTTAAAAGTAAACAATGTGTTATAAACATTAATTATTCAAAAAGATTAGATAGATGTGGTACATATTTTATCTTTAATCTTTATTAAATATTTGAATATTGAACTTTAAGTCACGTCGATAATTTAGTTTGTTTAATTCCATTATTTGGGTTACCATATTTGGCTAATGTCTCGACGAGAGGTTCTGAGAATTCTAGAATGGTGAGTACAAAAATATTCAATTTCGTAATAAAAGTTATATTTCTTTATTTTAGATCAAATATTTGTTTATTTAATTAGATTACATAAAAAACAAATATTTTTAGTTTATTACAGAGTAATAATTGGATGGTTATAATTTTCAAATTTTGTTTTTTCAACAGTTCTTTGTTCCCTTTAACATATTTATAAAACTCTGCACAATTCATGTTATAATTAACTTTTCATTGTAAAATCAACTCCATAATCTTTGGGAGCAGGCGATTTTGTCCATCAACCACGTGGCCGTATTAATGAAAAAACTCAAACCCATTTATTAAATCGTATAAGTTCAAAAACATAATTTTTTATTTTTTGTCATATATTCGTATGCAATAAAGCAACATTTGTGAAACTTCTAATACCTACGTAGTTTCAATTGGGAGCTCAATAAAAGTGATGGTCCCAATATATCTGGACGGATGGCAGCCCAAGTCATTATGAAAATAACAGTTATAAATAATTATTTTTACAATGGTAATCATTTGTAATTACATGCAGTGAACCCTTTTTTACAAAAGAAAAAAATAATGCTCATTATTACATGTTTTTTTCTTTTTAATCCAAAATATAAAGATTAAAAATATGTTTTTTTAATATATTCAAAAATTTGGTTTGGAGTAGTTAATAAAACGTTATTAAATTTTAACCAATCATAAATAATATAAGAAAATTGATTTTAAGCGATTCTGCTAAATTTAAAAAATTTAAAATGCATAAAGGTAAAACTAATGGTATATATATATTTCTAGATACAGTTTTACACATATTATTTTACATTAAAAAAAAAAAATAATAATAACAAATAATTTTAAAATAGATCGATAGTTTAAAGTATATAAAGTATTTTAGATTCTGAATGAAATTAGAAATGTATGGGTTTTACCACAGTGTGTGTTTTTTTTTTTTGTAATAGTATACAAAATTTCAATCAGAATGTTCCCATCATGTCTTAAGAAATTTTTGATAGGAAATAAAGTGGTTTGGTACATTAAATGGGACATTTTACGAATTTCCCGACATCTTTCTAAATAATTGTAAAAAAGTGATGCAAATTTATAATATAACGAAATTTATTTAATGATGGTTTTTGTTAAATTTGTGTTTTCATCAAACCTAGTAAAAATGTATTGCTATTAAAAATTTAAACTGTCGATAAATGCTTATATTACCATTCGCTATAAATAATATTATTTTCAAAAGATTTTTTGAATATATTGGTGTTTAAATTATTGAAAATTTTAAATTTTTCATATTTATTCTTAATGACGATTAATTTTGGTTTAAAATTTGTATTCGTTTTTCATCTATAACTAATTAAAGAAAAAACTGAATTTGATTTGTAAGAAGTATATGAGTATTTGAATATTAAATTTTGACAAAACAATAATAATCATCAAAATCAACTACCTATGTTATTATAGTAAAAATGCATATAATTTTTAATATTAATATTTAAGGCTTGAAAATTAGATACAAGGTTTTTTATAGAGGTAATTTTCATTGAAGCAGAAAAAAATATGTCATTATAAAGAATGAAAATACAAAAAAATTATTTATAAGCATTAAAAAATGTAATGTTTATGAAATTGAATACTTCAATAAATTTCCATTAAACAATATTAATTCATAAAAACTGATCCCCTCGACTTCTTTCACTTCGAATCATTTTTCAAAAGCAATAATACATAGGTTTAAATTTTAAAAGACTAATATATCAACACCATTCATCTATCCTTGTATCTCACAAGATTTCATCTGACCTAAGTTTTAAAACCCACATAATAAAAAACAAATTCTATAACTTCCAAATAAAAAGTTAAAAATTACAATTAATACATTTTGTGCATTACATTTCAAATTATATGTAGTAACTTTCCAACAACTTAAAGTTATATTTTTTATTGAAATTTAAATAATATATGAATAATTATTGGGTTATATTGTGTCATAATATTAATTACATATTTTTTACACAATATTATTGTAATATTAATTAGACAATATTATTCAAGTATTTAAAATTAAAATTATTATACAATTTATAATAGAAATGCAATTAATTAAATTTTAATTTTAATAACTACAGATTAAATTAAGTGTCTTAAATTGTTTTCAAACAAGAATAATGATATTGATATTATCAACTGTGTTAAAATAAATTAATGTTAATTAATCAGTTAATTGTAATACTATAAAAAACATTCAAAATTATTTTTTACATACTAATCATTTATTCATGCTTCAAATAATATTCACTCTGATTTCAAGACTAAAATGGGGAAAGGAAATTTATAGGCATAACTATTGCTTTGGAAGTAGTGTCAATGGACTCCCTCCCTCAAGCCGTCCAGACTGGTAAAAATGTCATCCAAATTACTTATTGTATTTATGTTATACAAATTGTAAATTTTTCTATTTTAATAAAGTAAAAAACTATTCCTTACATTTTTAGGGGAACCATAAGTATCAAGATAACACATACTCTTTAGGGGCTATACCTCCAAACCTCATATACTAATTTACATACAGACAACATTTGCAATGACTCACAACAATGTTAGATAAATGAAGATAAGAAGATGAAAAAGCATGATTCTGTAAACCAAATTTTGATTTTAGATATTTTTACATAAAATGAAAGCCATAATTCACTGATTAATAATTATTTTCTGTTTTGACACTACAGACATAGATGATTAGATTTCATCTCAATTTCAAACAAATAAATCTTAAATTCATTATTTTAATGGGGGAAGTCTATGGAAATATTAGTAAAATAATAGTAGGGTACTAAACCCCACTCCACAGTTATGTTTATGAGGAAATTATAATACTCACAAATTTTGCAATATACAAAAAATATATTTATGTTACTAATTGGTATAAAATAATTGCACATATTTCTTTTTATGATGTTATATTACAACAAAAACCAAGCAACAGTTTATTTTTCCTTCATAATTGTGAATGTTTTTTGGAATCTACATGCCAATGTTTCAGATCTTTAGATTGCAAATGACGTATAGTTTTTGAAAAATATTTATACCAAAATACTCCAAATATTGTACATAAAACCGTTTCCAAATAAAATCCATCAACAGTTATTTCACATTTCCCATTTGACTTTTGACAAGCCTAAAAAATACACAAAATAAAGTTAAGACAAACTATATGAGCAAATAATAAAATATGAATGATTTCTGATAGTTTAGAATAGAACTTTAATTTAATTTTTATAAAATTATATACGAACATGTTATGACAATAAGAAGCAAGTATAAAATAATTTATAACAAACTATTTAAAAAAATGTATATATGAAAGTTAACTAATAATTAATAATATTAAAATAAATATTGGGTTTTTAACAATGTAATAATAGTTTTCTTTACTAACACTTATGTCCGTTTCTGTGAAACATAAATTATCTGCATTGTTTGAACATTGTTTGTATGTTAATGAATCAGTCATCCACAATGCAGCAGTATTAGCCCAAGCTCCTCCTAAATTTGTTAATGTATTTAACAAAGTCATATTTGTACCACCAAATAATGGATCACTAATTCGAGCAAAAAATGCCATAACAGCCACAAACATTGAATACATAGTCAACTAAATATAACAAAAAAATAAAATAAAAATATTTATTAAATATAACAATTAAGATTAATAAAAACAATAAATGTTCATACTTGGTGAAGTAAAAATAAGCCCATTACTAATATATAATAAAACATAGAAACTTTTCCATCTTGGTCAATAAAATATGGTGTAAAGTAAACTATGATTGTAATAATAATACCAATCATTAATCTAAATTTTGTGTGTAAAATATTAATACTCTTAAGACAAAAATTCAATTATAATTTACATGAATAAATATTTAGTACAAATTATTAATAATTTTACCTGTAAGGTATTGACTTTAAATATACATTCATTGGTTTAGGTCCAGCTGTATATTTGGTGATTAATACTGGTAAAATTATTTGTAGTGGTATTGATAATAGTCCAATCAAAGCTATGTCATCTTTAGGAATACCTTTATCGATGATTTTTAAACTAGAAACCACATCAATTGGACTGAATCCTATCTAAAACATAATTTATTTAAACAAATATTAATACAAACAGTAGAATATATATATATGAAATATTTTTCATTTATATACTGTATAGACATAAAAAAAAAAACTTATGGTATGTCAATATATTTAATATTCATAAAGAGTTAGATTAATTTTATGAATATTACTAAATATCACTTATATTTTTACTTAACTAACTACAATATTACTAGAGTAAATATCAAACATAATAAAGTACTTCTCCAGTATTGGTGAAATTAAAATAACTATTAAATTGAATAGTCTATCAAAGGTTGCAATTACTTAATATTTGCTTCAATACCCTTAACATTTACTGTTTTTTCAATCAATATCATTAAGTTTAAAAATTTTGATAGGTAATATTTTAACTGTTAAATTGTGTGGAGTGGAAAAAAATGTATTACTTAAATTATTAAACATTACTTCTAATTTATTAAAAAAATATAGAACATAATAAAAAATAAATAAAATCAGTTTAGATTGACATTTGTTTAAAATTCATCAATATAGTATTCAGAGTATTATAGTAAAGAAAATGTTCAATATTATTTTAGATCAACATTTTAAATAAACAAAATAATTAGTAATCTATAAGGATCATTTAAATTATGGACAATATAAATTCTTTGGATACTAATTTTAGATAAATTATGAAATATTATAATATATATACATAACAAAAGTATCTTCAACTTTATTATTTAGAATTGGTGTCTTCAATGAGATATCTTATCTTTATATGAGGCCTATCAAGAAATAAACACAATTTAAACAAAATATGTATTTTTTTCTATTTTGATAAAATTAGAATGGTTATAAGCTATCACTATAGAAAAATGAGAGGGTTTTAATTTATATTCTACTAAAAAATAAATTATTTATAATTTTAATTTGAATAATGTAATATATATTTAAAATAAACTAAATTTATGTTTAAATCACATAATTTTATCACAAATGTAGTTTACAAGATTTAGATGGCCCAATGTCAACAAAATTTAAAACCACTAATTAAGAAGAGATAGACAACAAATAATTATTATAAGTAATATACATATGAGGTGGTATTGGTTGGAATTTAAAACTAAACTAAACCAAATTTTGTTATTTCAATTTACCTTAGCTGTAAGTAAAATTATTGATAAACTTTTAACACTTGGTAATTTCATGATATCAACAAGAAGACTGTATGTTTGAAATAAATTTAAATCAAGATCTTCATGATGAGATGATTGCTTCTTTTCATGTTTAAATATTGCAACCAATGTCGTGGAAATCATAAATACATATCCCCAAAAATATAAAAATCCTTAAAAAATAAAAATTAGTTACTAAGTATAATTTATTAAATTAACATTTATAATTTAAACAAGAAACAAAGTATTACAGGGGCAGTGCCGCAACAACCGGGTGTGCAAAGTGTGCATTGTACATAGGCTCCCGGCCTCATACTGTGTTATGGGGCCTCAAATTTCAAATGCTCAAAAATGTATAATGATAACGGGCCTTAAGATTTTGATTTGCACACAGGCCTCGAGTAGTTAGTTACGGCACTGTACAGGGGTTATATTAATATTAATTCAAAAGTTGGACTTCATCTGCTAATAATTAATTATTGTTATAAATATTGTATCTTTATTTAAAAAATTACCTTGTAATGTGATTATACCCTCTGTGCTTTCAGTAAATCGTATCCATTTATTACAAAATGTAGCAGATTCTAAGGTTATAAATACAACATAGCCAAGGAAAGCACCTATTGTTTGGCCTATACTATTGCATGTTGAAGCATATCCTACATTTTCTCTGCAAGATTAATTATTTTTTAAAATAATTATATTAAAGCTACTTAATAAAATACCAACTTTCTTAGCATAGTCAATGCCCAACCATCAACAGCAATATCTTGTGTTGCTGCTAAAAAATTTAAGCAAAAGAACATTAATGTCAAAAATGTTGTGTTTGGATCATCTGTTTTAACTAGCCAATCATTGATGTTCATTCCCAAAAATAATAAAAAAAAACCTGAAACATTTTTTTTTTTTAAATTAAATTAAATAATAATCCATACATTAATTAATTATAAAAGAAAATTAAAGTTGGAAATGAGTTTAACAATATTTTTCTCTTTCATTTACACTTATTTTTTAAAATAGTAAATCTACGTAAATAGCTTATGCAACTAATTTAAATGACTTTTATCAGAAGCTATTCAAAAAAAAAAATTATAAAGATAACCCTTTAGGTACTTTACTGTCTTTCAAAACTTTAAATGTAGTAATGTTAGTTATATTTATAATAATGTAATGGCATTTTATTTTGTTTAATTGTTTAATCAATATTATATTAGTGATACATTACACTGACCTTCGTCAAAATATTTTGAGTACAAAGAATTCTTAGATTTCAAATATAAACAAATTCTACTCTTATAAAGTAATAAGTTCTTCTAATTATTTTATCAAGATGTTTATATTTTTAAACCAGCTATCTGATAGTTGGGTATACTTGAAGTTTATACATAAAAAACTTCAAACTATTAACTATTAAATTATATTTATTAATACTGACCAATTAGGTATTGTACCGGTACAAGCCAAGTTTTTCTCCTGCCAAATTTCACCCAAAATATAGAATCAACAATAGGTGCCCATAATAATTTTAAACTAAATGGCCATGTAGAAAAACTAAATTGGGCCTAAAAATTAAAATGGAATTTTTAATTTAATTAAATATACTAATATTACTTTAAATAACCTGTTCTTTATATGTTATGTGTTTCTTCTGCATTATTATTGGTATAGCTGCAGAAAGTCCGAGTGGTACACCTTGTAATGTATATAAAAATAATAAAATAGCAATATTCAACCGATCACCTATAGTACTAGGAACAACATTTGGGATATGTGTCCCATGTTTCTTTCGTTTTGGACTTATATTGATAAATTTATCTTCTAAAGTCGTCATAGCTTTTCTTGGTTTGGTTTTCTTCATATTAAATTAATAACTAGGAATGGTTATTCTTGAATGACCTATACAATTAAATTAAATTGAATACAATATATTAAAGTAATAAAAAATATTCAGAACTTATTAAGGTTACATATTATTTAACTTATTAAGTTACCTTTTTAAATAATTATAGATGTTCAATAAATTGATAAATACACATATTAGTAATTTAATACCTACTCAAGTAGGAACACGGATAATATTTATTTAGAATATTTATATTTATTTACAATTTAGATTAAATTTACATTTTGCCCATAATCTTTTTTTTTCGCATAAATTGATTAGTATAAAAGTTAATATTCTCATCATGAATGAACCGAATCCACGTATAACAAATTACAAACCGGTTAACGCATGCGTAGTGTAAATGTATAAATACAAAAAATTAATTTCGTGATAATACAACTGATAAAATTAATACGCCTTATTACCTTAATCTGATAACAGCTAACATATTTTCTACGAAAACACACAGAAACAAATAATCTATTCTGTGTTTATATTTATGTATACATTTTGTGTAAATTTTAATTTTAAAATAATACTTTATTTTTATGTGTTACATAATATTGTTTATTTTTGTGTCTTATAATTATATACATTAATCAGAATCAAAAAAATGTCATGTTATGTGCAACATTGTCGTGAATGTAATATTGCTATTCCTCAAGCAGAAACAGATACTGATGGGGTAACTTATTACAAAATCAAAGTAAATGTTGGAGAAGTTACATGGACTGTTCATAAACGGTATAAAGAATTTTTAGAACTGCATAAAAAATTAGTTAATGAACATACCGTAACCAAAGACATTTTACCAGGAAAGAAAATAATTGGAAACAAGGAACCAAATTTCATTGAAAGACGTCGGGTAGGCCTAGAAATATATTTACAAACTGTTCTATCATTCTTACAAAAATCAATGCCTGATGAATTATTTGATTTTCTTGAATTTGAAAAATATGATGTTATTTTGATTGTCAAGAAATTGGCTGCCGATTTTTTACAAAATGGTGATTGTTACCTTTTGAATGACAGCGGTTTTAATTTCAATGTTTTATTATTGTATGCAATCAGTGAAAGATTAAAATTACCCTGTCCAGATAGTGAAAATAATAAGTTTAATTTTAGTCATGTGTTAGACTTTTGTTCAAGACTTGAATGTTTAGCTATTAAAGGTGGAGATCATAATGTCGGTACAAGCAATATAATATACAACAAACTAAATTTTGAGCTATCATCCTTTAAGAATGTGAAAAAATTTGAATGTTATAATATTGCATCTCATATGATATATAATTTAATGTCATTACGGGAAACAGTAAGAATAATAACAGTTTATAATTCAAAACTAAAATCACCTGAAGATATATTATTAAGCGATAACATTCACAAGGAGTGGTCTTGTGAAATTGATCCTAATATGATTTGGAACAAGTTAAAAGTAGTTGATTTTAGCTGGAATGAAATTCAAACAATGGAAAGTCTTACAGTTTTAACACCAAATGTTAAAACAATAAATTTAAGTGGTAATTTGTTGAATACCATAGAAGATATGACACCTCTGACTTATCTTGGCCATTTATCTTTATCAAATAATAATATTACCCAAGTCTTTGACCTCCATACAAAATTAGGAAATGTAATTTATTTAAATTTGTCTTCAAATAAAATTTCAGACCTAAGAGCATTTTCAAAGTTATTTTCAATAGAAATGTTAGATTTAGGATCAAACTTTGTAACAGAAATAGAACAGATTCAACACTTAAGTGGATTACAGAATATGAATTATTTGGTCTTATCTGGAAATCCTGTATCAACAATAGTTGATTATAGAATCAAGGTACTAGGAATACTGAAAAAGAGAACGTCAGACTTTTGTCTTGATAATGAAAGACCTACTCAAAAAGAATTAGATACGGTGGCAATAATGCAAGCGTTAAAGGTTGCCAAAGAAGGAAAAACATTATTTGATCAATGATTGAAATATTAGTAAATAAAAATTTGGTGTAAAATAACCTAATTATTTTTTTAAAAATTATTATATTTAATTATTACTTATATTTTGTTATTGTACATCATGTATGGTTCTTATTTATTTTGTTATGTATTGTAATGTGTGATATGTTGAAATACTTGTAAACATAATTTATTTTTAATTTCTCCTTTGATATTCTGTATTTATTGTTTTAAATTAATAAATATATTTATACATACCTACTCATTATCAAATATTAAATATTTAAAAAAGTTTAAAAATTGCCCTCAAGACTTGAATATTCTAGGCTTTATAGTAATAATCTTAAAAACTACAATATTTAATATTTTTATTTTAAAATTTGTTAATTTTTAATTGGTTTTATCACATACGACAAATATTTTCATTATTTTACTTCGTTTTATTTTTTTCAACACACTAATTTAGACACACATTGTACAAAGTTGTATTTATTTACAATCAGGCTTGTATAGTAACTTAACTAATAAAATAATAAAAAAAATTGTAAATAGTTAATAGTCAATACCCATAAATTAATAAATAAAAAAATAGATACTTTATTAATAAATAAATGTCCAATTAAAAATTTATCAGGTATCTAAAGTCAATAAATTTGTGACTATAGTTAAGTGATATATAATGATAACACGATCATATGATTCTGTGCATACCAAGGCACTTTAAGTATACAACTACTATAGTGCTCTAGTGCAGTGTTTCTTAAACTTTTCGAGATCACGGAACACATTTTTTTTGGTTGCGGAACCTCTATGAATTAGAATTCTCCTATATTCTTGTATGGAAATCGTAAGGCACGGTCAACAATCGTAATTTTATCTGTTATAAATACGTTGACACGTACTAATTTTTCATTATTATTCATCGACGTTAGTTTTTCTACCTTTCTTGTATCGTATAAGTACAAAACACTGTTGACTTTGTATTATCATTTATTGTACGCTGCATATTGTCATTGACTATTATGTACAATTCATATATATATTTTTTTTTCAACCCGAAGTATGGTTTACAACTCCAATTCTCTATTTTAACCGATTACTCGCCTTTTCTTTAAGTTCCTTAAAGATTTTGACCCCTTCGTATAAATTATAAATAATAATATAAAACGATAATATTGTTACGGACATAGGAACATAATGAAGGTTCCCAGGGTATTCTCGTACGTTTAATATTAATATGTATATAACGTAAAAGAATCATAAATTAAGTGACGTGAAACGTTGTAAATTGTAGAAATCGTAAGACATACTTAATAAGTTAATATAACGAGCATATATTTACAAGGATTTTGTGAATTATAGAAATCACGAGGCCAACCACGAATAAACTAAAATATAAGAATCATATCCAAGCCAAGTGGTTCACACGGAATCTAAGTATATAAGAGGGTTCCTAACAGATCCAAAATCAGATATATTTTAGTCCAGTCAGAGCAAACACCTCACGCCAGATTATTTTATAAATTAATTTAATATTTTGGACTTAGAATATTTCAATAAAGAGTATTAACTTAAACATTGAGTCTATTTTCTATTCCTTATTCGTCTACCATTATTGAACTGACGACACGCAACAATATAATAATATAAAATTCATTTATGATGTTCGGTGATATTAATTTGAGTAACGTATTTTATTAATATCGACTTAGGTTAAACGATGATTCATTACAATCAATACGTATTTTTTTCAAAAGTCTATGATTTTTAATATCCCTATGTTTTGTCCTTAAATGCTTATTTAAGCCTGAAATAGACATAAACTCAGCTTGACATACCTCACAGAAGAACATAATACAAGTTATTAACTAATTTATGTATAAGAAAAAAAAAAATGTTCTGAAAATTAAAAAAGCGGCAAATTTACTCAGTGACTGAAACAAGAGAGTCTCCTGTGGTTGAGATTGGCACACAGGGTAGACGATCTACTAAAATAGGTGATATTCCAATAATCCTGAAGTTAAAAAACGTATGTATATATTCGGAATAATAATTAAGTATTATGCTTTTATGACCCAGGAAATGCGATAAAATAAAATGCAAGGAGTAGAGAACTGGTGATGTAGGCACTATGTATGGATGATTTTATTTAGTTGGGTTTTCGACTATCCTCTTAAAGTTTTACGTGATACTTACTCAACATTAATATAAGTATTCTATTAAATATTTCACCGCACACCAATAATCATTTTTTTTAGATTCTGAACGGAGTGAAGAATGTATTGATTTTACAATGATGTGTGTTTTTTTTTTTTTTTTTTTTTTTTTTTTGTGTCTGTCGACACGTTTTGGGGCAGTAAAAACGCTTCGATTGCCTTATGTAGCAACTTTTCTGAAAGGAAAGTGAATCTATTTGGTACTTTGGGGGTCAAAAGTTAAAAATTTCCAATATTTTTTAAATGCGACGGGAAAAACCATAAAAAAATTATTAGAGTTTTTACGCAAAACCAGTTTTTGACATAATCAAATTTTTTATTTTGCTATAACTCAAAAACTAATCGATGTAAATACTTGAAATTTTCACCAAATGTTTAGATTAGCGTTCTCTATACACCATTAAATTTTCAAAGTATTTTGACTTTTATGAAGCTATTTATAGACAATTGAAATTTTCAATATTTTTAAGTATTTTTTTTTTTAAATAACGATAAAATTTTTTTGGCTGCCTAGAAAATCTTGAAAATTTAATACAAGGTTTCTTATAAGTTGTTCCTTAACTGATAAAAAAAAATCTAAAATCGTAAGTCACAATTTTTTTTTATAAGTGCTCAAAGTTACAATTTATACGAAATATAAATATTTTTTATAATTCAAAAAGTATAAGTCGCAGATTTTTGAAATTTCTACCAGCTGTTAAGATTGGTATTTCCTTTATGTCATATTTTTTTCAAAATATTATATTGATTTTTAAGCCACTTATAGGCATTTAAAATATTCGATTTTTTTACATTTTTTTTTTATAATCGGTAATAAAAAAAATTTGGCTCGTACAAAATACTTGAAAATTTAATAGAAGATTCCACAGAAGTAGTTCTTAAAGTCATTCAAAAATTATTAAAATCCATAGGCACAATTTTTTTTTATAAGCGTTTGAACAGCGAATATTGACAAAAAATTACATGTAAAATATAATATAATGTAGAATGTTCTAGACTGACAAATGATATCGGTTTTTTTAAAATGCTCTAACTCAAAAACGAAAAACCGCAACAACTTGAAATTATCATTAAATCTTTATATTGACGTTTTCTATACATGGTTAAAATTTCAAAGTATTTTGACATATTTTGACTTATTTATAGACAATTTAAATTTTCGGTTTTTCTAAATTTTTCGTTTAAAAATAAAATATACTTATATAATATTTATAAATAACATTGTATTATATTCTAGACTAAAATATGAACTCCGTTCAGAATCGTTATTCGTATACAATGATATCTATCATTGCATTCAAATTTAACAAATCCATTATAATAATGACCTATCCTATAAGCGAGGTGCACTCCACCCCTAACTGTACAGCAGAGCGAGGCCCATCCGGTTCTTTTTTTAATTGAATATAAAACAATCTGTACAAACAAGCACAAATAGTAATTTAGATGAAGTAAAACATGATATACAATTAAGAACAATTTTAAGAAGTCATCCATAGGTGACACCTACCAATATTTAGTGATGTGTATTTCATGAGTGATTCGACTCAAAGAGTCTATTATTTTTAGTGAATTGAATGAATTGAATCAGTATAACGCAAATCAGCGACTCGAAAATTCAGTACTAACAAAGCAAATCACTAAATCAGTGACTCGGCAATTCAGTAGCAACACTGTATTGAAACAACTGAATTAAAGCCTATAAAAATTAGTTGAATTAGTCAAGTCACCAATTCTCTAATTATCGTCTTATCAATATGTTCAGTGTAATTCTATCGCACGGTTAATCCAACGACTATAGATATTTAATGGTATTGATATATAATTGTATCGTATATCTATAATCGTGATTTAGATTTAGGTTCAAACCGTGACTTACTTAAGATATGATTTGACTTTTCAATTGTACATTAATGAATTAATGAACTGACTCATTTAAGTGAATTGAATTGAGAGAATTGATTTACTAAAATGAGTTATAATTCCCATCTTTATCAATAATCATTTATTACTAGATTAGAAATTGCCTAGATGTTGTCCCTTAAATGATAGCGAGGCCCCCGTTATTTTCCATGATAAGGATTTGGATAGTATAAAAAATATTCCTGCTAAGAACCGTTCATTCCTGTGCAAAGGCATTTAAATTATTATATATGAACATATATATGACTATGGTTCTGTATTACAGTACCTGAGTAGATAATCGTGCACGAAATAAAATATTTTCATGAAGCAAGGTCACACTTAAAAATGTGGTCACACTGTAATTTTAAATTTGTTCATTTTTTACGCCATGAATAATTGTTTGTAGAGAACAGCAAGTTGTCCGTTCAAGATAAGTAAAATAGTAAATATTATGGTTTAAACTTCTAACTGTCAATTGTGTTGAAATCAAACTTTCGTCGTCCGGTACTTACGGTAAAAACATTGATGTTTCAAAGAATTTGAAGTAAGTACTTTTAATTAACATTTGAATTTATATAATGGTTAGTAGTAAACTGATGACCAAGTTTTCTTTTACTAAATTTAATGTTTATTAGTTATATTTATCAAACTCATGCGTTCGTTTTTTTGAGTGTAATTATTTGAAAGTATATTTATTGTAGATATTTTGAATACTTATCATTACAAAATATTTTCACGTTGATTCAACTTGAAAGAATACATTTGACTACATAAACATAATGTCTATTAATTTATTACTTTGTTGACAATACTAAATTTATAGTATTGTTTTAACCATTTGAAATTTGAGTCATTTGAATCTTAGTATTTACTGGACTTGAAATTATTGCGAACTGAAATTAATATAACTTATAAGTTGGAATTTGCTTGCTCATTAAAGTCCTAAATGGAAGTTCTTCATTCTAAAATAATTCTCATAATTAGATATTAATCTAGGTTCTTTAAATTTGATTATGTTTAAATTCAATTTAGAGTATATTTAATCTGTGTAACTTTAGAAGGTAAATTAAATGTTTTTAATCCATTATTTCTCTAGAATAATTATCACTTTTTTTGGTACTGGTTTGTTATAGCCCTGCTGTTCATTAATCTAATAATTCAATAATAATGATTACCGATACTTTATAAAATTTAATGGAAAATACGTACCATCATTATTAGGTACCTAATAATCAATAATATAATAATATCAGAAACTGATATATCAATCAAACATTGCAGTATACATTTTTTCATCATTTGTTTCTTTTTCAAAATTAATTTTATGGATTTTTTAACAGGAGTACCCGATATTAATGCTGGAATTCAATTTCTTCGGTACAAAAATTTTATAGAAATGACAAATACATAATACGAAACCATTAACATTTTTTTACATTATTGTGTATTGATATATTTATTATTATATGAATGGCGGCGCGAAAACAAACATAAGTGGCGGGACTATAACAAACCAGTACCCTTTATTTATATCATATAATGTGTTGTTATGTAAGCATTATCAAATGGTCACTCAGAAGGAACCACTAGAAATTGGTTGCTGTAGAGTCTTGGAAAGTTGTTATTTGTGACGTACAGCTGCACTGAATTATTTTCTTATATTGTATAAATGTTAGGCCATATAATTTAGTAGGTCCTGTGTTCAAAGTATTATATACATCATTAAAGTCTAAATTAATCTGTTATCATTAATATATATATTATTTTTTTTTTTTTATTAATATTTAATAAACTTATTTATTAAAAATTTAATTCATGTGAAAAGTGGAAATATTTTTTTATTTATTTATCAAAATATTATTTATATGGATTTATAATTATATTTATTAAATTATCAAAATTATATGCAAATATATCATGAAAAATATGATGATAGGCATAAACACTTAGAGTTTTAGTTCAATAATTACAATTTTTATTGGAAATTATTATATATATTATATGCTAACAGAAATAATTCTATCACTCTTCTTGGTACATTTGCACTCTTATTTGTATACTTTTATTTATATAATTTGTATGTACAGGTATTAATTATTTTATTATTATTTTTAAGTTAGGTATTTTCCTTTATGTTAAGTTATTAAAATTCATACTTAGTTACTAATAATATTTATATTTATATTATCAAACTCAATATTTAATTCTTTTACAGGTTTATTATTTTGATAAATAAAAAAAAAAAAAAAAATGAAGAGAACTACAAAAAATAAATCAATGAATCGTAAAAAAAAATCATTTATTAATGATTTATCCATTATAGATGCAGAAAATTTTGAACCTCCACAACTGTCATCTACTCCGGCGAAAACAACTAAAAGAAATTCAAATAAAATTTTAAAAGATAATAATAGTTTAAATATAAGTGTTATAAAAAAACAGGATCAAACAATCAAAGAAATTGAAAAACAACTTTACAAACCATTATTACCAATTATTGAAGAAAATTATAATTATAATCGAGTACCCGAACTATTTTGCAGTGACCCAGAAGAAGAATGCACAACTAATGAAAATATTGGTGTATCTGTTACAAATGACTCTGATGATAAATGGACTACTTTATCTGATACTTCTGAAAATAAAAGCTGTACTAATGTATCTGATTTATTAGCAGAAATCGATGCTGACGTAGAACCAAGATTTGATAAAGCCCCAAGAAGATCATATCCTGGAAGGAAAAGAAATAATAAAAGTTTATATGATGATGATGAAGAAGAAAAAGAAGACATAGAAGTTAAGGTAATAAAAATAAACAAGAAACCTAAACAAAAGAAAATAGATCCACAAGAAGAGGCTTTAATACAATCTATCAATGAACATTTCAATGATGTTGAATCTTTTAGTTTAGTTGTAGAATAAAATAAATGGAATTTCTTGATATTTTTTTTGTATTTTATCTTTTATTATTTCATTTTTTATTATGAAATGTTATTAATTCTTTTTTCGACAAATTTAATAGTATATATTTACTATATTATCTTAAGAATTTATAATCTATAAATATTTTTATCATGAAAAAATTTGCACGGTACGGGTTTTGAGCCCGCGACTCCACGCGCCGGAATGCCAAGCACGTAACACTGAGCCACCGAGAATCTGTCATTGTTCTCAATATTCTCCCATTTTAGGCCAGAGTGGCAGTTTGTACGATTGAGAGAGAGGACTAGGCGCTGGGCCCGTGTCAATAAGTTGTCAACATATTTAATGTTAAGATTTGACAAAAACATTGTATAAAACTATCTAATCAGTTTGATTAGATAAAATATTATTTGACCATGGGTAAGATTATACAAATTATCTAAATATTCATGACTGATTAACTATGACTAACTGTACTGCCAACTAGTAATAAGGTTTATGCAGTATGATTGAAATATGTATACAAAACTCATAAATATATAAATATGGTTGCACTGTATCAGGGGTGGCTTTTAGGAGGGGTCATAGAGGCCATGCCCTCCTTAGACAAGACATCTTACTCTTTATTTTGTCAAATATTTTCATTGACGTAATTATACATATGCATAATTTGTATAAATGTATAATCCTATTATGTATTTATATGCAAATATTTTGATCCAAATTTATTAATTAATTATTCTTGGCTGGCTTATACAAAAAAAAATTATTCTGGTTTATTTTGTAAAATCTGTGTTCTTTTTTTAATTTACAAGAATGGAAAGATTTAGATTTTATATTATAAGTAACAACCAAGGTAATTTAAATGTATAACATAAATCTTGTGACATTCAAAACTACAAAAATAATATTATAATTCTTAATCATTCCGATGCTTTCCAATCTATATGTCTTCGCATGGTCGCCAAAGCACCCTGGTATGTCACAAACGCCGCTTTACATCAAGACCTCAAAGTACAATCCATCAACCACACAGCAATCACATTCTACTCTAGACTTCACCGCAAAATGCAAGGCCACTCCAACAAATTAATATCCAATCTTCATTCAAAACATCTTCCCGGCAACCCCACTCGCCGACTTAACAGAAATTGGTCCAGAGACCTTATCCAAAATACTTTACTTACTTAATTAGATTTAAGAGTCACTAAAAGGTAGCTCAACTGTAAGCTTTTCTTCACTGCCCTATCACTGTCATCCCTCCTCCAATTTACTCATTGTACATAACTTGTATAGATTGTAAATTTTCAATAAACGCTATTTAAAAAAAAAAAAAAAAAATTCTTAATCATTTTATTTTAGGATTTGAACTTTCCAAAAATAGTCAATTGTCAAGACAAGATTCTATATATTTTTATTTTATTAATATTATATAAATAGGTATAGGGATAAATATACTGTTAGGTAATTTTTACACTACCTATATAATAACTCAATACCTACAATTAATACACTCATTTTTGCTATATTATATCTATATTTGTTGATTAATTTTACTATAGGTAGTTTAAATATTTACCTAACAAATTGCTCACTTCCCCCCAGGCAAATAACTAAAGCCGTCCCTACACTGTATACATATAATAATGATTTTTAACACATTTCATTAATATATTACAACCAATTGAGTAACTATTTTTCAAATGTGTGACCATATGAACAATTATTTGAAAATTTCTTGAAATAAAAATAAATTGAATTGAATTTTATTCGAAATTTTTTGCCTATGCATAACCCCTTTGATAGTTGTGATGCTGGCAACTTCTTTATTTTATGGGAGAGATAGTTACTAACATTTAAAAATATATGAAAATAAACAATATTTTCAATAACTTTTTTAAAATGTATAAGAAACATCTAAAAATTATAAATTATAAATCTACAACTGAAAATGAAAATGTTGTAATTAACCAGTGATTAACTCAAATTGATTGCAATCAAAAAAAAAAAAAAAAAATACGGGATTAACAATAGTTATGTTTCTAACACCCATTTACTTACAGCTAAGCTATAGTAATTGTATTACATAGTTTAAATTAAAGATAAAACTAAGGTTTTAAAAGTTAAAATGCCTTATACCAATTAAAAAAAAAATTACAATATTGCTATGGAAAGAGACAGATCGGTAAAGCCTCGGAATCCCGATGGGTCTTTGTCCATACATAGGTAACAATATATATATAACATAATGCTAAAAAAAAAAAATAATTGTGAAACTTAAACACTTCTTAAATCGATCGTTTTTGACCGCTTATATAAATGTACATACAATATAAATGCACATACAATATATTACAATATACCTGAAACCCGGTCATAACGACAATAGGGTAAACTCTATTGTAACCAGTGCCATCTTTACAGCCAATTAGGGCCTAGGCCCCTGGAGCAACAATATTTGACACAAACTTCTCTTCCCTAGTTATGTTGTAAAATATGTTTAATATTTGATAACTAAGGTATCTATCAATTTATTATTATTATGAATATTTTAGTCAAATTTATTGTGTTTTGATGTTATTTCAAGATTGATATTTTATTATTTTGGCTAAATTATAAAAATTACTTTTTTTCACAAAACTATAAATAAAAATTACAAAAAATGTTTGTATTCATAAATTACATATGATAATGAATTTTACATAACATATATTAATATATGGATTCAGAGTAAATATTACAGATACCTTTTATAATTATAAGACAACATAATAATAATATTTTTATAATTTTATAACACACATATAATATTTCAACATTTGACTATTATGAATAAAACTCTCTTAGATAAAACAAAGGTATTTTTCCTTGTTTCAAGCTTAGCAAATTTTTCAACCTAATTACATTCTGGGTTCTTAAATAAGTTAGGATAAATAGTTTAATTATTAGTTTATTAGTATTGTGTATATACAATTGTCGTGATAAGTAAAGTTTGTTTACTGAATTATCCGAATTTACTCAAACTCGATTTATTATTAAAAATTATATTGAATCTGTTATAATATAATATACTCATATTTATAATATATTCAGGCAATATTGTAATAATATTCATTAATAATGAATATTTTTAAAGGTTTAGATTTTTAGTATTTGCGAAATGTTATAGGATATAGATAAAAAAAGCAAAGTGGGATGTAAATTTATATTATGCACCAAGGACTCAAAAAATGAAACTTTATTTCTAAACTATTTATCTTTGTAAAATATTAATACATTTAATTTAAACTACATTATCTATTTTTCTAATTTCTAAATAATTATAACAGTGATTTATTATGACTATTGCTGGAGTGTGAAGCTGACATAATTTAAATTTAATTAACGTAGAAATTCTTTATTGCAAGTATCGATGTGAAATCCAAGTTCTTATTTTCTATGGCTGTTTATACATTTTTTTGGAAATAAATTAAATTTTAATTAAATGTAGTCACTAGTAATACAACGTTGAGAAACTGTTAAGAATTGTCTTTATTGTATCGATGCATTTAAATGACCTTGATTGGTTGATCAAACATTGATTGGTTGGTTTGGATTCTGCAAACTTGGTATACTTTTTTATTACCATACTCGTATATTTTTATAATGATTGAAGGGCCTCCGAATTAATTTGTTTTAGGCCACAACAATTTTTAGGACGATTTTGTTTGTAACTAAACTCATTGCGAAGTGAAAACAAACGGAAATGCGATTAAAATATTTATGACTAATAGTCCATATGCAGTACTTGTATTATTATCGTTTTATTTTGCTTCGGTAATAAAAAAAAAAAAAGAACTAGATGGGCCTCGCTCTGCTGTACACTTGGGGGTGAAGTGCGACTCTTCATAGGTTAGGTCATTATAATGGATTTGTTAAATTTGAATTCAATGATAGGTATCATTGTATACGAAAAACGATTCTGAATGGAGATGATATGTTTGTCTAGAATATAATACAATGTTATTTATAAATATTGTATAAGTATATTTTATTTTTAAACAAAAAATTTAGAAAAATTGTCTATAAATAAGTCAAAATACAGTTTTTCGTTTTTGAGTTAGAGCATTTTAAAAAAAACCGATATCTTTGTCAGTCTAGAATATTATACATTATATTATATTTTACATGTAATTTTATGTCAATATTCGCTGTTCAAACGCTTATAAAAAAAAATTGTGCCTATGGATTTTAATAATTTTTGAATGACTTTAAGAACTACTTCTGTGGAATCTTCTATTAAATTTTCAAGTATTTTGTAGGAGCCAAATTTTTTTTATCCCCGAATATAAAAATAAAATGTAAAAAAATCGAATATTTTAAATACCTATAAGTGGCTTAAAAACCAATATTATATTTTGAAAAAATATGACATAAAGGAAATACCAATCTTAACAGCTGGTAGAAATTTCAAAAATCTGCGACCTATACTTTTTGAATTATATCAAATATTTAAAATTGTTTGAGAATAAATCGTTATTTTACGCAATTTCGTAAATATTTAAATTTTAAACAGTCATAAAATTTTTTCCTCTAAGTCTGGTAGAAATTTTTTAAAGAATTTTGAAGAATATCTTATAGATAACCTAGTGTTAAAATTTTGAACCTTAAGTATGAACAGAAAAAAATTTATGAATTTTTATCTACAAAATAACTTGCAAATTTTCGCAATTTTTACATATGTCGTATAAATTGGAACTTTGAGCACTTATAAAAAAAATAGTGACTTACGATTTTAGATTTTTTTTTATCAGTTAAGGAACAACTTATAAGAAACCTTGTATTAAATTTTCAAGATTTTCTGGCCGGCCAAAAAAATTTAATCGTTATTTTAAAAAAAAAAATTAAAAAAAGAACCGGATGGGCCTCGCTCTGCTGTACAGTTAGGGGTGGAGTGCACCTCGCTTATAGGATAGGTCATTATTATAATGGATTTGTTAAATTTGAATGCAATGATAGATATCATTGTATACGAATAACGATTCTGAACGGAGTTCATATGTTTGTCTAGGATATAATACATTGTTATTTATAAACATTGTAAAAAGTATATTTTATTTTGAAACGAAAAATATATTTTTCAATTAGGATGGGTTGGCAGTTGCATACAGTGATATAGTTTGTCAGTCTAGAACATTCTACATTATATTATATTTTACATGTAATTTTATGTCAATATTCGCTGTTCAAACGCTTATAAAAAAGAATTGTGCCTATGGATTTTAATAATTTTTGAATGACATTAAGAACTACTTCTGTGGAATCTTCGATTAAATTTTCAAGTATTTTGTAGTAGCCAAATTTTTTTTATCACCGATTATAAAAATAAAATGTAAAAAAATCGAATATTTTAAATGCCTATAAGTGGCTTAAAAATCAATATAATATTTTGAAAAAAATATTGCATAAAAGAAATACCAATCTAAACAGCTGGTAGAAATTTCAAAAATCTGCGACTTATACTTTTTGAATTATAACAAATATTTAAAATCGATTGAGAATAAATCGCTATTTTATGCAATTTCGTAAATATTTAAATTTCAAACAGTCATAAAATTTTTTCCTCTAAGTTCGGTAGAAATTTTTTTAAAGATTTTTGAAGAGTAGCTTATAGATAACCTAGTATTAAAATTTTGAACCTTAAGTATGAACAGAAAAAATTTTATGAATTTTTACCTACAAAATAACTTGCAAATTATCGTGATTTTTACACATTTTATACAAATTTGAGCATTAAGGGTTTATAAAAAAAAATTGAGTTAACCGATCACCGATATTTTTTAGTTACGATAAGTTTAACTTATTATAAACCTAGTATAAAATTTTCAAGAGTTTTCGCTCAACCAATTAAATTTTATAGATGTTTAAAAACAAAAATTTTACAAAAATCGAAAATTTAAATTGTCTATAAATAAGTCAAAATATGTCAAAATACTTTGAAATCTTAACCATGTATAGAGAACGTCAATATAAAGATTTGGTGAAAATTTCAAGTTGTTGCGGTTTTTCATTTTTGAGTTAGAGCATTTTAAAAAAAACCGATATCTTTGTCAGTCTAGAACATTCTACATTATATTATATTTTACATATAATTTTATGTCAATATTCGCTGTTCAAACGCTTATAAAAAAAAATTGTGCCTATGGATTTTAATAATTTTTGAATGACTTTAAGAACTACTTCTGTAGAATCTTCTATTAAATTTTCAAGTATTTTGTACGAGCCAAATTTTTTTTATCACCGATTATAAAAAAAAAAATGTAAAAAAATCGAATATTTTAAATGCCTATAAGTAGCTTAAAAATCAATATAATATTTTGAAAAAAATATGACATAAAGGAAATACCAATCTTAACAACTGGTAGAAATTTCAAAAATCTGCGACTTATACTTTTTGAATTATAAAAAATATTTAAAATCGTTTGAGAATAAATCGCTATTTTATGCAATTTCGTAAATATTTAAATTTCAAACAGTCATAAAATTTTTTCCTCTAATTCCGGTAGAAATTTTTTTAAAGATTTTTGAAGAGTAGCTTATAGATAACCTCGTGTTAAAATTTTGAACCTTAAGTATGAACAGAAAAAATTTTATGAATTTTTATCTACAAAATAACTTGCAAATTATCGTGATTTTTACATATTTCGTATAAATTGGAACTTTGAGCACTTATAAAAAAAAATTGTGACTCACGATTTTAGATTTTTTTTTATCAGTTAAGGAACAACTTATAAGAAGCCTTGTATTAAATTTTCAAGATTTTCTTGGCAGCCAAAAAAATTTTATCGTTATTTAAAAAAAAAATACTTAAAAAAATTGAAAATTTCAATTGTCTATAAATAGCTTAATAAAAGTCAAAATACTTTGAAAATTTAATGATGTATAGAGAACGCTTATTTAAACATTTGGTGAAAATTTCAAGTATTTACATCGATTAGTTTTTGAGTTATAGCAAAATAAAAAATTTGATTATGTCGAAAACTGGTTTTGCGTAAAAACTCCCGTTTTTCCCAAATTTTTTTATGGTTTTTCCCGTCGCATTTAAAAAATATTGGAAATTTTTAACTTTTGACCCCCCAAAGTACCAAATAGATTCACTTTCCTTTCAGAAAAGTTGCTACATAAGGCAATCGAAGCATTTTTACTGCCCCAAAACGTGTCGACAGACACAAAAAAAAAAAAAAAAAAAAAAAAAACACACATCATTGTAAAATCAATACATTCTTCACTCCGTTCAGAATCTAAAATTGAAAATTTCAATTGTCTATAAATAGCTTAATAAAAGTTAAAATACTTTGAAAATTTAACGGTGTATAGAGAACGCTAATCTAAACATTTAGTGAAAATTTCAAGTATTTACATCAATTAGTTTTTGAGTTATAGCAAAATAAAAAATTTGATTTTGTCGAAAACTGGTTTTGCGTAAAAACTCCCGTTTTTCCCTTATTTTTTTAGGGTTTTTCCCGTCGCATTTAAAAAATATTAAAATTTTTTTACTTTTGACCCCCTCAAAGTACCAACTAGATTCACTTTACTTTCAGAAAAGTTGCTACATAAGCAAATCGAAGCATTTTTACTGCCAAAAAAGGTGTCGTCAGACACAGAAAAAAAAAATACAATAAATAAAAAAAAAAATAAAAAAAAAACAAACATCATTGTAAAACCAATAGATTCCATCACTCCGTTCAGAATCTAAAATTACAAAAATAAAATACAAACAATTGCATTGATAAAAATTTACTCAAGTATTAGGGGTGTACCTAGGGAATGTTCAATACCCCCCAAATTGTAAAGAATTTATAAAAAACTTGTGGCTTAATATTTTAATATAATAAAAAATTGTCAGGGTTTTTTGTATAATCTATTTTCGATCTATCTAGTACTATAAAATTAATTATTACTGAAATTATTATCTTGTGAAATTAAAGCATTTGGAACATGGGGTAGAAAAAATATTGAACATACCCTCACAAAAAAAAAATCTATACTTGCCCATGACAAGTATACTTTATTGGCTACGTAGAAAAAAAATGATAAAATTCTCATTTGATTAACTTATTACAGGTATGATCATCGTGTTTGCCAATCCTGTGAAAAATAATTCCTTTACACATGCCTATGTCGAAGCGCAACTGAAACTCTTTGTTATGGTGATACAAATCAAAATAGAATTTGCGAACTCCTCTGGTGTTCTATAACACCGCATTACACAAGTATAATGCCACGCGATGAAAATAAACACTGTGAACTGTGCTCTCTTGAATAATGCAAATTAAGCTCCATCGTACGTCTAGGCCCAGCATTCTATTGTTTAGTGTACATTGTTTGTACATTATTAAAAATATTTTCGATCTCTGGTCGACATTGATAAAGCCGAAAAATACCTTCTTAATAATAACTGCATCACTACTACAGCACTGTCAAGTATATCTTTATACGCAAATATATATAAATATATAACATGTACTTATGTAGCATGTACAATATTATTATTATTATTTATTAACCGACCATAGTAATCAAATAAACTACGTTGGTTTTCTTCTGTGCACCACTTTGTATACACATACACGCGACATGCGACACGTGTTTAATTTAAATGTCTACATACTCGTATTATGATAACAGAACACAACTCGATGATATTTCTCGACGGTCAGTCTGTTGCCAATATTCAAAACAAAACCTATTACACACAAACACAACGTCAAAAACAACATCACTCATCTTTGACCTTTGTGCCGATAACATGTTTTACAAAGAGGTAATTAAATTCGTGGATTAATGATTGTTTAGCTTATATAATATGTTGAATCGTTAAACAATTGTTTATATATTGTCATAATATTATTGTAAACGCATGCTGATTGATGATATTCGTAATATATCAATTAAAAATACATTGTATGCTTAAGACTTTAAAACTACAGTTTACTCTCGATTATCCGCGGCCTTTAGTGGAACGCACCTTTTACCTTTATGAACATAAAAAAAAAATGTTCCTTTACATAATACATATATACATCATTACGGTTAAGTAAGTTATTGAAAACATTTCAATCACAAGTTAAAAATAAGTATGTATAAACAATAAAACAACTTGTTAATATACTATTTTTTTTTGTTAAAAATAAATTGTATAAATAATATACGTTATATTATGTATATTTTTAAATAAAAATAAAAGAATTTCGTATTTAATGTTCCCTAAACACTATATTACATTACAAGATTTGATTTTTTTGGTAATATAATGGTTGAATTTGAATTAAGTAAATTTTCTGCAGAATTTGCTTATTCGTGAGTGCTACGCCACCCTATTTCGTGCGTAATCAAGAATACAGGATACAATCGGTCTGTGATGAATCGGTCGGTATGAGTTGTAGTTCGATGCAAACTTTTGTAATAAATCCCTAGTTTAACGTTTTTCTTATCGCAAGATCTCAAGATTAAAATTAATACCATATAAAATCTGCATTTTTATTTTTTTTTCAAATATTTGATTATATTTTGGGTAACAGTTATTCCACACGATTAATGTATTATTTGTGTTCCGGGGTACTGGGTATTGGAAGACGAAAATACAAGCGAAACAAATCAACATTAATCAAACTTGGCGAATAAATAATTTAATATGTATGACATTCGCCAATATACTAATTACATTTCTACATTTTTTTAATCCAAGGTTGGTGATTAGATATTTTTTATTTATATTACAGTAAAACGTATAAGTAGGTAACTTTTCTGTCTACATATAAATATGTATATAACGCACAGATATACAATTTACAAATATATTTTATGACGCACATCACTAATATTCTACTTATAATCCTAGTATGACTATTATTTAATCTATTACACAATACATAGTAGTTATTAGTAATTAATAAAATAATTTTATTTAAACTTATTTAATTTAATTTATTAACTAACAATCAATGAGGATTGTATTTGATATAGGAAGTGTCTTATTACTAATATTTTTGTTATCATTGTTAAAAATAAAACTTATATTTACATAATTTATATTTTTCTATAGTAAATGAATTCGTTTTAAACGGTTTAGGGCGAATAAAAATGTATATCATTAAACGTTTAATGATCTTTCCAAAATAAATTCAATTAAAAATGGTCTAATTATATATTGCAATTAAGTTAATTATACTTATACTATTTATCGTTTGAACCCTTGGCATCATTAATAGTGTTTAATTTATATAAAATGAATGACACTTGCTATTCTAAAACCTTCACAACCTAACCTAACCTTTACAATTTGCATCATTACAAACAAATTAGATATTAATTTTTTACTATACATTATGGATACAAATAAATTAAATATGTACTTATGACTATACAAATTATATTAAACCATAACCATAGTTCATAAATGGGGCCCTAGTTCATAAATACACTAAAAACTATCAAAATATGCATGCAAATATACGCTAAATATGTATTTATTTTTTTTATGTTAAGTTTTGTCGTTCTTGGTAAAAATAATAATTAAAATACGGAGAAAAATATGGACACTTTAATTTATATGATATATATTGTACTTAATTCAAAAAATATAATTTCCAACTAAGGACTTTGACAGGTTATTAATTATAAATGAACGGTGATTATTAGCCAACATATTTCTATAAAGAGAAAAGTTTTGTCAACAGAAACAATTGAGGCATACTTGAAATGTACGAAGTCATTAATTTTTAGATCTCTTGTAAGGGTGTTTGTTATTTTTTTTCCTCCTGATATAATTTTTAAATGTCTTAAACCCCTCGTTATTTTCGATAACTTGTTCCAATTTATTGTAAAGCATAATACCTTTTGGAACTTTAATTTATTTTAATTTCTTTATGATATTATCTACTATTTGAATTGCTTCTTATAAGAGTGTTCCTCGAACTTCTAAACGTTAATAGCTAATGAAAAAAACCATAATTTGTGTTAATGAAAATTGAATTTGATTGAATATTTTAATCACATACTATTTTTTTATTTTTTCAACTGTCACGGTATCATCAGCATCAAACATATTAAATACCTTTTTTAATATTTTAGAATGCTATATTGATATAAATTATAAAATATTAAATTATTGAAGTAGGTATAATTTATAGTTTTTAACAAGTTTTTATTTTATATTGGCAAAGTTTTTAAAGACATAGTTTTAATAAATATATTTTGAAATATTCTCAAAGTCTCACATTTTCATGAAATATTAATAATAATAATAATAATAATAATAATAATAATACAATTAGTGGCATTCGGGGACTGCCGCGATAAAGCTATTGCATATTAAATAAATAAGAAGTTAAAATAATTTTAAATTTTTTTATTATTCTAGTTATTCAGGAATTTGTATCATAGAAACTATAGGCCTATGATAACTAAAATATGAAACATTAGTTTGAGATTTAATATTCTCCAAATATCTGGAAAATACGGTGTATATTATGTATATTTATGCCTATAACCTTCGACCGCAGATAGCACGGTATGACAATATGGTTCGCTGCGCGGTAGACAGAGAGGGGGATTACGGGATTCCACAGGTAGTGGTCATGCTTTTTCGTTACGAAAATTTTTTTTTCAGTCACTACTCCAGGCCTGCGATAAAAGCTATGCAATAGCTTAATAATAATAATAATAAATCAACACAATTAAAATCCAGTAAAATGTAATTTTATTTTAAAATATGTATATTTATTTAAAATACCTCAAAATATGCGTAAATATGTAAAGTAAAATTCATTTTTGAATTAGTTAGGTTGTAATTTATAATTGTAGCTCATCTAGGAACTTTTTGATCCACTCGATAAAACCAAGCAAATGTATGAACTTCCGGGCCCTATTCATAATCTATAATATATTAATTTAATCATTTATCAGTTGTTTTTACTTATTAATATTATTATCTACTAACTAAATTAATATATTTACTAACTACTATTATATTCAAGTATAATTTGGATATTATCAACAACATTATATATAACTTTAAGATTCATAAATTACATATTATAAAATTACGCACTCATTACAAAATGATTTTCATATTAACTAGAAAATATCAAAACTATTCAATATACAGTTAATTAAAATTCATTTTTAGAACTATTATTACTATCTATTAAAACATATTTAAAAATCTAACCAATATAGAAAAATAAGAAGATCGAAACTGAGAATTTATGTTTGAGTTTATGAGTTCTCATTATGAAATAGATTGTAGAATGTGTGCATAACCATATCAGCAAAGATGATAACATTTATTACACTTAATATCTACTATTTAATAGAATCAATGGTGATGGATATTTTATTTCCTTTTTTGAAAACATTTTTTTCCCTTTTTAATAAAATCGTATACGATATTATAATATAGAACAAAATATCACTATCATATTTTATACGCTACATGTAACTTATGTTGTAATTTCACTAAATGAAAGTTGAATAAAAAATAAATAGATTTTTCGCTTTGGCTTGAAATCTAAAAATAAATAAAAGTTTAATTAGTCTTATATACATACAATAGCAAATAATAATACAGATATTAATAGGAAGTATTGGTTTAATTGTTAAAATTATTATACTTTTTTACTATAATACCATAATATATCCTAAGAAAAGGTCCTATATAATATAGGCTATATTACAGGGATGGGAAACAGGTCGACGCGACCCTTACACTGATATCAAGTAGCCATGTTATTGTACATAATAAAATAGATATTCTATAAAACGATCTTCATCGCCTTTGTATAAATTGATAAAAAATATACTAAAATACGTGTTAGGTATGTAAAATTGTAAAATTAAAAGTTATAACTACGTATCAATATTTTAAATACAAATAATAATGGAAGTGTAACATGTAGGTTTGTGTATAAAATATATTTTTACTCAGTGACAATTTTTTTTTGTTTTTTGACTTTCAGACGTCGATTACAAGTCTATAAAAGTTTGCCACCCTTACTCTAGCGCATGCGTCCTGCTTAACATAAATATTAATCTTCAACGATAAGTTTGATTTTGTGCATCTTTTATAAAAATAATTTAAATATGGTTTGAAATATAATTGCCTTGGGATGTAGCCAGATAGATTATTACCCAGAACTGTTAAAATTATGCACAAAAGAAATGACAAAACATATTATGTATAGAAATTACGTATTAGTGAACAATGGTTCCTTGTTCACATTATATTGTGTTGTAAAGAGAAGCATATGTTGATAAATATTGTTTTGTTTGTTTATTGATATAGTGCAATCATAAATTTTAAATATTAGACAATATTCATACGTTTATACTTATCAATATTATCAATAATAATTGAAATGGGACTACATAGAAAAAAAAAAATTACGTTTTAATAAATATATATTTAAAAAAAATTTAACAAGTGCAATTCGATAAACTAAGTAACACCAATTCAGTAAAGATAAAATTTTATTTTTTCGCCAATAAAACTTTTGATGTATCGTATATTTATACACGGTTTCCACAAAAAACTAATATGTCATTATAGTAGTATGCAATATTCGAATACCACTTCTAAATTATTAATTTGACCCAATTATTATTTAGTTACAAACTGTATTAAAGCTTACTACATTTTTTTTTATCTATGAGAGAATGTTTTGAATAAGTATTCGAAGAAGAAAAATTGGCCTGTCTTAAATTTGGCACGCTTTTAAAATAAAATCTTAATCTTGGGCAGCTTTTGTATTAAAAATAAAGCACACCTTCTCCCATGGCTATTTCATAGTTATATAGGAACTCATTGCATCTTATTGGCAGATAGGCGAGTAAACACTAACGTAGAATTTTTGAAAAAAAAAACTAGTGGATGGTCGTTTTGATGTTTCCTCACTTATTTCGTTGATCAATTTCAAAGTTCCTTCTCGTATTTCTAATCACCCTTGTCCCTTTCATAGTTCCTGCGCACACTACCAATTATGGTAGAAATAATTCCATAGACCACATAATGCGGGTGGCCAATTAAATGTAGTAGTTAGTACTATAATACAATTAATTATACTTATATTATTTTACAATCATTATCTTTTATAAACTTATGAGTGTTTTTTATATTTATAATTTAAATTGTATATTGTATTATGTTTAAACTATTGTATAGGGCTCAGTCCGTTAATATAGATAAATAAATGAATAAAAAAACATCGGTGTCACCGTCATAGTACGAACACAAAACAGATGGAATAAAGTATATATTTCATCTATGGGGTATAGTATAAATGTACTGTGCACTTAGTTATCTGAAAATATTTCAAATTAGAGATAAAGAAAGTTAACTCGCTATAATTATCGTCTATGGACTTTTGACGATATGTTATACTCTTACATCATTATTATGCCGTTTTAAATATAAATATTATATAAACATAATGCATGTACGTTCAACATTCAACAGGTTTTTAAAACATACCACAAAGTATGTATTATAATATTCACTCATTATTAGAATATTATTTCATCACTTCGAACTCGTGTTAAGTTTACCTGTATAATGACTTATAAATTAATATACTATGTACTCGCAGCAATACGTATACTGTAACGTCCCCTCTTTAACCTCACCTTCTCTGTGGGTTTCGGTTAAAGTTATGCTTATTTTCTACGAGGTATCGGGGACTCGACCTCGGTGTGTGATACTCAAATGTTATGGAACAGGGTTACCTCAAATAATTTACAAAACTGCATGTATAATATATTATAATATAAATAAATACGTTACTGAAATCTGACAATGAATATTTGAATAGGGTAGGTGAGCACTGAGGTAAGTTTAGTCTTGATGAAGATCTTGATTGTTGTCCGATTGATGGTCTTCGGTTTACTCCTCGACTGAGTTGACTCTACTCGTTGCTCCTCGTTTTGTTATTCTATACCGTTTTATATCCATGCCGGAAAATCCCTTAGTTAGCATTTATTATTGTCATTCATTTGACGTTTCGCACACTCAACATATTAGCCATATTGTCCTACTTAATGAGCAATGTACGATTTTTATAAACAACAATCGTTACAATACCATTACGATCATGCGGCTGCTACGTTTATGGTTAAAGTGTTTGTTACATTTTAGAATTGAATTAGGTACACATTGCATATTAAGGTTCATAACAAATTATGGTGGGCACATATTTTCGTGATCGATTATCGGTGGTGGTAGCGGTAATACATACCGATTAACATTTTTGCTACAAATTAGATAGCATATATTGTAGTTTATTATATTATATTAAGTTACATGTACCGGATTTATTGTGCGTTTTAACGGACCAGTTAAATGGACAATAAAACGAACATTTTATATTGAGGTCCGTACGTTCCGTTTATTACTCATTTCCCATTTAAATTTCTAATATATTTTGCTTTAGTTTGAATTCAGTTCGGATATTTTTTTTTATATTTATTATATAGATTTCGACGATATAGAAGAAGCATTACTGGTCAAGCTGGTTTCAGGTTTGTGTGTGTGTTATATTTTCAAATCCAAGGATTAAAATTCTTACTTTGGTCAGCTTCTTTTTTTAGTCTATAGACTGTTCTCAAGGAATTAATTATCTTGATAATGGTCTCTTTGCTTGCTAAAGAGTAAATTTCTCGAAATTTTATTTTAAGTTTGTCATAAATCAAGTTTTTTACGTTGATCACAATAATCCTTACATTTTATTTATCATAGGAACTTAAGATAAGGATAAGGAACTTTTTGTTCAATTCTTTTCCTCACGGAATTTACGGGAACATTAACGAAGATCAAATATATTTGCAAAAACCTAAATATACCAACTCTATATGACTCAAACTTTGTTCAATTCGTTATTTAATATTCGATGGATGATGTTCTAGATTTATCTTACGTTTTCTGTTGTCCGGAATAAAATTCTGATTTGCAGCAGTATATTATCAGGTAGGCAATCTACCTGCGGTAGATCGCGGACCTAGTGCAGTTTGTACGTACCTTAGTGTATGATTTAAATCTAATAAAGTATCAAAGTTATACCAAGTTTGACATAATACGGTGGTTTAATATAATCAATTAATACATAATCCTAACCTAACCTTAACGTATTAAAATCCGATGAATAAAAATAACCAAATTTAACCTTTTTTAAATTGGTCTATATTCTTCCCACAGATCAGCACACTAACATTCATTTATATATAATATACCTAATCCTGTGCACTTCGTGGCCCGAAAAATTCACAAAAAAATTATGATTGTTCAACTCCTTTTTGGTGTAACTCACTGCAGTAAGTGCAACTCAGCCATGGGAGCCAAGTAATCATGAGAGCCAATTAACAAATAACAAAACACCAAATAATTATTATATTAATTTTATATATTACCAATGGCAACCACTAATAAATAAATATTATTCTCAAATCTTAAAACCCCCATAGCAACCTTTATAAACAAAAATTTCTATCGTAAATCTCAAAATTCCTGTTTGAGCACCTCCCGTGGTCAATCCCTTTTTTAAATTAGCCTTAAACCTACTCTCAGACCTACCAAATATACACAGAAAATTTCATGGAAATCGGTTCAGTAGTTTTCTCAGTTAGCGCGGTCGTAGAAAACCCCTTACAATTTTATATAATAGTTTAGATTATACATATATATATATATATATATATATATATATAATACAAAAGTTTAAATTATTATTAACCTTAATGATACTATCAGTGCCGGTTCTAAGAAATATGAAGCCCTAGGCTAATAAAAATGCAGCTCTCTCATGTAGGTGGAAGTATGGGGTATGTTCATGACTTTTCTTATTTTTGTAAGCTTAAGAGCGCCTTTATACCAACAGCACCTGGCAAACATACCCATTTGTCCCCAAATTTGATGAAAATTGATTTTGCAACAAATTTTTATAACAAAGAATTGTTAAGCAAGATCAAGAAGAAAAATTAAATTCCATATTGCATATGAGTCTGCAATGAAGTACCACATTTTATGTCTTTGCCGCCCTTGTCATCATATGTAGCACATAACTATATATAGATTATATTTATAGGGTAATTGATAATAAATCAATAATAAAGACACGATTGCTATCAGTAATATTTTATATTATTTTATATATATATAATATTATAAAAAAATATAAATATTAGAATGTTGCTAGGAGACGGTTGCTAAGGGGTGTTGCTATGGAATGATATGTAACGCTGTTCGATTCTATGTGCAAAAGAAAAGACATAAAATGTCAATAAAATGCTTATAGTTAATATCGAATAAACAAAAAGAGCTAGTATATATGGTAATCAAGCTATTGATATTATTTTAATATAAAACTAATATTAAGAATTTTATGCCAAAAAACTACTCCTCGATGCTTAATTTAAAAAAAAGAACCGGATGGGCCTCGCTCTGTTGTACAGTTAGGGGTGGAGTGCACCTCGCTTATAGGATAGGTCATTATTATAATGGATTTGTTAAATTTGAATGCAATGATAGATATCATTGTATACGAATAACGATTCTGAACGGAGTTCATATGTTAGTCTAGAATATAATACAATGTTATTTATAAATATTATATAAGTATATTTTATTTTTAAACGAAAAATTTAGAAAAACCGAAAATTTAAATTGTCTATAAATAAGTCAAAATATGTCAAAATACTTTGAAATTTTAACCATGTATAGAAAACGTCAATATAAAGATTTAATGATAATTTCAAGTTGTTGCGGTTTTTCGTTTTTGAGTTAGAGCATTTTAAAAAAACCGATATCATTTGTCAGTCTAGAACATTCTACATTATATTATATTTTACATGTAATTTTATGTCAATATTCGATGTTCAAACGCTTATAAAAAAAAATTGTGCCTATGGATTTTAATAATTTTTGAATGACATTAAGAACTACTTCTGTGGAATCTTCGATTAAATTTTCAAGTATTTTGTAGAAGCCAAATTTTTTTTATCCCCGAATATAAAAATAAAATGTAAAAAAATCGAATATTTTAAATACCTATAAGTGGCTTAAAAACCAATATTATATTTTGAAAAAATATGACATAAAGGAAATACCAATCTTAACAGCTGGTAGAAATTTCAAAAATCTGCGACTTATACTTTTTGAATTATATCAAATATTTAAAATTGTTTGAGAATAAATCGTTATTTTACGCAATTTCGTAAATATTTAAATTTTAAACAGTCATAAAATTTTTTCCTCTAAGTCCGAAAGAAATTTTTTAAAGAATTTTGAAGAATATCTTATAGATAACCTAGTGTTAAAATTTTGAACCTTAAGTATGAACAGAAAAAAATTTATGAATTTTTATCTACAAAATAACTTGCAAATTTTCGCAATTTTTACATATTTCGTATAAATTGGAACTTTGAGCACTTATAAAAAAAATTGTGACTTACGATTTTAGATTTTTTTTATCAGTTAAGGAACAACTTATAAGAAACCTTGTATTTAATTTTCAAGATTTTCTGGCCGGCCAAAAAAATTTAATCGTTATTTTAAAAAAAAAAAATTAAAAAAATTGAAAATTTCAATTGTCTATAAATAGCTTAATAAAAGTTAAAATACTTTGAAAATTTAACGGTGTATAGAGAACTAGCTAATCTAAACATTTGGTGAAAATTTCAAGTCTTTACATCGATTAGTTTTTGAGTTATAGCAAAATAAAAAATTTGATTTTGTCGAAAACTGGTTTTTCGTAAAAACTCCCGTTTTTCCCTTATTTTTTTAGGGTTTTTCCCGTTGCATTTAAAAAATATTGAAATTTTTTTTTTAGTTTTGACCCCCCTAAGTACCAACTAGATTCACTTTCCTTTCAGAAAAGTTGCTACATAAGCAAATCGAAGCATTTTTACTGCCAAAAAAGGTGTCGTCAGACACAATAAAAAAAAAAAATAAAAAAAAAAATAAAAAAAATTAAAAAATAAAAAAAAAACACATCATTGTAAAATCAATACATTCTTCACTCCGTTCAGAATCTAAAAGTCCTTATGACCATAATTAAATTATCAGTAATAAAGCAGGTATTTCATTGATTGTGTTTTTTGGTTAAACGTAAGTTTCATACATCATAATGTTCATATCTGCTTAACCGTAAGTACTACAATTAATTTGAATACATAAATAAAAAGCCCATAAAATTTGGATGAAGAAAAATAGTCTACACGGTTCCTACTTCAATTTTTGAGTAAAAAAATTACACAAATTTTTCATAACTTTAAATTGTCATAATTTTAAGAAATTTTAGTTTTATCTACTAACAATTATTTTTAAGGCAGGAGGTTGCAAATTCCACAAAAATTTCAAAATTGTAAAAGCTTTTCAACAGTATATCCAAGTTTTTTGTTAAACCTTTCTGAAGGGCTGCTATTTCATCTAATGTGCGGAAAACCACAAACAACAAACAACTGATTACGACTCATTAGTATGTTTTTATTTTACGCCCGATTAACAATTCTCCTTATTTTATTTCGGTATTAATTTTCGTAGTAATTATTATTATCTTAATTTGTACTATGGTGAAGTTGATTAAGTCATTAAATGGTCATTTAGTACTTTTATTTAAAGCTCTGAATAACAATTCTCGTAATTTGATTTCTATACGGTTTTAATAATAATTTTTCATAGCAATTTTTAGAATATTAATTGGTCGCAAAGTTGATTTAATCATTCATGTAAGTACAGTACAGCTCATTACAAAAGGTTCTAGTGTAGAGTGATTTTGTATTATCCGTCATGCCTTCTTATTCAAATATCGAACTTGCAGACGTGCATTTTATTTATGGTCTATGTAATGGAAATACTCGAGCCTCTCAAAGAGAGTACGAAAGTCGTTTTCCTCATTGGCGTGTTCCTGCCCCAGCCATGTTTAGCAGAATCCAACAAGCTTTGAGAGAGCGAGGTATTTTTAGACGGTCTTTGAGGGAAGGTATACGTAATGTAGATTTGGAAACGGAAATCTAGTACTCGTATGCTTACTTGTCATTTTGAAGTTCATTATTCTACTGTATGGAGAACTATTACTGCAGAAGACTTGTATCCATATCATTTTTTAAGAGTTCATGATTTAAAGAATGCAAACCATCAACAACGTGTACAGTTCTTTAGATGGCTGCTTTATATTGAAGTTGATGATTGTGGTTTTCTTCCAAGTATTCTTTGGGCAAATGAGAGTATATTAACAAGAGAACGCATGTTTAATGTTCATAACAGTCATGACTATGCACATGAAAATCCACGTTTGGTACGTCACCAAAGATTTCAACGCAGATTTTCAATTAATCTGTGGTTGGGCATTATCGGCTGTGTGTTAATTGGTCCACTTTTAGGACTCCCTCGGACGGTAGGTGGAAATGCATACCTACATTTTCTTCAAAATTAACTACTCGGACCGCTTGAGGACTTACATTTAGAACTCAGAAGGCGCTTGATATACCAATATGATGGGGCTCTACCACATTTTTCTAGAGCAGTGAGACAGCACTTGAACAAAACATTTACTACTTGGATCGGCAGAGGAGGCACAATTGCATAGCCACCAAGGTTTTCAGACCTAACTCCTATGGATTTTTTTGTTTGGAAATACCTCAAAGACCGAGTCTACTATGAGGAAGTCAATTCTGAAGCAGAGAATTTTTCAAGCAGCTATTGAAATACAGAGAGTGACGACGGCAAGAGTAACTGGAAGACAAGTACGTGAAAGAGCACGTGTTTGATTGAGGCAAAACGGTGGACACTTTGAACAGCTTTTACAATAAATAAATTTGAGTGTACAAACATAATTTTGAATCTTTTGAAATAAAATGTTTATCAGTTTACGAGATTTTGTATTTATTGTTTAGAATTTACGTTAATTTAAAGTTATAAATAATTTGTGTTATTTTTTTACTTAAAAATTGAGTCTGGAACCTTGTTAGGATGTTTTCTTAATTCAAATTTTATTAGCTTTTTATCTATGTATTCAAACTAATTGTAGTATTTACGGTTTAGCAGATATGAACATTATTATGTATGAAATTTACGTTTAACTAAAAACACACAATCATTGAAATATCTACTTTATTATTGATAATTTAATTATAGTCATAAGGACTCTTTATTGTTGTATTTGAGGTCTAAAAACATCTCTAGTAGTTTGACACATTTATTGTGTAACACTCCGTATAACAATATATAGTAAACATATGTGAACGATTATTGATGCTACTGTGGGTTCTATGAAGATATATGTACATTCTTTGGTTTATTTTCTACTCAGAACAGATTACACAAGAAATATTCTTATTATCCTATAACAAGAGCGGTGAACCATTTATGCGTCGAATGCTATATTCTCCGATCAAGGTTTTAACAAATCGTTCACGAGTCCGTGTCGGGAAATTACATTTTCATTGAATAAAAATTACGTTACAGATTTATTACATCATTATTTGTATCGAGTAAGTACATATTTTTTTGTCGTTTTATAAATGATGTCCTTAAACCTGAGGTTATACATTAACTTATGCTGTTTCTTAGCTGATAAGGTTTTGATATCAGGAATGCACTTTGTCATTTTCAGTTAAACACGAGCAGCAATCGGTTAGGTTCATCGATAAAATCATGTGTTTTCTTCGATTTAATTGAATTCGTTATGGAGAATAAACTTTCACGTGCTTGAGTTGGCGAACAATTTTAAATGTAAAGGGGTATTGTCATTTTTAAAATGTACATAATTTGTTTCTTTTCGTATTACTAAAATGTTATAAATAGCTTTTTTTTGTTTTCTATAAAATCGTTAATAATTTCAATTTTTTCGCGTGCCGTTGAAATTTGTTCAACGTGCCATATTTGGCACGTGTTTCATATGTTTCGTTCTACTTTCTTAAATTTGTCATATTCAATAAAACATTCTATGAGTCGTTGTGTGTAAATTGTAAAACCAGCTTTTAGAAAACTAATGTTAGAACGTTGTACGATACAATATATCATATTGGTATATTTACTTGAACTATAATATTATTGTTTTTGGATTGCGTGAAGACCGCGGAACACTGTGATCAAGCGATGACGAATGACTGTCGCTTTTTATCGCAAAGCAGACAGCTGCGATTAATATTTTCCCTGTAATTTATCATTTATCGCATATAAATATTCAATAATATCGTACCGAACCATAAGCTGTTGCATTTATGTACCACTGATTTTTTTATCCATAATATTTATACTGTAGGTACGTACTTGGTGTCGTGTAGATACTCCAGTCGAAATAACCTTACCAGTGGTGTAATTCAATGGAAATATTGAGGGTTAGAGGAGGTTGTTGTTTTTTCTATATTTCAAAGATATCCGAGGAGACTTTAGCGCTTAGTAAATTTTAAAACTGCTTACACCCTGTTTACTTTACGGGATTGGTGACATTGTCTCCGTACTACGATACCATCATCCTTCTAGCCTTTTGTCGATGCTATCGATTTATTATTTATAATATAGAACTATGATTACAACGTACATTAAAATTACATTATTATTACAACGTATACTTTTTCGTCTCGCGGACTGCGTTTCACGTCTCAATGTTGCAATAATATTATTGTCTATTATAACTCCATCGGTGTTAAAATTGTTGAATTTGATTTTCCCGAATTCCAATTGTAGTTTATGACAGAGTGGGCAAGACAATACCTTTGCTCGCCCCACCTTCTTGATGACGTCTATGGCCTATGGGTTATGAGCCGTTGTCGTAACGTGATAATAATAATGTTACAAATGCTATAACCCGAACGTACGACACTGTACCGTTTCAATACGTCGCAAGACACGTATACATTATACATTACAGTCTATATATAGCGCGTATTACGGTTGTTAAGTCGCGGACGACGTCAATTGTCAGAACGCAGACGAACCCGCGTGTCAGCCGGATAAAAATAATATACAAGTAGGTTAAATTGAACAAGTACGTACAAATGTGCGTCGTAGCGAAAATGCGTTGAAAAACACATATCATCCGTATCAATCGTACGCATCGTAAACGAGACCACATTACATACATGTGCAACGTATAGTTCCGTATTCTATTTGGTCATGTTCGAACACATACGTACTTTTGCCTCCGACCTTCTGCATTATCAAATAGATGGAGGGAGGGAGGAGGGATTTCTAAACGTTTCAGTAGACTTAATTCTCGAGGTAACATGTTACTATTTTTAGCCGTACTTATTGTATCGCAGAAAAGTACGTAATGTTCACTATCCTGGCGTTTCACTTTGTACAATTTTGATACACTGGTGACAACCGACCAAATAATCTTCGAATATTATTTTATGATGTTATGTAAGTATATCCAGGGTCATATTAACCACTAGGCAAGATAGTCAAATTCCCATTGCTTCCGTTATTTGGGGGTCTCGGATTTATGTGTACCTCATTTTTTATTTTTTAGAATACAACTTTCATTGTGTAAATATAATTTAAATAAATACAAGCAAAATATTTAATAAAAAAAATTAACGTAGAATGTAACATTTTTTAATTTGTTTAAGGGTCTTAAAATTAATGAAATCAGGCCTCTAGTGAATCCCTATAAAGGTAAAATTCATAATTGAAAATGATGATAATGACATTAGTTCGCGAACTAGAAATGTGTTTCTTTCGAGTAAACGATAATGCTGTCCGTTCACCATATAAGTGATCATTATATCGGTGACATTGGAGTGCCTAGGCGATAGTAATCGAAATAATATTGCGTATTTAAAGTCTGGTGTACTCGTACATCATAACCCAACTTCCCGTTGAAAATCCGTGTTAAAAATAACAAAATATAATTAAATCTTTATTTTATTATGTTATTTTTATAAGTTTCTATATTTATTAATGCATATTATTGTTTATGTGTGGGTTGATATTTTGGTAGTTTCATTTAAAATGGGTATAAATGCAGTTTAGTTCCCACGCGATTTTTTTGTATTTTTCTTCCCCAAAATATGTGTTTTAAAGCACTGAATACAAAAGTCTAATTCCAAAATTTTCGCAAATCATTATTTTGGAAGTTATACTTACCAAAGTTTACGATTTTACGCATTTACGTATGCATGCGTGCGAAACGCTGTATACAGTGTATACTTTATACTTTCCTATGTTTTCGTTGGAAGGTATAAATACTTAAATACATTTAGTTTTTACCCTGTGACCTACATGAGGTGGTTTTGCATAGCAAGTCGAGGAATATTTTCGATTTGTGCGGAGGGAAGCGACGGCGCCGAGGAGCGTAGCGACGAGTGCCGATACACGCGCAGTCACTGCCAAGGGATATTGTGAATTGTGATATCGAGTTGTAATATTGTGGTAATTTGTTTTATTAGAGTTATCAATGTTTGGAAGATGAAGGATTTGTTCACTTATCGGTGAATCATTCTATTCAATTCAAATATCCGGAAACAGGAGTTTTTTAGAAAATGTAGTTTTTTGATGTTTTTATCGTAGATATCACGTATTTTTGAAAATTACTATTTCATAGTTTTTTTTGGTATAACTTCCAAAATAATGATTTGCAAGAATTTTGGAATTAGAATTTTGTATTTTGTGCTTTAAAATACACATTTTGGAGGAAAAAAATCAAAAAAATTGCGTGGGAACTAAACTGCATTTGTTCTAAAAAATGATAACAGCAGTATATGTAGTATAGCGGTCTTAGGTCACTTTAAATACAGCGGGTACGGTGGACCTTGAGTTGCAGCGGTGCAAATGTTTTCGTACGCGCGTGTAAGTAACACTATCGTGCATGCACGTCCGTACTGACGGAATTCCTCGAGTAATAACACTCGATTATTAACAAGCGTGCGTCGACACCGAGCTGTAACAGCCAACCGTCGTTATTACGGGAAAAATTCGCGACGACTTTCTAATCGAGTGGGCAAAACGGAAGTACGCGACGCGGCCGCGCGCGCGCGCGCCAAAGAACGCTGTGCCCAGAACGAGTTATTATTGTTACGGCGATGGTCGCGGCGGCGAGCGTAGTAGGTACGCGTTTCGTAGTAGAACTAGCGGTACCGGAGGCCGCGTGCGATTTCATTGACGTCGTCGTTTCACCTCGCGAGCTCCGGACACTGACCGCCACCGGACGACATCCTCCGGGCGGCGCGATAAAAACATTTACACTTACATCGTGTGTACGGAATGGAAATGTAAAAGAAGAAGAAAAACAAACGTGGCCGAAGTCACGGTGCGGGCGCGCCAGCGCGACAGAGAGAGAATGCTCGACGCGTGCGTGCGCGTGTGCTTGGTGTCGCGCGTACTGCGCAGTAGACGTTTTTCCGTAATGGCTTATTTGATTTTGTTCTTAGGGTTTTCGCGCCGTCGTCTCGGATTTCCCTCCAATACGTCGTCGGCCATCGACAGTTGGCCGCACCGTCGCGTGGGCCAGCGGGACGCAGAGAACCCGACCCTCTACCCGTCCTTGCGCCCAAGTGATCGTCGCGCGCATTCGCAGCGCCGCACCGACATCACTGCGGCCTCGTCCTTCACTGGGCCTGTCCGTAACATTCTGGGTCGTTGTTTCGACTGGAAGTTTTTTCAAACATTTTTTTTTTTTTTTTTTAAACTTTTTAACAATTATTTCTGAATTCTTTTCACGTTTTTCGTTTGTACACCGCGCTTCGCGTTCCCCGGACGCGCGCGAACATTTCGCTGCGATCAAAAATCGTCCCGGGGCCGAACACGGACGCGGCGCACGTCGTCACCGTCACCATCGTACAACCATATCAGACCTAGGTGAGTTGATTTTACTCAAACGAATATTATCAGTATGAGTGAGGACCGGTAGTGTGTCACATTTGCCCAAGCAACAATCGTGTTCATTTTTGTTCGACTATCGCGCCCTTTCTGCTGCGTAATAGTGTTGTTGAGTTCACGCTTCTCCTGAGATCGCCGCGGGCTCAATATGGCCACCACCTGCACGAATCACAGAATTCGCGCCATTTTAGACGATAGTAGTTTTTTTAAATTTTTTTTTTATGCCCAACCATACTAGTCTGTTGTGACTTTCCACTATGCCCAACCATGCCCATGGCTGTAAGTCGACCAATAGCATTGAGAAAACTACACCCTAGATCCATGCCCATGATAGTTTGTCAACTGACGGTATTAACACCTTATATATTTAATATCATCACTTTTTATTCTATTTGGTCATCTGTTTGAACCAACAGACATTTTCACCAATATTTACGTACATTACTAGCTGTAATTCATATCCACTTGCAGATTGTTTCTTATGGTTGTGATTGGTACTTGCTATCGATTTTAGTATCAGCCTTTTGTTCGGTATGTTTCTGCTTTCATGTATTCCAACACCTAAGTAGTTTTGAATACCCTGGTTCAATTGTCAAGTCTAATCACGTTCATATTACTCATAGTTTTTTCCTCTGTAGGAAGACTAATCAAAACTAATGAAATAACAACTTTTTATTATTTGACAACAAATGCTACTTATATTTATTACTTATAATTATATTAGTATGTATAATTCATTCTTCATTTGATTTGAACAATCTTAATAAAAAAGCACAATCATTAGTAATCATCTTTATTACAGTAGTATTGTCATGAAATTAGAAGACATTTTTATTAGACAAATTATTTTCAATTTTAAAGTATTCTTAAATTTTTTAATATTTAATATTGTATTACTGATTAATGCCATTCAAATTGTAATTTTGAATTCAAATAGAAATGAAGAAATATTTCTGTTGAAGGAATGTATGACTGTAGTCATAGTATATAGTTAAGTGTTGTTAATCCATATTTTAAATTTAAAGAAGTAGGTAATAACAATTTTTCTCTATGTTTTATTCTAATTTTAGGGTTAAAAATACTTTGTACTGGTATTTATTTTAATATTCAGTATGTTTAAAACAAGTAACTAATATATAAATGTGTTTATACAAATCTAATAATATAATGTATCTATCTACTTATATAAATGTTAAATAATTTTTTTATGATACAGATTAATATTTTATTAAATAAAATAAATAAACTATAATAATTTATTCATTATAGATGAGCTTAGTCAAATGTTATTTTATGAGTTCTAATGTCAATATTTGTATTATCTTATCTATATATTGTTGACATTATAGTGTAACAATTGATCTGTTTTTAACTATAACATTTTCTTCAAGTAAATTTTTTCTTAAAATTAATAATTGTCAAAACATTATGACTTATAAAATTATTTACTATAAATTGATCTAGGTTTATATGTTAGGTATTTAAATCTTTAAAATTGAATAAACAACTTATTACATGTATTATATAAATTGTGAGGATACTGAGTACCCATCTTCCATTCTTCTGTTAACAACTCTAGTATCAAAAAGGTTCTACCTCAAGTTCTATCATTAATACAAATGAAATGGGATTATAATTATTGGTTATCCTAAAATATCCTAAAAAGTTAGAAACAGTTACAACTCTATTTTTACTGTGAATTAAAATCAAAACTGATAAAAAATTGCTCCAATATAGTTTCTATAAAAATATTTATAAATTATTGTATGTGTAGAATATTGTTGATATTTTGAATACTTAACTGAATTTATAATATCCATTAGTAAATTATCAATTTGAATATCATCTATATGAATGTTATATATTTATATTTAAATGCTCATATTCAAATTGGTAGAATTGTTTTCGTTTCATAATTGTCAATACTCATCAACATTCTAAAAAATGCTTTGTGAGTAGGTAATTTGAATAATTTATATCTATTCATTACTAATATACTACCTATTTAGTTTCTATTGAATAGTTATTCATTCAAATATTTTTTTAAGAAGATTCAACTGAATTCAATTAGTTTTTTGTATGCATATTAATATATATCTATTAAGTCTATATAGGTCATGAGAAAAGATTTGATCCCCACCCCATTTTTCCTAATTTGATACTGTTAACTTCATTTATTATATTATTATGTCATTAAGATATAACTATTTGCTATTAACTATTACTCATTTATTTTAGATATTATAGTATGTAATTTAAATATCTCAACTAAAAATGCTAACTGATAAATACTGTTTTGTTTATAATATATTTAATTCAAATGGTCTGTACTTATTTGATAGGTAAACTAATATAAAACAAATGTACAACTTTTTATAATTTATAGGTAATATGTTTAATTTCTGATGAATATTATGTGAAAGTAAAATAAATACATTTTTATCTTTTAATAAAATATGTATATTTTATTTATTATATTAATGATTATTATACATTTTTGTCTACCTATTTTTTTAAAACATTTTTATAAACTTGTAGCATCGCATTCATTTTTATACATTTGGATATCTGAATAAGTATTAGTTATAATAATTATGTTTGTAAATAAATAAATGCCATTCTTGTAAGCCCAAAACATTAAAATTGTAATATTTAAGTTATTGATTGATTTATTTTTAAGCTTCCATTAATACTATATTTTTTTGATTGCAAGAAAAACCAAATACCCTTAGACTTGATATAATATTTTCATGATTGCATCATAATTCTATTTTAATTTACATTATTTGAAATATCTTAATTATCTTAATCTGGTTGTATACTGTAATCTTTACATTGTATGTAATCATGACTATAATTTTGTTTCCTTTTAAAGGAGGTATTAGTCTAATTTTATGATTTATACAAGACCTACCATGTTTTGATTATACTTTTTACCTATCACATTATCATAGGTGGCTGTTAATTGGTAAATTAAATGTTGAACCGGTTCCATTTATTTTGGTATTTATTAATACTAATAAATATAATATTAGTAGGTCTAATATTATTTATTATACTAATTTAATATTTTTATTTGAAAAATTAATGTTATTTTGTAGGTAATTATTATCCCCCAATCCTGATAGTCTCTTGTAATGATTCATTTATTTCAGCTTTTATTATAACTTATATCTTACCTATATAATTTTTATACAAGTTAATTGTTTTAATTCTATTTTTTTTTTTTTTTTTTTAGTAGTATAATTTGAGTCTTCTCAGTGTTCATTACTAGAACAACGAAAAAAGTAGTTTATGTAATGAATTCTGATATAGCTTACTTTTAAACGCCATTTGCCGCGTGAAGCGACAACAACAGAATTGTAAAATGTGAGTACCTTTACAATTTTTTAATTGGCTTGGTATATTATCTTATTATCAACATGAAATAGACATTTAAATATTTTAATGTAGTTGAATTTCAACAATAACTTTATCTTTGGTTAAATAAACTTAATTTTTTATATTTTATTCAAGATTTTGCTGAATTTACTGTAAGAGATTTTTCCTTAATTATTTGAAACAAATGGAATTAAATTAAATAATATAATTGTCTATGTATACTTTTATAATATTTAGTTGTTTCATTCAGTTTGAAAATTTTAGATTTGTATATGTACTTATAATGGTTATTGATAAATTAAAGTTAAAAATTATAATGAAGATTGTTATATGAATTTAAAAAGTTAATTAATCTAGTTAACATTACAAAAATCATTCCGTTGAATTTATTGCTCAACAATTTTAATTTGCAACCAGCTTTATAGGATTTTAAAAAAAAAACACGTGTGTAAATATATTTTGGCGTTCTGGTCTACTCAAGTATTGTGGGGTAAATGGCATTAAATTTGATAATTCTTTCTTTACTAAACTGTTGTTTGTGTAATCTACATTAACATTGTTTTTATATTGACTTTGTTTTTAAACAAATAACATACAATCAATATTTACGGTACCCAACTTAATTGTTCTATTATTACATTTGTTTTAATTTTCTTTTATTTTCTTTTCTTTTATTAAAATCTTACAAAAAAGTAATATATAATTCATACTACATTTATGGGAATTTTTATTTTATTTTATTTAACACCAATTGAATAAATTGTTAACTGCCTACTTTTATGACTACGATTTAATTTAATCATAAAATTATAAAAAACAAATACATTTTTTAAATGCTTTGGTAATTATTAGTAGATATTATAAATATTTGTATACATTTTTTGAGAATAAATTCAGGTAATAATTTGATGGATATGGAATATTTGTTTAAACGGTGACTTAGTAATTTTATTTAAGTGAATTACCTAATAAAATATATTAAATTACATTTATTTTTAATTTGTCATTTAAATAATTTTGTCATATCTTATTTTTACTTTTAATATTTTCTGTAATTATATAAGTGTTTAAAATTATAATTAAGGCACAATAGAATTACAGTAGTGAGATTAAAATGGGATAAAATAGTTTATTAGACTCCCAATAGTATATGAACTATAAATTGTATACTTATAATGTATTTTATTTTCCAATTTTAAGATATCAATGTAGGTATAATTTTTTATTTGATAAAATAATTGTTTTCTCTAATATTTTTTATAATATATAATTATATTTTTTATGTAACTAACTAATGGAGATCATTAATTCAATACTAATAACTTTGTATTTTAATTTTTTTCAGCCAAAGAAAATCATAAAATGCTGCACTAAGCAATCATCCCTTCTTTGTAAAGATGGGATATTTAATTACACACTCATCAACTCAATAAATCACCATTTTGGCTGTTTTGTACTTTTTTTTTATTCAGTTAAACTTAATAATTAATTTTTTTTTTATGCATATTAAACATTTTATGCATACTATCAAAATAATTTAAATTCCAATCAACTTAATTTGGATAGATAAAGGTATATTAGTTTAAAGAAATTTATTAATTTATATTAAACATTCATTTGATAATTTTGTATCTATATATATTTTTCCTAGTCACCAATCAAAAGTATGTCCCATAGTCATTTCTTAACCAAAGAAAACTTTCCAAGTATTTGTAAAAAGTTATCAGAACTTCAGTGGACAATGGATTCAACATGTACAGAAAAACCTGAAATTGCATCTCCTGCTTATTCTTTTTTGCCTACTGCTCGAAATGTTCCGAAAAGTGATTATCATCCCAAAGAGTCTTACCAGCATTTATTGATTGAATCAAATGAGGAAAATTGGTTTGAGAAATATCTTAAACAAGAATGTGAAACCTATCAATTGTTTGGTGGACCACCAATTAATCCGTTATTTACTGATGAAGGACGTGGTTCCAGCATAGAAGATTCTCCAAAATCTTTTTCATATTTTTCAAAAAATAATTGTTCGTATTTGGATAATAGTATTTGGGCCCAAGATTCAGGTAATGATAGTTGGCCTGATGCATTCTTGCCATTGGATATTAAGGAAGAAAATACTTGGGAAGTATTAAATACTGAAGTAAAAAAAGAACCAATGTCATGGGCAGTAATTCAGCGTCCAGCCAAAGAAGATAAATTTAAGCCTATTAACCAATTGGTTGATGCTGGTGCTGCAATTTTTCCAGATGGTTCACAATTTGAAATAGATTTATCATATGAAGCATTTGACGCTGTTGAAATTGAAGGAAAATTGTATATTGGCAAAGATGAGTTTCGACGTACGGATGATGGATTGTTGTATAAAGTCTGTAACCAAGATAAAGGTAAACACTTGTTATATGTTTAATAATTATTATTAATTATGTATTCAATAATAAAAAAAAATATAATTTAGGCACTCAAACAGATGATTGGGACGATGACAGTGTTTTAGTAACACGTACTGCTAGACGACACTATCATTTTCCAATATTCCAGAATTGGCACACTTCTCAGACCGGTGATAACCAAGATTTATTAAGCGACTTTTTTAATCCACAACGTTCACGTGAGGTCAGAGACAGCTTAGATGAAAGAAATCAAATGGTAGACATGCTTTGTTCGTTTGTGGGTATGCAACATATATGGGATAAGCCTACTATGTGTAATGATATTGATACTTTTCAAGAACAAAACTCATATATACAGACATCATGCAATGGATTGACTGCTACCTATTCAATGTAAGTTAAAAATATTCTTTTATGAAGTGATTAATGTTTTAATTTATGCCATTAAATTTCCATTTTAGAGTTCTTTTCATAAATATAAATATTGGTATAATATTATATAATATTACATAGATATTGAATAAAAATTATTTCTCTTGAATAAATATATTTGTATAATTTAATAGAATAAATTAGAACAGCCATTTTTCTTACTATTTTAGTATTTTTTTCCGCTGTGTCTATATGTGCGACCATGGTTGGTAACATAATATACATCCGACCATGGTCGTAAAGATAAGGAACGGCTGACCAGTGATAGTAACTTGGTTGTCATAATTTCATGTTATCGAATTTTGAATAGGTACCTAATAATGAATGAGTAATAGATTTATGATTGTTAAAATAAATTTCTTTGGCAGATATTGAAAAATTACAAAAAAAATGTTTTTTAAAAATCAAAATACGAAATAAATGTTTGACTAACTTCCATCATATTCATATTAATAATTTAAAATATAATATTAATAAATAACTTAAAAAAAATAAATATCATTAAATAGGAGTGGTTTTACTCTGAATTCATAAAGTTGAATCTCAAAATTGTTAATTATTAAGTATATACAGAAAGCTTAACACAGGAAAATAAACAATTCCCCAATTTTCAAATAAAGGCTCTTTTTATTCAAATATTTCATATTTAGATTATCATGTTTGGGTATTCCTTATCTTAATAATCGTGGTCAGGTGTTCTTAATCTTCTCAACTACAGTCTGGCACATATTAAATTAGCAACCATGGTTGGGAGATAGACAGCAATTTTTTTTATAAAAACAATCTCCAATAAAGTTAAAACTTCTTTTCTCTTTCAAATGTGTAATAAATGTGATTGATTTTATTTTAAACTTTTAGATTGCAGTCAGACAGCGGCTCGGAGAGTTCAGACGATATTGATCGTAGTAAACTATTCCGGAATTCACGTACATAAAAGAAGTATCATTGATTGAGAACTTGCAATATAAAAAACAACACCATAATATCATGTTCTGCTCGTGCACCGTTTGTTTATTGTCAAGACATAGACTTGTAGGTTAAGTTATACATACTTTTTTTTTGGGACAAAAAAAATATAATAATTTAAATTTTAAGACCTTTAACATATAGTTATGGTCGATAAGTTATTTGTTTTAAACTGTATTTAAAAGCAAAATAAAAAAAAAGAACAAAAAGGTCGAAAACCTCTCAAAAAAAAAAATAATAAAAAAAACCAAAAAAATTAAAAAATATATATATTTAAAAAAACATGATATATTAATATATATTTATATCTAATGGATAGACCTAAGGCTATAAAAAATACATAATGGGTTTTTTTTAGGTTATATAAAAAAATAATCCCAATTTAATTATATGCTTTGGTTAATAATGAAATTTTTTGTGTTTTAAACTGTCAAGACATATTAAGAATTTATCAGATTAATAGCCTATGATATCTTATGGAAATATAATATTTTATAACTCAATTTAATTTTTTTTTTTTTTTTTTTAAAAATATTAAAACTATCAACTACCCGAGTGTTGATTCTTTCAAAGTTAAAATCATGGTGTAATAGTGTGGTGTCTTAGAGTTCATTACTCTATTATAAAGTGTGGAACGAGACAAATTTTTTAGGATTTCTGTTTTATGTTAATAAATATTCAGTGAAATAAATCTAAAAAATTATTCGACCTACAAGTTTTAGGTCTTATATAAACTAAAACATAAAATGTGTTATAATGTTTATAATAATTATGGGTCTTAATGTTAATAGAAAAAAATAGTTTATTATTGGAATCCGTAACTAATCACCAATAATTAAAAATGAAATTGTCTATCACATAATTCTGTAAATCCTAGTCATATGTTTGTCTCGTTCAGTTAAAAGATATCAAAAGATGGGTCCCGATTTTTTTTAAATATGGCGCCCAAAATTTATTTGACATTAATATATATATTAATATTTATATATATATATATATATACATTTTTTTAGTTAAAATGAAATTTATTTTTTCTAATAAAGCAGTCCGAAAACCGTTTTCGGCCCTGATTTTTAATAAAAAAGCGCCTAGAGTTTTATGTTACAATTAACCATATTTTTTTTTATTATTATTATTTTTATTTATTGCACACCATTAATTTATTTAAGGTGCCTTTTAGAAACATGTATGAAATCTTGAATTTTTTCCATGTGTAGTATAGTGGGGGTTAAATGACTGAATGTATCGCTCTTTTGTTTATCGGTTATAGAACAGTTCCTGGTACAAACCGATAAATACACTATAAAATTATTGATCAAAAGATGCGCACACCCCTATTTAATTACATAAATGTTAATATTCTAATATACATTGCATAAAGTGTGGTATCTATACAAATTTTATTTGTATATTTTTAATGATTTATATATTATGGAACAATATATGAATTTTTTTTTCTTTTTCGCAAGGCCAAGGTTATAATGTTTTTTTTTGCGTTTGTTTTGTTAAAGTTGTTGTTAATTTCAAACCATTTTGCAAAGAATAATAGAAGCACAAGGTTTTTATAAAAATGTTTGCTTTGTGTTATTTTGTATTCTATCTTGATTTGTCTTGACAGTTTATAACAAATATTATGTTAATCATGTTTGAAGGAATCTTTATAGTTTAAAAAGTATGTGGAAGATCATCAGATCTTATTAGGTAATTACATTTAACCATATTATATATATATATATCATATATATATATATCATATATATATATTCTTTCCATGTATAAGTTTGTAATTAGGTATGTGAATTTTTTAAGAGTTTCCTACTCTTAAAGAATTAGGTAACATTGTATTAGACCAATATAAAAAATAAAGGCATAATATAATCACATTATAAAGGGAATAAAATAATGTATTTGTTTTTTTGTATTATTTTGTATGCATGTTTTGAATTAACTTGTAAATTACAAGTAAATAAAAATGGTACTCAAATATGTTATAAGTTTGGGAGTTTCATGATGGTATCTTATTTTGTTATTGAACTGTATCATTGACACATTTTTTTTTTTACTATTAAGCAAATAATAAAAATGTCTTAACACCATGGTTGATTGTATATTCTTTAGGTAGTTAAAATATTGCACTGAATATTGTGAATACTCAATTAAATATGGTACGTTTTATTTTGACCACCTTAATAAATAACAATTAACAACTTTTTCTATTCAATTCTATACCATTTTTATAATAATAGAAAATGTTTTTCGTACATGACTGATCTTTTTTTTTCTCATATTTCATAATGGAAATAATTCCTATGGAATTTATAAATAATTTGTTTTAACTCTATTTCATACATATTTTACATTAAAATAAAATTTCTGTAAAATACTATTTCAAAAGTCAGTTTTTATGAAAAATTACGTAATTCAAGTATTTTTAATCTATTGTTATACAAATTCTTATAAAAATTTATTAAAATATGATAAATTTGTTTATATTAAAGTATTATTGAGATAAACCATTTACCAAAATTACATTTTTAAGTTTAATTTTTTTTTTTTAAAAAAACTTAAAATATTAAAAATAATTTTCTTTCTTTTTTTGATTAATTTCCATAGTTCATTGAATTTTTTTTTAGATTATTTTACTCAGTAAAATTAAAGGTATATTTATATTATTCAAAATCTAGGATAACTTTATTAATTTATTTTGTTAAACAATTTGTTTTTATTATTAGATGTTATTGAATAATACTAGTTAATGTATTAAGAATAAATATTTGTTTAAAAATATTGTTATATAAAGAATATCACATAAGTTTTAAAATTATCAAACAAAAATTATGATTTTTATAGAAAATGTTTAATATATGTTAACAATTACACTTCAAATTCTTAATTAATTTTGTTTTTACTTTCAGTTAAAATAATTGATATAATTTTTTATAGTAATTATAGTTTTACTAGAAAAACATTCTTTTTTTTAATAACTGAAAAAAATTCTACAGGGAGAAATAAATTTAATTCATTATATCATAACAAATAAAATATATTATAATTAATCTTTTTAACATACATATAAAGTATCTAGTCTAAAATACATATTAGTTTTCTGTTTAATGATTTTTTTTTTATATTTTAAGAATAGTAAACTAATATAATCTCCATACATTTATTTATGATTTTGAATTTTAAACATATTTCAAAGAGATTTAATTTTAAAATACAATAATTTAGTTTTAATTTTAGTAAATTGAAAACATTTTCTTAATCTTATGACATAATTATGTTATTTAAGTATTCATCATATGCACTTGGATTTATATAATTTATTCATTTGAGTTATTTTTAATGTGACTTATTCCCATTTGTTATTTAGAATTTTTTTTAAATATATTCTTTTTATTGTGAAACTTTTAAAGTTAGAAATCAATATTATTCTATAGAACTTGTTTACAGTCACTTAAGTTAGTTTATTTTATTAAATTAATTAAGTCAATAGTATCCAAAGCAGTTTTTTGTTCCATCATTAGATAGAACAAACATTACCAATTTTTTTTATTAATGATATAATTTAGTTTTGATCATATTAATATATTATGTATTCTGTTTTTGATAATTTAATTTAGAAATTTTAATTTTACCCTCAAATTCAAATATTAATTTTTAAATTGTCAAAGTAAATATTACTAATATTATTATATTATATAAAAAACTTAGTATAATATACTATTTATGATATTTTTTTTGTTGGACAATGAATATAGAAAAGTGTTAAAATCTGCTGTGGTAAAAATATAATCTGTGTTAAATAAAAAAATAAAATAAAATAACAACAAACAGAACATTATTGTGTATGTTAATATTTTATTTGTAGACCCTTAGTACTAAATAGTTAATTACTGATATCTCTAAAAATTTAAGGAAGTAATCAAACTAAGAAAATTCCAGTTGCTGAACATACATGGAACATAATGGTTATAATTGAAAATAATTTAATAGTAAACAATTATAAATAAGTTTGTTGTTGAATTTTCATTCTCGGAGTTCGCTATAATCTTAAAAATAAAATATTTTATTCTGATTGAAATGACATTCTTCTTATGACTATGAATGGGTATCATAAATAAAAATAATGATCTCTTTCTTTTATTTGTTTTATATTATTAGTTACTTTTTTTGTGTAAATTAAAAAAAAAGTGTTATACCTGGTAAATCACAAAAAAATAATGATGAACAGATTGTATAACATTATTAGATTTTTTTTCGTGTCATTTATTTAAAATAATATTGATTTTAGGCATCCAATTTGGTTAGTTAATACTATTTAGAAAATGTTGCGAGACAAAATCATAAGTTTGGGAAAATTAATCTAAAGAAGTAATCTTCAAACTTTTTGACTCGACACCTGATTTTCTTACCATAAATTGTTTTGTGACTCATGTCAGCATTGTTGGAAAAAAATAAAAGTTCAAATTGCTTAATGTCTTGGTATGCTGTTGTAGAAATGCTTTTACAACTGAATAAATATAAATTTAAATTTTTTGAGGTCATATTTAATTCTTTATCATATGTTATAATAAAAAAACGGGTTAAATAATTATCCAGATCTATTATCATCAATCAAGGCAAGGTGCTCTCTTGCGTTATTTTAATGTGCGACAACGTAAGTGCCATTCTTATTTTCTAAAAATATAAAACAGTATGGATTACTCAAAGATTATTTTACACTAAGTCATATAAAATATTTTTTTAACTTTATATATAATATACATAATATATTATAATATTATATAATGTATATAAATATGGATTTTTAAATTTTAAGCGGTATACTTATCGCGACCCAATCAATCTTAAAGTATTTTAATCTTATAACATTAGAATGATGATTGTAATAAGAAAAATCGAATAAATGCACAGGTGGATTTCCCATTAAGCATTGTAGGCAGCTGCCTAGCGCGGCAAATTCTGTAGTGTTTTATTAAAAAATTATCAAAAAATTGGAAAAATTAATTTCATTCAAATGGATGTCCAATAATTTTGTCTATATATTTAATATTTAGAGTAGGTGTTTTGGAGGGGTATTATAACTTGTTCACCTATTATAGGGACGGCAAATTTTTGGTGCTTGTGGCCGTAAAAAAAGATAAATCCGCTTCTGAATAAATAAATGGAGCTCCTTAAAATTAATTTATATTTTTTAAAACATTTAACTAAATTAAGCTTAAGAAAACTACTTAATTTTTTTTTCATTTAAGCATATTATTTGTTTTTGTAAATAGACCAATAGTTTATTTTCACTCGTATGTACCAAGAACATTATTGATATTATATATAGTAATAAAAATCGTTTTATTGTATTATAAATTAAGGATTATGTATAATATCTAAATTTTTAGTTAGGACATAAATCATTAGTGTTTAAACAGTAGGTATGTCTCAGAAAATAATGTTTTGGTATAAGTGCGTCCTTAAAAATGTCTACGTATTTTGTTTTGTGATATTTTATAATTTTATATGGCCTACAAGTTGTAATATAATGTGATCATCATAGTTTAATAATTAAAGTAAATCTATGGTTTCAATAAAATGTATAAAAAATCTCATAATTTGATCATTTTGAGGAACAAAATCACAACTAAAATTGAAAATATATTTACAAATGTTTGTATTATCATTTAATATTATTGTTGAATAAATTAAACATTTTTAATGGAGAAGGTATATTACTAAATTTTAATTCTTCGTATTAAAACCCTGATTACCATAATTTAAAGTTAATAATAATAATCATAATAATAATAGTTTTTTGCAAACAAAAACAATTTTAACACAAAACTATACATTTGTAAATTACAAGAGTTGCAACTCATCCTATAAGCTTGTATGCGGATGAGTTGAGTTCAATTTAAATTATAACAAAATTATGACTAAAAAATGTAAACAGTTATACATAAAAATAATAAATTAGATAATATAATACGTAAAATATATAAACAAAAAGTATCTAAGATAGAACACTAATTACATAATTTTTATATTGAAAAAAAGTTAATAAAAGAAAAAATATTTATGTTATATTTACGTAATAATAAGACACCTTTAATAATAGGACTTAGATTACCAAAATTAGTTCTATTCAAGGGAACAGTTAGGTTATTATTATTTTTTAATCTTGTGTAGTAGGCATGCGATGGTTGATAATCTATGATATAGGATTTAATTTTAAACATATATAATAAGGTTTGACGTTTATATGCTTGTCTGAAAGTTTGAACATTAAGATCTGAATATATTAAATTAGTAGAGAAAAATCTTGATTTATTTAAGATAATTTTTATTAAAGAATTTATCGTTGTACATAGTACATTAATATGGTTGGAGTATGTACAACCCCAGACGAAAGAACCATATAAGTACACAGATTGTGCTACGACTAAGAAAACTACCTTTAACATTTTTATATCCAATATAATACGTAGTATTTTGAATTTAAAAAATAGTTTTCTTATAGAATTATTAACAGAAAAGATATGATTCACAAATTTTAGTCTGGTCGAAAATAATACCTAAGTATTTAATATTATACACTCTCGTCAAAGGAACACAATTAAAAGGTGAATTTGAATATTTACAATAATAAGAATGTATACATAAGTTAGAAATATAACTATTAGACGTACTCAAACAATTTGAAATATTAAAAATTAACATATTTAGATTTACTTAAGTTGTATTGAAGATTATTATTGTCACACCAGTCCTGAATTAAATCAAGACATGCATTTGATTCTTTAAATAATTCATTATAGTTCTTATTTTTTACAAGAACAACTGTATCATCTGCATAACAAAAAATATCAGCATTTAGGTTTAAATTTAAAAGTCCATTAATATAAATGATAAATAATATTGGGCCTAGAACAGTACTTTGTGGCACCGAAAAACTATTGGTTCTAATATAATTCAGAGAACCTTCGAGTCGAACCTGTTGAGATATATTAGAAATAAAAGATTTAAGTAGATTAAGAGCATTATCTTTTATGCGCAGAAATCAATTTTAATAATTAATATCTCATGATTCACACTGTCAAACGCTTTTTTAAAGTCAAGAAAGTGTAACATGCACCATTATATGTAATATGGTTGTGATGTAATTACTAACAAATAATGATATGCATATTCTCGAGTCGTACGATGATAAAAATGCACATTTATAAATTATATAAATACATAGGCGCAATTTGGGTTAAATTTATGGGGGTGCTAGATTTAAGTTGACCAAAGTGACTCGTGGGGGGCTTTGCCCCTCACACCCCCCTACGGCCTTACCACAACACCATTTATACATTCATCGCATTAACTTATTAATCTATAATTTATAAGAAAATAATATTAAAGAAAATAAAACACAGATTCAAGGTACCTATATAAATACAGGTAAATACATTTTTTATTTTTATTTAATTATTATATTAAAGATATACGTCTT